>JAJOZX010003438.1:160000-257500 GCA_023014485.1 Bathynomus jamesi
CCATTTATTGGGGTAAATATCAAAAGACATGGTTGTGTCAGGATCGTCAGGATCATCAGTCTGCTCTTCGTTTGCGTTTTGGGTCAATGGATTGTTGCAATCCAAGCCGCTGCCACATGCACAGAACATTGTGCAAGGGATTCCGCATCCCATGCAGCCCCAGCGACTCCCCCTGCATGCTGATTGTGATTCATACCCACATCTGATTAGCTTCAGAACTTCATCTGGTGCTAAGCACACTCCTTCACCAACTGTTTTTGGGATGAGAACTCTGTTTGTTTCGTCTCTCTCCCACTCATAATGCACAGGATCAAGTGGTGGTGGGTCACACTTTAGTGCATCGAGCCAGTTCGCCACAGTGTAGTGGGCTCTGAGCACATTTTGATGGAAAGCTTCAGTTGTTGGTGGTAGAGAACATAGTTTGGGTGCAGCAGTTCCCGACTTCCCTGTCTTCTGAGCCCATAATCGCTGACGACACTCAGTAAGAGAAGAGGATTTCCTATCCCCATAGCATGCAACAATGAACGCTGTTGCCTCTTTCTCGATATGGTCAAAGCATGCATCAAGGGACCCCAGCTTGTCTTGCTTCCGACCCTTCTTGGCTGTGGCAATGGCAGTGGCTTTGCCGATGCCTTGTATTGCTGCAACTGTGTCACAACCACTCAAAGCGTGTAGTTTGAGGATTTGTGGGATGATGTCTTTGTGCTGGGTTACAGTTGCTCGGATGTCCACTGATTTTCTGCCACGCACTGGAGACTCCATAATCATGGGACAGCCTAGTTTCTTAAATTCATAGAAGTGAATCAGCATGGAAAACACGTCTGTGTCATCACAAATGATGGAGATGCGGGCATCAGAATCTTTCTCACCTTGTGCGATAGCGTGTTGTGTTATTATCACGTCAGCCTCTTCATAAGATGATGAGAGCTCCAATGCTCCTCGACTCCTGCCTCGCACAATGGAAGTCGGTATGGTCTGCCATCGTGCAAGCAGTAGCTCATGGTCTTGGGTTACAGTTGCGAGATACTGTCAGCAAGGATTTGCTCACAGAGCAGCCCGTTTAGTTGCTCCTTGTTCGCGGTGCACGTGAGAACAGCGTCTCTTGTAGGCAATGGGGTGTTGAGGTCCAGCTTGTGAACTCTGCTGCTCTTGCTTCTCATTGCCCGAGTGCTTGATTTCGGGGAGAAATCATAGTAGCGATGAAAAGCTAGTACTACAGATGCATGAGAAAGATGTTTCGGTAGCCATACTTTGAAGGTTTGGATAAATGTAGCAACTGTGCCACTAGCAGGCCAGTCGACTGTCCACAAAACAGCTGACACATCCATGATAACAACTGTTGGTCGACCCCATGTTCGAGAGGATGTTTCCACTCCCAAGTTCTGCTTCAATGCGGACTTAGCTGTATTTCTCATTAAGGCATCTGGTTGGAACAGTGCGGGTGGGTATGCCACAAGCTCTGTTGAGAATACATGGGTCAAGTCAAGTTCGCGTTCGCTCATCAGCAAACCGATGGCGCGTGCATAAATCGCTTCTTGATCCATAACCAAGTGGGCACCCACCTTGATATGTTTCGTTCAACACTTGACTTATTCTGGCAAGCTCTCTCAACCTCAACATGAAAGGTAGACATACAGTCTTTATGATATCGGGCTTCTTCAGCCGGTAAATCTCCTTTCATGCCCAACAACCTACTGAGTACAACTTGTCCCTGCTCATCATTTTTCAGTTTACACTTTCCTATCAACACATCTTTGTAATTTGTTTTTTTATCACCAAGCTTATCGGTCATAAACCTAGATGCTGGAATGCGGTATTGTACCGGAACTTTGATGTCATATTTCTCGGGTAATATACACTCACCGACTTTCACACAAAAGAGACAGTGTTCTTCAGGGTCATATACTGGGCCTTCACTGAGAACAGCACTACGTAGTCTTTTTGGCTGCACTGTAGGGGTATCACATCCTCTCTTTTTCATGAATGCTGATAAATTCCACTTGGACACATAAGTGGAAACACAGTTCTTGTGACAACAAAGGATTTTTGCTCCATCTTCCAAGAGAGGCTCTAGTCTCGCTCGAACATCTGGCTGCCCTCTGATGTCCCTGCTCTCTATGATTTTATGAATCCTACCACAATTTGAAAGACCTTTCTGACCTCCAGGACAGCTACGCAGGAAATCCTTGAAGAAACATTCGTCTGCAGCTTTTGTAGAACCTGAAAAATAAGAATTTTGTTTACCCATTCTTCAGAGTACAAATCGCATTGAAATAATTTATCCTCAGCAAATGAAAACTAAACAATGCTCACCTGGTATATTCTCCATATTCGGCAGTCAAAAAACAATTTTGGAATCAGCACAACCAAGACGTCATCAAACCACCAGGTGGGCAGCACCATCAGCAATAATCTCAACAACCTGAAAAAAATAAGAGGAATAATGACATATTGGAGTTCACCTTACCATGGGGAAAATAATCCCTGATTTCATTTTAAACGCTATAGAACTAATCAGTCTCGCCCAAAACCATAAAAACGACAGTAAGATCACCAAAATATCTCTACGACTGCCCGGGATATGGGATATTCCTTATTTCGGGGGGCGTTTGACCTCCAATGACCTTGAGTATTGACGAATGTGGGTCAAAACGACTCCCAAAGTATCTGCAACCCCTCCAGATCGACGTCATCCTAAAAACCCCTAGAAATGACATCAAGATCATCAAAATCCATCAAGTATTGACCAGGATATGGGATTTTTCAGTTTCGCCGGCCATCTTGGAAAGTGGCGGCCATATTGAAAGAGTCAAGCGGGGGTCAGGTGTACACCCGATGGATTCTTGAATGGGGTGGTATAAGCTTTCAAAATATGTAAAAATTTGCTTTATAACAAACAATTCAGGGTTCCAGTTAAATCAGGGTCTCTGCTGCCGGACTATAAAATTTTTCAGTGATTTTACGGTATAGTGTTTACATGGAAGTGTGTATGTATTATATATATATATATATATATATATATCGAAGCATTCCACAAACTAGTTGCCAGTTTGCGCAGCTTAATATAGCAATTTATTTTTAATCAAAAACAATAAATTAAAAACGTATTCCTTTAAAATATCTTCCACAGCAATGTCTAGAATGCTGTATATACAAATATATATATATATATATATATATATATATATATACATACACATATATATATACACAGCGTGTTTCAGGAGGAAAGGTCAATACTTCGGGAGGTGATAGTATCGGTCATTGTGAGAAAAAAGTTCATATGAACATGTGTCTAAGTCTGAATGGCTACTGAGATAGAGCTGTTTGAATCTACAAATACAAAAGCATTGTTAATGGTAATCAAGAAAGAGAAACCAATTCCTGTTTCTAACATTTAATGTTTAAACATTGGCATTTTGAATGGTATCAGATACAGAAATGACAAATTTGTTACAGTTTACAATACGTTTTCGAAAATCTCACCGTCAACCTCAATGCACCTTGCAACTCATGTTCGAAGATCGCGTGTTGTTCGTCTGAGTTGATCTTGATGTTCCTTTATGCGGGCAGCAGCATCCAAAATGCGCGCGAGCAATTCATCTCGCGTATCCACCTTTCTTTTGTAAACTTGACTTTTCATCCACCCCGACAAACAATAATCTAACGGAGAGAAGTCTGGAGACCTTGGTGGCCATTGAATGGGACTACCGCGTCCGATCCATCGACATGAAAGTTTGATTTAGGTATTGCATCACCAGACGGTAGAATGTGGAGGAGCTCCGTCATGCTGAAAGTACATACCAGCGCGTGTAGCCAAAGGAACATCCTCCAATAGTGCTGGCAATTCATTTTGCAGAAATTCTAGGTAACTTTGTCCGGTAAGACGATTCTCTAAAGTAACAGGGCCAATCAGCTGATCATTGGTGATACCGCACCACACATTGGCAGAGAAGCGATGTTGAAAATTTGTTTACACAGTGGCATTTGGATTTTCGTCTGACCACCGATGAGAGTTACGAGTGTTGTTGATACCGTCACGGGTGAAAGTAGCTTAATCGGTGAACATTATTAATCGAAGCAATCGGCTATTAGCATTTACCCAATGACAAAATTCCAGTCGCATGGCAGCGTCTCCTGGTTGAAGGTGTACACGCTGTACATGATATGGATGCAAGCCTTCCTCACGTAATGTTCGCCATACTCTTGTGTGTGGTACACCGAGACGTGTAGAAATTCTTCGTGAGCTAGTGGTAGGACTACGCTCTACCAACTGAAGAATGTTGTCCACTTCATCCAAATCTTGTTGACCTTCACGTTCAGATGAAACATGAGCGCTGGGAAGTGTACCAATCTCATGCAATGTGTTGAAAACCCTGGTAAACACTCTTCGATCCGGAATTCTGCGGTTCGGAAACCGTCGACGGTATTCTGTCACAGCAGCTGTTGCACGTTCTTCGCAAAAACGTAGACATACACCATATCTGGATACTTGGCAGGTGTGAAGGTGTGTGGCATTCTTAACACTGCTTCAAACACCAAACAATATCACTCACAACAGTCAGCTTTCGATTGGCTTATGGTACATGCTTACATTACAGCTTACATGGTTCAAGGTTATAGGGGAGGGAAGGTGGAGGAAGAGCTGCGCGCGCATCGGATTCAAACAGCTGTATCTCCGTAACCATTCAGAATTAGACACATGTTCATATGAACTTTTTTCTTACAATGACCGATACTATCACCTCCTGAAGTATTGACCTTTCCTCCTGAAACACCCTGTATATATATATATATATATATATATATATATATATATATATATTATATCGGACTACAAGATTAGGTGCCAGATTGCGCTATTTATTTAATTTGTATATATTTAATGGAGAAGCGTTGCTCTCTGTATAATTAATTTCTTTATTATGTACGTATTATTAAGGGAAAAATATAGTTTGTAGACATTTTCCTCGTTCATATCAGACGAATTTCTTCATCTTCCGTCTTAATATACAAATTTATCTAAAAACAGTAACTAGCTAACGCTTACAGTTAAAATTGTTTCCACAAACCGTGCTTAACTTAAGTTGAGAATATACGCTATTCACTACTAATTACAATAATAAATTCTTTCTCCATAAATCTCATAGCTCCCGTATTCACTATTTATATGTTAATGAACTTCCTGGTAGCTAATTTATTAATCCAGATGCCTACAGAAAGGTGTTAACATTTTACTCATTAACCATGGTGTGAAGGTTGACTAAAATAGAAAAGCACACACACACACACACACACACACACACACACATATATATATATATATATATATATATATATATATATATATATATATATAGATAGATAGATATATATACACCCACACACACACACACGAGGGTAATTCAATAAGTATCCGCACTTTTTATTTTCATAATTTTATTTTCACATCTGATAGATTATAAACACATCACTTCTCAACATAGTCTCCCTGTTTCTCAATACATTTAGTCCAGCGATCTACAAGCTTCCTAATGTTATCACGAAAGAATGTTTTTGGCTGTGTGCGTAGCCAGTCATGCACCGCCTCCTTTAGGTCATCATCACTTTGGAATCGCTGACCTCTCAAAGCGTCTTTTAGTGGTCCAAACAGGTAAAAATCCGAAGGTGTCAGGTCTGGACTGTCGGCTGGATGGTCGAGAACTTCAAATTTAAGTTCTTGAAGGCATTTTCTAGTTTGTACAGTGGTATGAGGGCGCGTATTGTCACGTAACAGAATAACACCTTCCGACAATCTCCCTCTCCGTTTTGTGCGAATTGCTTACTTTAACTCATACCGAAGCATGTCAGAATACGATGCACTTGTTACTGTAGTTCCACGCTCTAGATAATGCTCAAGGAGAGGGCGTCGTGTATCCCAAAACAGTGTTAGCATAACTTTACCTGCTGACGGCTGCGCTTTGAAATTCCTTGCAACGGGAGATGTTGGATGCTTCCATTGCATGCTCTGTCGTTTACTTTCTGGTTCATAGTGATGGATCCATGTTTCATCTCCAGTGATAATGCGCTCCAAAAAGTTTTCATTATGATACCGAGCCAAAAGACGAGAGCAGACGTCCATACGATTACGCTTGTGCTCTTCTGTCAACTGTTTGGGCACCTATCTTACACAAAACTTATGAAAGCCAAGAATGTCATGAACTATCGAATAGGCTGACCCTTGACTGATGTCTAATGAAGATGCAATTTCTTTTATTGTTAATCTTCTGTCATCGAAAATCATGGTTCTGGCTTCTTCCTGCTTGTCACCACTGGTTGATGTTGACGGTCGTCCTGAGCACATAAACGCGTGTGAATTTCAGCTCCTTTCACACCTCCCCACAAAAAACGAACCACGGATCTCTGTTCTTCCAGAGTACAAATTGAAAGCGGCGCAGCCATACTCACTACTCGTACGATATGTCAGCTACGAGTAGCCTAAATAAGCCTATACTGTTGCTAGCCTAAATAAGCCTCTACTGTTGCTAGCCTAAATAAGCCTATACTTTTGCAAGCCTAAATAAGCCTTTAGATCTCAGTTTGGCTCGTTATTACGAGTATATATTATATATACTATATTATCACTAAAATAAAAAGTGCGGATACTTATTGAAGTACCGTCCTATATTCATCATAATCTATGCTAGCATACACTAAACTAATCAGATATATGTATATTTACAGCTCCAACCATTACACTCTTTTGAATTATTGGTAGTCCCTTGGAGCTTGAAGTACAATAAAGTTTAATTCAGCTCTTAATACCTCTGTCATTTAATTATTAATTTTATTTACACGAAGCACAAGGCTCTCTCCCTCTCACTATCTATCAATCTATCTATATACATATTTGCATGAATCCTTTTCAAATAGAATCGGAATCCTAAGTTCAGGGTTGTTTGGTTTTAGAATTTATAGGATTATAAGTTTTATGAATTTTAAAAGGATGTACGAAAACTAGACGTAAATTTTTTAATTTGTTTATTGATCTAGAGCTTATTTTTTCTTAATATTCTCCTAAAATCAACATCATTATTAGCCAGCCCACGCAGACATTTCCATAGCCCCCGGCCCCATATTTGCGTGAATCCTTTTCAGATAAAATCTGATCCCTAGTTCAGGGTTGTTTGGTTTAATAATTTATAGGATTATAAGTTTTTATGAATTTTAAAAGGATGTTGGAAAACTGGAAACGTAATTTTTTTTATTTATTTATTGATCTAAGGTTTATTTTTTCTTAATATTCTCCTAAATTACAGTGGGCGGAACTTAGGACTTTTCCCTCTACATACCACACATACACACACACACACACACACACACAAAGGAGAAAATGAAACCCTAATTGAAACATTTACATATTCAAATATACGTAATGAATAAGCATATCGTTAACAATAGACATATATAACATTCAAGTACTATGGTACCCAAAGTGTATCGTAGGTGCTAGGCACCGTGATTCACTGTCGTCAACTGAATTAACCATGACTTACTAGCAAACCTACCAAAATTCCACTAAAGGCATCTCACTTAGGGCATAGCATCAGACTTTTTAAATCACAAATCAAACTAATTTTTCCAAACACATAAATTAAATACATTTTAAGCCAATATATAAAAGCAAAGTAGCGTATTTACTATACCTATAGTTAATAATGAGTCAGAGTAGCTAGCTGTCTGACCTCAGTTTTGGTAGACTACCCCAGATTTTTTGTTCTGCATACCATATCTAGTACTTGATTGCATCCTCTAAATAATTGCATTTACTCTTATTTGTCAATTTGTCAGTTGTAGTTAAACAGTTATAAACAAAACTCAAACAGTAGGCTGTGACCCTGACAAGCTTGCTGAAGTCAGAATGATCTTCATAATTAGTGATTAGCTCAATCTTCTCATTTGAAAAGGTTAAATTTAATGTCAGGTTAACTTGTTTCAGAGTCCATTGGTCTGTGTTACGTATTCATTTAGACCCCAACACAACATAAGATAGCAGTAAACAGAGGAAAAAGAATAACTGTGAAGATACTGAGAGCGTTTAAACAAAAGGATATAACGATTAATCTATTAAAAACGTCGATCATATCCAAGTATGGGGTTTAATGGTTTTAGAAGGAATTGTTTAGTTTGATTTGGAATAGGCCTATATTTCTGATGTTGATAAATTTAACTATTTATTTTAAAGCACCACCACCTGATGAGAGGGTAGTAGGTCCTGTCTCTTTATAAAAATGTCAAGAACCAGGCTTTTTAATTCACAAAGCAATCTAATTTACCTAAATACATATAAATTAACAAATTTTCTTGGTGTAATGCTAGACAAGAATCTGTATTGGATTGTTCATGTAAATAAAAAAACGCTGAAAAGATTTCAAGGAGTGTAGCTATAATGGTTAAACTTAGAAATGTAGGCCCTAAACACGTTTTATTGGGCTTTATCATGCTCTTATACAGCGTACTACATCCTTTATTGTAGGCGTAATCTATCCGCGTATATTATACCCTTTAAGCAGGTATCTTGTATCTTACGACTAATGTAATATATATATATATATATATATATATATATATATATATATATATATATATATATACGCACACACCACATCCGTTGGAACTTAATTTACTTTACTGGAGGGTATATAATTTATAACGCATGCAAAAAGGAAATAGGGGTGAAGGATTCGATTCTTTATAGAAGAACAAGAAATTCCTACATCCAGAGTTTGTTTGGTTTATTGTTTACAGCAAGAAAATCAATTTTTAGCACCACTATAAACTAGCAAGCATCTACATTATCATGCATTTTAAGTCCAACAAACCAAAGCCTTAGCGATACTTGAACTCAACAAGAAAATACGTTCATATCATTTGAGATTATCTGAAGTTAGGCACCATAGTGTATTGTAGGTTTACAGGTTGTTAACAACAGTCATGTTTCAGCTTTGGTCTACCTTCCTAACGCAAGACTGTAGATATTTATCCAACATTAGATGAGCTAATGTCTGAATTTCCTAGAGTACAGCCAATCTACAAACAAGCAAAGTTTTATAAAAAAATCAGACAGTTTATTATTTTCAAATTAATAGGCCTTATTGATGTCCATTTATAAATAGTAATTTAATTAGACGAACTTGTCCAGTATAATGGGGCACAAGTATTCATATGACTCTTTCATGTTGGAACAAACTCGGACACGATTCAACAGTTTATGGTGTGGCTCGCTCCCCCCGTCGACCCGAGCCGCCCACCCGTGTACCTCACCCCTCCGAAACACACGAGTTCGATCAAACCCGTACACGTTTCACCTGTGTAACTCACTCCTCCACACCTGTTCCCCGAGCTAAACAGCGCACCGGTTGCTCATAGTCATCTCAGAGCTTGAACCGACTGGACGTGCACTCCTCGAATACGATGGAACTTCCTTTGAGAAGCATTCTCAATGCCGCATACGATATGTCCGTCACGAATTCATTGCGCGTGTTCAGGCGTGAAACCGGCGCCATCAACTCTGTATTGAAACGATTTGCAGGCAAGCAAACAAACGTAATGTTATTTATTTAAGTGTTGAGGAGATGAATAGAGTCTTCGTCATAGTTGAGAAGTGGGATGAGGACCGTTGTAAAATACTTGCAGGTGTAGGTACAAGAAGAGAACAGATTAGTGATGCCCTCCTCATATACCATTGTTTCTACGTAAAAATAACGATCAGCCATGCATTGATATACGACTGATGTAGAAAAATGCATCTGATAATAACGTTCTTGTCCCAACGCGAAACCGTTTCATCCTCGACAGAATGTTTGAAATCGTCGGATTCTGCAAGCTGAAGCCTATATTAGACGCTCCTGTTAAGAATATGATTTATTTTGACACGGTTCTTGAATACGCATACACCGCTCTACTCGACGGATTTATCGAATGTAGGAATGAACAAGGCGAGAATGGTCTAGAGCTGGATGCATATTTAATAGGTTTAGACTCCTCGAAATATCCCGAACTTTGGTACAAAGCACTTGAGCGGTACAGGGCAGAGCTTGCCTACACTGTTCACCCTGAAGAGATGTACCTCTATATAATGAGTAGCTGTCGTTACGACTTGGAAGATTATTTCAATTGTCGCTATGCAGAGTGAAGAAGAGTTCACGATTGAAAAGCTCGGGACGTTAAGAAAAAACCCTCGATTGGAAAGGAGTGTTTATAAACTTGTATTTAGTAATGACGTGAGGGTAACGATGCCCTCTTTGTGCGTGCTTTTGAGTGTATTCTAGCCGTGTTTAAAGATAACTTACCAACCGAATATAAAGTGGGCACAAAAATAGTAGTGAACGATGTGAAGGCCATTTATATCGAGTATAGATATCCTTATAACTTCAGCGGTGAAACAATGTTAAGCCGTATTCACCGCGTAGTGCAAAGCAATAATGATGTGACTGCAGACTCGATTACGTGTGAGTTTAGTGTTTTACGCAGTAGAGCACAAAGTATTTTGAAGTATATTTATTTCAATATATTTAATTATTTAATATAATTGTGTGTATATATATATATATATATATTTTTTCCCTGTACTAATATGTTGATGATTATACTCCTTCGTTTGGTATATTATTATTTTTTATTTTCAATATTATTATTTTCAATATATTTAATTATTTAATATAACTATATATATATATAATATATATTGGTGGTTATACTACATCGTATTGTATATTATTATTATTTTCAATATATTTAATTATTTAATATAACTGTGTATATATATATATAATATATATATGTGCAGTAGAGCACAAAGTATTTTGAAGTATATTTATTTTCAATATATTTAATTATTTAATATAATTGTGTGTGTGTGTGTATATTTTTTTTTCCCTGTACTAATATGTTGATGATTATACTCCTTCGTTTGGTATATTATTACTTTTTATTTTCAATATTATTATTTTCAATATATTGAATTATTTAATATAACTATGTATATATATATTTTTCTTGTACTAATATATTGATGGTTATACTACATCGTATTGTATATTTTTATTTTCAATATATTTAATTATTTAATTTAACTATGTGTGTGTATATATATATATATATATATATATATGTGTTAACCCCCCTTTTATGGCCCTGAGTCGGTTGAAACTGCTTCAAGTAACTCTATAACTCTATAAACTCTCTATAAACTCTCTGTAAACTCTCTCTCTCTTAATTTGCAAGTCAATTCAATTCAATAATTGAAAAAAATTTGCAAACAAAAAATTAAAAAATGTAAACATTTCACTCGAATGTACGGGAAGGTACATAAAATAAAATTATTATATACTGAATATAATAGTGCAAATAACTGACAATTGACTCTGTGACATTTGACTCTGTGACAATTGACTCTGCGACAATTGACTCTGCGACAATTGACTCTGCGACAATTGACTCTGTGACAATTAACTCTGTGACAATTAACTCTCTGAAATTAACTCTCTGAAATTAACTGTCTTTGAAATTAACTCTCTTTGAAATTGACTCTCTTTTAAATTAACTCTCTTTGAAATTAACTCTCTTACATTTAACTTCTGTGAAAATTACTGTTTCACTAAAAAAAATGTATCACTAGTGTCTGAAATGTTCACTGTATTTCTTGTAAATTCTGATTTGATACTCATTATTAACTGTTAATAATAGTGACTTTTCAAATGTTTATAAATTACTTAAAAAAACAAACTGTACTTAACAAAATTTTCTATGGGGAAAATCCTTGAGACGTGTCCTGAAGACGTCTTGTTGGCTACTTCTTCTTGGATGAAAACTAGGCGTGGAGAACTTGGAGTCGTGACACACCGGTTCAAGGGTGGATGTTACGAACTAGAAGTCGTGACAACGCCGGTCAACTGGTTTTATCCTGATGCAGGGTAATTTCTATCTTGGCCAAAGAGTGCCTCTTCTTAAAATCTTCTTCTTCTTAAAATAATCTTCTCAAAAATAATCTTCTTAAAAAGATTTTTCTTAAAATCATTCTTTTTAAAAATATTCTTCTTAAAATCATCTTCTAAAAATCTTCTTTTTCTTAAAATCTTCTTAAAATCTGTTAAGATCCTGGTAAAGGGTCTGGAAGACTGGAAGAATCCTGGAGTCGTGAAGATCCTGGTTAAAGGGTCGCCAGTTTGTTATCTTCCTTCTTCTGTGTCCCTCTGGGGTGCTTCGTATCGACGAGGCGTTCTTGTTGTGAGGCCACAACGGATATTTCTTCTCTATGTGTTTATCCTGGCTATATGGTAGGGTGGATCGATTTTACATTTTTTTCGATTTCCATATTCTAATAGAGAAAAAAACTTGCGCATGCATGAGAAAATAGCCTCTGCAAAATCTTAGCTTAATAGGTAATCATCTTCTGCCCCCGGTAGAGCGATGAATATCATATTTTAGTAGTCAAAAACGTATTTTTAAACCCTAGCTTAGAGTCATAAAATTTTGCGTGTGTGTTATTTCATGACTAAGCAACGATATAAATGCTATGGGAAATATATAAATGCATTATTTAAGACAAAGAGCCGATCTGAAAATATGTATAATATTATACATATTTTCAGATCGGCCCTTTGTCTTAAATAATGCATTTATATATTTCCCATAGCATTTGTATATCGTTGCTTAGGCATGAAATAAAACACACGCAAAATTTTATGACTCTAGGCTAGGGTTTAAAAATACGTTTTTGACTACTAAAATATGATTTTCATCGCTCTGCCGGGGGCAGAAGATGATTACCTATTAAGCTAAGATTTTGCAGAGGCTATTTTCTCATGCATGCGCAAGTTTTTGTCTCTATTAGAATATGGAAATCGAAAAAAATGTAAAATCGATCCACCCTACTATAGGGTCGCCAATTTTTAACCCCCCCCTTTATGGCCCTGAGTCGGTTCGGAATCGACGGGGTTCTAGTTACGGAGGCAAGCAACGGATATTTCTTCTATATACTTTTCTAATTCTTTTCGGTCGCCACTCTGTTAAACCCTTGGCTACAGACTCGCCAGACTGTTATGCCAATATCTTCTATGGTGCTTGGGTTGTCTCTTTCTCTCGCTTATGGGTCGAGAATTATTAATTCTTCTCTTGCTATAATACTCTGATACTTTCTCTGATACTAAAATTATCGACTTTTCTTTTATAACTTGTCGACTTAACTGACTGAGTTCCTGAAGAGAACAAGGCTCGAAGGAAAAAGATAAAAAAAACTTCTTTTACTGTGGTTTACTTCTCAAAAATTACAGTTAGTACTCTGAATTTACAGGGTAGAGTTCGACCTCTTTCGCCATGGCTCAGGCCGGAATCTAAAAATATTAAGAAGGCAAGGGGCCTCTGCCCCCTCCCCGCAGCAAGGCTGCTAACAAAGGAGTCCTAATGAGGTGCTAATATGAAGTCTAATGAAGAAGTGCAATGAAGAAGTGCTGTAATTTTACAAGTACATGTATAATATAACTTAAATGTTTGGGGGAAGACAGTCGAAGGTTAAGTTTCCCCCCTTTTTTTAAACACATCAGATGTTTTGAAAGATTTTCAATAAAAATTAAAAAAAAAAAAAATTAAAACTAATTTGTATTTTTCGCCGAGTCTACATTTATGAAGGCGATATCATTTCGTAATAGTACACATAAGTACAAATTAAGTACACGACTGAGTACGTATTAATTTTGGTTCATTACAATTACGATTACAATTATGGATTACTTCATATTCACTTGTTGTTTAATTACACTTCCATTTTAAAGTACATTCTTACATGATAAATTAAATCATTATATTCAATTACAGTTTCATTGAAGTACATTACATTATATTAAATTAAAGTATTACAGTTAATTACAATTAAACAGTTACTATAACTTTGTTTTGTTTTTTACAGTGTTTCATATTAATAGACAATTAAGATGTTAAATATAATACAAAGTACATGGCACTTACGAGATAATTTATTTACGAAATAATATGTTATATTGTTATAAATTTGAAATCAGAGCGAACGGAGGTATTTTATCTTTGAGGCGCTCGAATCTGCCGTAGTGAGTGGAATTTTATAACTTAACTCAGCATTTTTGAGTTCAATGCGGGAGGTGAAATAATAAAAGAAAATAAAACGTAAAAAGAATACATGTACGTAATCATGATCGTCAATAGTCATGTACGACTGCACACAGTAGTGTACACATATCATTCGTCACCCAATAGGTTGTGTGCGTAATATAGACACGAGTAAACATAGACTGATAAGTTGATAGGGCATAAGTAGACAATAGGTAGATGAATGAATAAGTAATAAAATTAATAAAGGATAGCGGTCAAGAAAGAACATGAATGTAAGAATGAGTATGGTTGAATAATGAGTATGGTTGAATAATAATGTTTATACTACATAACACCACAACATTATTATTAAAGAATTTACCATACATTGCACACGGAAGATGTCCAAATACTAAGAACGTGATTCAGTGTACAAAGTATGGGAAACGTAAAGAGAACAGTTATTATGTGACGTCATAGTGTATAAGTCATTATTAGAAAAGATGGATTAGAAAAATACAGGAATGAATAAAGACGTACAAATCGAAATTCTATCCAAAACTCGCTTATGCGATTTTGGTTTCTTATGTAAAAATGGACATTCGAACATAAAACTATACGAACATAAGTTCTGCATAAAGACAATGAATCCATATAATGATGGTGTAGGAATTGTTCATTGTTCACTTTTTACAGTATTTACCCCCCCTGAATGGTATTAATACAATAATATAATACAATATAATACAATTGATAACTAATTTTATTGACTATTGTAGATAAAAAATCGAATTATGTAATGGATGATGTATAGACCTGTGGTCAAGTGTGTATTTTACAATTTCGAGGGACAGATTAGCTGATAGGATTGTTCAAGTAACTGAATAAACGCCTGAGCAAAAATTTATATATAGTAAGCAAAAATGCGTAGGACTAAATAAATAGCATAGTTAGCACTTACACGCTATGAAATAGTTTATTGTGACATCCAATGATTTTAGCATAAGGTTTGTATATATATATATATATAGTGCGCATACATGCGTGTGTATGTGTAGGGATTTGGAAGGTTTTTGAATGAACAAAGTTTAAAAATAATGTATAATAATTTAAGATGGGTTTAGGGTTATAAAATCTTTTGAGTCAATTATTGTTGTTATTATTATTATTATCATTATTATTATTATAAAATCCTTTAAGTTCAAGGTAGTATTTAAGTATTTAATCAAATCAGTTACACGAATTAAGGTAATAAAAAAAGACGTACTTAGAAGACCTTACGAGTAATGACAGTAACTCTCACTGTTTTAAAATTGAATTTCGACACACAATTAAATTCGACTACTAAAATTCATAACCATATACTTTAGTAGTATGTCAATTTGACTATAATTTTCGTTTGATACCTTACAAATGGTACAATAACAATTTAAGGACAGTTACTCACGATTAATTGAACAAAAAAAATAAAAATACAAATTAAAAATATGAATCAATTATGCATTTCAACGAGCTAAATATAATTTTATAATATTCTAAAAAAATAAAAATAAATCGAGCCATAGATGAATTTCGACCAAGAATAAAAAGTTATTGAAATGGAAGGGAAGCATTTCGAACAATCTTTTCTTTTAATAATCTCAGGTAAATTTTACATTAAAAATTATTTTTATATAATAAAAAAAAAATATTAAAAAGGTTTAATAATTTTTGCATGTTAAGTAGAAAAATTATACTCTTTCGTTAAATGTTGATAGAATTTTGAATTATTTGATATTTTAGTCTGAAACTTGTTTGCATATGATAAATACATACGTTTTATTGTGTAGAAGTTTTTAAAATTAAATGACAAAAAAGAAAAACAACTGAAATTTAGGGTATGTGCGATCATACGGGGGAATTGAGTGACTAAGCGGGGGGTATAAGTTTGAAATTAACAATAAGTCTTTCGTGAGCACTTTCCTCTTTTTTTTTTTTTTTTAAAAGATTGCTTGTCACACTACTTAAAACAAAAATTTAAAAAAAGTTGAAACAAAACGAAGGGACGGCATGTTCCTCATATACATTACAATAATTACCAAGTCATTACAAACAATTGTAAAAACGGTTTTGTTACAAATAATAAATTACATGACTATATATTTAATACGTAACAATGCATGAAAAGGGAAAGACAAATCGGTGAATTTCCTTCTTACAAACAAAGAAAAAAGGTTAAACTAAAGACGCAACCCGGTCAATTCAGGTTGAATTAAATTCTCTTTTACAACACAAAAAAAGGTTGAATTAAATTCTTAGATTACATTTTCTTAAATTAAATTCTCTTAAATTACAAAGAAAAAGTTGAATTCAATTGACTGCATTGAAATAACTTGGGACTTGTAATAAAAATGACTTGGGACTCGAAATAAAAATGACTCGGAATAAATCTCTCTGACATGGAATAAATCTCTCTAACTTGGAATAAATCTCTCTGACTTCAAATAAAACTCTCTGACTTCAAATAAAACTCTCTGACTTGAATAAAACTGACTTGAACTCTAAAAAGTATTCTGAAACTGAAAATGAAACTTAACTGTCTAACTTGAACGCTTGTCAAGTATTCTGAAACTTAAACTGTCTAACTTGAACGCTTGTCAAGTATTCTGAAACTTAAACTGTCTAACTTGAACGCTTGTCAAGTATCTTGAAACTTAAACTGTCTAACTTGAACGCTTGTCAAGTGAAGATTAACTGAAAATGGAAAATGACTGCACTTGATCTTTATCAAGTGGAGACGATTAACCTCTGTTTTGGTTGATCCTCTTGGTGCAACCTTCTGACTTGAAAAACTGACTTCAAAAAAATGACTTCAAAAAATGACTTCAAAAAAATGACTTCAAAAAAATGACTTCAAAATTACTTCAAGTATCTTTATAAATCTCTGGGGTTTGATTGTCCCTTTTGGTTACAACCAACTGAAACTGTCTGAAAACTGAAATGGAACTTGAAACTGCTTCAAGTAACTCTATAACTCTATAAACTCTCTATAAACTCTCTGTAAACTCTGTCTCTCTTAATTTGCAAGTCAATTCAATTCAGTAATTGAAAAAAATTTGCAAACAAAAAAAAAAAAAATGTAAACAACATTTCACTCGAATGTACGGGAAGGTACATAAAATAAAATTATTCTATACTGAATATAATAGTGCAAATAACTGTGACAATTGACTCTGTTGCATTTGACTCTGTGACAATTGACTCTGCGACAATTGACTCTGCGACAATTGACTCTGCGACAATTGACTCTGTGACAATTAACTCTGTGACAATTAACTCTGTGACAATTAACTCTCTGAAATTAACTCTCTCTTGAAATTAACTGTCTTTGAAATTAACTCTCTTTGAAATTAACTCTCTTTGAAATTAACTCTCTTTGAAATTAACTCTCTTACATTTAACTTCTGTGAAAATTACTGTTTCACTAAAAAAAATGTATCACTAGTGTCTGAAATGTTCACTGTATTTCTTGTAAATTCTGATTTGATACTCATTATTAACTGTTAATAATAGTGACTTTTCAAATGTTTATAAATTACTTAAAAAAACAAACTGTACTTAACAAAATTTTCAATGGGGAAAATCCTTGAGACGTGTCCTGAAGACGTCTTGTTGGCTACTTCTTCTTGGATGAAAACTAGGCGTGGAGAACTTGGAGTCGTGACACACCGGTTCAAGGGTGGATGTTACGAACTAGAAGTCGTGACACGCCGGTCAACTGGTTTTATCCTGATGCAGGGTAATTTCTATCTTGGCCAAAGAGTGGCCTCTTCTTAAAATCTTCTTCTTAAAATAATCTTCTCAAAAATAATCTTCTTAAAAAGATTTTTCTTAAAATTATTCTTTTTAAAAATCTTCTTCTTAAAATCATCTTCTAAAAATCTTCTTAAAATCTGTTAAGATCCTGGTAAAGGGTCTGGAAGACTGGAAGAATCCTGGAGTCGTGAAGATCCTGGTTAAAGGGTTGCCAGTTTGTTATCTTCCTTCTTCTGTGTCCCTCTGGGGTGCTTCGTATCGACGAGGCGTTCTTGTTGTGAAGCCACAACGGATATTTCTTCTCTATGTGTTTATCCTGGCTAAAGGGTCGCCAATTTTTAACCCCCCCCTTTTATGGCCCTGAGTCGGTTCGGAATCGACGGGGGTTCTAGTTACGGAGGCAAGCAAAGGATATTTCTTCTATATACTTTTCTAATTCTTTTCGGTCGCCACTCTGTTAAACCCTTGGCTCCAGACTCGCCAGACTGTTATGCCAATATCTTCTATGGTGCTTGGGTTGTCTCTTTCTCTCGCTTATGGGTCGAGAATTATTAATTCTTCTCTTGCTATAATACTCTGATACTTTCTCTGATACTAAAATTATCGACTTTTCTTTTATAACTTGTCGACTTAACTGACTGAGTTCCTGAAGAGAACAAGGCTCGAAGGAAAAAGATAAAAAAAACTTCTTTTACTGTGGTTTACTTCTCAAAAATTACAGTTAGTACTCTGAATTTACAGGGGTAGAGGTTCGACCTCTTTCGACCATGGCTCAGGCCGGAATCTAAAAATATTAAGAAGGCAAGGGGCCTCTGCCCCCTCCCCGCAGCAAGGCTGCTAACAAAGGAGTCCTAATGAGGTG
Source organism: Bathynomus jamesi (assembly GCA_023014485.1). Taxonomy (NCBI): domain Eukaryota; kingdom Metazoa; phylum Arthropoda; class Malacostraca; order Isopoda; family Cirolanidae; genus Bathynomus; species Bathynomus jamesi. The sequence continues at coordinate 178,761 of JAJOZX010003438.1, forward strand.
CTAATATGAAGTCTAATGAAGAAGTGCAATGAAGAAGTGCTGTAATTTTACAAGTACATGTATAATATAACTTAAATGTTTGGGGGAAGACAGTCGAAGGTTAAGTTTCCCCCCTTTTTTTAAACACATCAGATGTTTTGAAAGATTTTCAATAAAAAAAAAAAAAAAAAAAAAAACTAATTTGTATTTTTCGCCGAGTCTACATTTATGAAGGCGATATCATTTCGTAATAGTACACATAAGTACAAATTAAGTACACGACTGAGTACGTATTAATTTTGGTTCATTACAATTACGATTACAATTATGGATTACTTCATATTCACTTGTTGTTTAATTACACTTCCATTTTAAAGTACAGTCTTACATGATAAATTAAATCATTACATTCAATTACAATTTCATTGAAGTACATTACATTATATTAAATTAAAGTATTACAGTTAATTACAATTAAACAGTTACTATAACTTTGTTTTGTTTTTTACAGTGTTTCATATTAATAGACAATTAAGATGTTAAATATAATACAAAGTACATGGCACTTACGAGATAATTTATTTACGAAATAATATGTTATATTGTTATAAATTTGAAATCAGAGCGAACGGAGGTATTTTATCTTTGAGGCGCTCGAATCTGCCGTAGTGAGTGGAATTTTATAACTTAACTCAGCATTTTTTAGTTCAATGCGGAGGTGAAATAATAAAAGAAAATAAAAAAACGTAAAAAGAATACATGTACGTAATCATGATCGTCAATAGTCATGTACGACTGCACACAGTAGTGTACAATATCATTCGTCACCCAATAGGTTGTGTGCGAATATAGACACGAGTAAACATAGACTGATAAGTTGATAGGGCATAAGTAGACAATAGGTAGATGAATGAATAAGTAATAAAATTAATAAAGGATAGCGGTCAAGAAAGAACATGAATGTAAGAATGAGTATGTTGAATAATGAGTATGGTTGAATAATAATGTTTATACTACATAAACACCACAACATTATTATTAAAGAATTTACCATACATTGCACACGGAAGATGTCCAAATACTAAGAACGTGATTCAGTGTACAAAGTATGGGAAACGTAAAGAGAAAAAAGTTTTTGTGACGTCATAGTGTATAAGTCATATAGAAAGATGGATTAGAGAAATACAGGAATGAATAAAGACGTGTTAATCGAAATTCTATCCAAAACTCGCTTATGCGATTTTGGTTTCTTATTTAAAAATGGACATTCGAAACATAAAAACTATACGAACATAAGTTCTGCATAAAGACAATGAATCCATAAATGATGGTGTAGGAATTGTTCATTGTTCACTTTTTACAGTATTTCCCCCCCTGAATGATATTAACACAATAATATAATACAATATAATACAATTGATAACTAATTTTATTGACTATTGTAGATAAAAAAATCGAATTATGTAATGGATGAGTATAGACCTGTGGTCAAGAGTGTATTTTACAATTCGAGGACAGATTAGCTGATAGGATTGTTCAAGTAACTGAATAAACGCCTGAGCAAAAATTTATATATAGTAAGCAAAAATGCGTAGGACTAAATAAATAGCATAGTTAGCACGTACACGCTATGAAATAGTTTATTGTGACATCCAATGATTTTAGCATTAGGTGTGTATATATATATATATAGTGCGCATACATGCGTGGTATGTGTAGGGATTTGGAAGGTTTTTGAATGAACAAAGTTTAAAAATAATGTATAATAATTTAAGATGGGTTTAGGGTTATAAAATCTTTTGAGTCAATTATTGTTGTTATTATTATTATTATCATTATTAGATTATAAAATCCTTTAAGTTCAAGGTAGTATTTAAGTATTTAATCAAATCAGTTACACGAATTAGTAATAAAAAAAGACGTACTTAGAAGACCTTACGAGTAATGACAGTAAGTCTCACTGTTTTAAAATTGAATTTCGACACACAATTAAATTCGACTACTAAAATCAAACCATATACTGTAGTAGTATGTCAATTTGACTATAATTTCGTTTGATACCTTACAAATGGTACAATAACAATTTAAGGACAGTTACTCACGATTAATGAACAAAAGAAAAATAAAAATACAAATTAAAAATATGAATCAATTATGCATTTCAACGAGCTAAATATAATTTTATAATATTCTAAAAAAATAAAAGTAAATCGAGCCATAGATGAATTTCGACCAAGAATAAAAAGTTATGAATGGAAGGGAAGCATTTCGAACATTTTCTTTTAATAATCTCAGGTAAATTTTACATTAAAAATTTTTATATAATAAAAAAAAAATATTAAAAGGTTTAATAATTTTTGCATTAAGTAGAAAAATTATACTCTTTCGTTAAATGTGATAGAATTTGAATTATTGATATTTTAGTCTGAAACTTGTTTGCATATGATAGATACATACGTTTATTGTGTAGAAGTTTATAAAATTAAATGACAAAAAGAAAAACAACTGAAATTAGGGTATGTGCGATCATACGGGGGAATTGAGTGACTAAGCGGGGGGTATAAGTTTGAAATTGACAATAAGTCTTTCGTGAGCACTTTCCTCTTTTTTTTTTTTTTTTAAAAGATTGCTTGTCACACTACTTAAAACAAAAATTAAAAAAAGTTGAAACAAAACGGAGGGACGGCATGTTCCTCATATACATTACAATAATTACCAAGTCATTACAAACAGTTGTAAAACGGTTTTGTTACAAATAATAAATTACATGACATATATTTAATACGTAACAATGCATGAAAAGGGAAAGACAAATCGGTGAATTTCCTTCTTACAAACAAAGAAAAAGGTTAAACTAAAGACGCAACCCGGTCATTCAGGTTGAATTAAATTCTCTTTTACAACACAAAAAAAGTTGAATTAAATTCTTAGATACATTTTCTTAAATTAAATTCTCTTAAATTACAAAGAAAAAGTTGAATTCAATTGACTGCATTGAAATAAACTTTTGACTTGTAATAAAAATGACTTGGGACTCGAAATAAAAATGACTCGGAATAATCTCTTGACATGGAATAAATCTCTCTAACTTGGAATAAATCTCTCTGATCAAATAAAACTCTCTGATTCAAATAAAACTCTCTGACTTGAATAAAACTGACTTGAACTCTATCAAGTATTCTGAAACTGAAAATGAAACTTAACTGTCTAACTTGAACGCTTGTCAAGTATTCTGAAACTTAAAACTGTCTAACTGAACGCTTGTCAAGTATTCTAAACTTAAATTGTCTAACTTAAACGCTTGTCAAGTATCTTGAAACTTAAACTGTCTAACTTGAACGCTTGTCAAGTGAAGATTAACTGAAAATGGAAAATGACTGCACTTGATCTTATCAAGTGGAGACGATTAACCTCTGTTTTGGTGATCCTCTTGGTGCAACCTTCTGACTTGAAAAACTGACTTCAAAAAAATGACTTCAAAAAATGACTTCAAAAAAATGACTTCAAAAAAATGACTTCAAAATTACTTCAAGTATCTTTATAAATCTCTGGGGTTTGGTTGTCCCTTTTGGTTACAACCAACTGAAACTGTCTGAAAACTGAAAATGGAACTTGAAACTGCTTCAAGTAACTCTATAACTCTATAAACTCTCTATAAACTCTCTGTAAACTCTCTCTCTCTTAATTTGCAAGTCAATTCAATTCAGTAATTGAAAAAAATTTGCAAACAAAAAATAAAAAAAAATGTAAACAACATTTCACTCGAATGTACGGGAAGGTACATGAAATAAAATTATTCTATACTGAATATAATAGTGCAAATAACTGTGACAATTGACTCTGTGACATTTGACTCTGTGACAATTGACTCTGCGACAATTGACTCTGCGACAATTGACTCTGCGACAATTGACTCTGTGACAATTAACTCTGTGACAATTAACTCTCTGAAATTAACTCTCTGAAATTAACTGTCTTTGAAATTAACTCTCTTTGAAATTGACTCTCTTTTAAATTAACTCTCTTTGAAATTAACTCTCTTACATTTAACTTCTGTGAAAATTACTGTTTCACTAAAAAAAATGTATCACTAGTGTCTGAAATGTTCACTGTATTTCTTGTAAATTCTGATTTGATACTCATTATTAACTGTTAATAATAGTGACTTTTCAAATGTTTATAAATTACTTAAAAAAACAAACTGTACTTAACAAAATTTTCTATGGGGAAATCCTTGAGACGTGTCCTGAAGACGTCTTGTTGGCTACTTCTTCTTGGATGAAAACTAGGCGTGGAGAACTTGGAGTCGTGACACACCGGTTCAAGGGTGGATGTTACGAACTAGAAGTCGTGACACGCCGGTCAACTGGTTTTATCCTGATGCAGGGTAATTTCTATCTTGGCAAAGAGTGGCCTCTTCTTAAAATCTTCTTCTTAAAATAATCTTCTCAAAAATAATCTTCTTAAAAGATTTTTCTTAAAATCATTCTTTTTAAAAATATTCTTCTTAAAATCATCTTCTAAAAATCTTCTTTTCTTAAAATCTCTTAAAATCTGTTAAGATCTGGTGAAGGGTCTGGAAGGACTGGAAGAATCCTGGAGTCGTGAAGATCCTGGTTAAAGGGTCGCCAGTTTGTTATCTTCCTTCTTCTGTGTCCCTCTGGGGTGCTTCGTATCGACGAGGCGTTCTTGTTGTGAGGCCACAATGGATATTTCTTCTCTATGTGTTTATCCTGGCTATAGGGTCGCCAATTTTTAACCCCCCCTTTTATGGCCCTGAGTCGGTTCGGAATCGACGGGGGTTCTAGTACGGAGGCAAGCAAAGGATATTCTTCTATATACTTTCTAATTCTTTTCGTCGCCACTCTGTTAAACCCTTGGCTACAGACTCGCCAGACTGTTATGCCAATATCTTCTATGGTGCTTGGGTTGTCTCTTTCTCTCGCTTATGGGTCGAGAATTATTAATTCTTCTCTTGCTATAATACTCTGATACTTTCTCTGATACTAAAATTATCGACTTTTCTTTTAACTTGTCGACTTAATGACTGAGTTCCTGAAGAGAACAAGGCTCGAAGGAAAAAGATAAAAAAAACTTCTTTTACTGTGGTTTACTTCTCAAAAATTACAGTTAGTACTCTGAATTTACAGGGGTAGAGGTTCGACCTCTTTCGACCATGGCTCAGGCCGGAATCTAAAAATATTAAGAAGGCAAGGGGCCTCTGCCCCCTCCCCGCAGCAAGGCTGCTAACAAAGGAGTCCTAATGAGGTGCTAATATGAAGTCTAATGAAGAAGTGCAATGAAGAAGTGCTGTAATTTTACAAGTACATGTATATAACTTAAATGTTTGGGGAAGACAGTCGAAGGTTAAGTTTCCCCCTTTTTTTAAACACATCAGATGTTTTGAAAGATTTCAATAAAAATTTAAAAAAAAAAAAAAAAAACTAATTATATTTTTCGCCGAGTCTACATTTATGAAGGCGATATCATTTCGTAATAACACATAAGTACAAATTAAGTACACGACTGAGTACGTATTAATTTGGTTCATTACAATTACGATTACAATATGGATTACTTCATATTCACTTGTTGTTTAATTACACTTCCATTTTAAAGTACATTCTTACATGATAAATTAAATCATTACATTCAATTACAGTTTCATTGAAGTACATTACATTATATTAAATTAAAGTATTACAGTTAATTACAATTAAACAGTTACTATAACTTTGTTTTGTTTTTTACAGTGTTTCATATTAATAGACAATTAAGATGTTAAATATAATACAAAGTACATGGCACTTACGAGATAATTTATTTACGAAATAATATGTTATAATGTTATAAATTTGAAATCAGAGCGAACGGAGGTATTTTATCTTTGAGGCGCTCGAATCTGTCGTAGTGAGTGGAATTTTATAACTTAACTCAGCATTTTTTAGTTCAATGCGAGAGATGAAATAATAAAAGAAAATAAAACGTAAAAAGAATACATGTACGTAATCATGATCGTCAATAGTCATGTACGACTGCACACAGTAGTGTACACATATCATTCGTCACCCAATAGGTTGTGTGCGTAATATAGACACGAGTAAACATAGACTGATAAGTTGATAGGGCATAAGTAGACAATAGGTAGATGAATGAATAAGTAATAAAATTAATAAAGGATAGCGGTCAAGAAAGAACATGAATGTAAGAATGAGTATGGTTGAATAATGAGTATGGTTGAATAATAATGTTTATACTACATAACACCACAACATTATTATTAAAGAATTTACCATACATTGCACACGGAAGATGTCCAAATACTAAGAACGTGATTCAGTGTACAAAGTATGGGAAACGTAAAGAGAAAAAAGTTATTTTGTGACGTCATAGTGTATGTCATTATTAGAAAAGATGGATTAGAAAAATACAGGAATGAATAAAGACGTACAAATCGAAATTCTATCCAAAACTCGCTTATGCGATTTTGGTTTCTTATTTAAAAATGGACATTCGAACATAAAACTATACGAACATAAGTTCTGCATATAGACAATGAATCCATATAATGATGGTGTAGGAATTGTTCATTGTTCACTTTTTACAGTATTTCCCCCCCCTGAATGATATTAACACAATAATATAATACAATATAATACAATTGATAACTAATTTTATTGACTATTGTAGATAAAAAAACGAATTATGTAATGGATGATGTATAGACCTGTGGTCAAGTGTGTATTTTACAATTTCGAGGGACAGATTAGCTGATAGGATTGTTCAAGTAACTGAATAAACGCCTGAGCAAAAATTTATATATAGTAAGCAAAAATGCGTAGGACTAAATAAATAGCATAGTTAGCACTTACACGCTATGAAATAGTTTATTGTGACATCCAATGATTTTAGCATTAGGTTTGTATATATATATATAGTGCGCATACATGCGTGTGTATGTGTAGGGATTTGGAAGGTTTTTGAATGAACAAAGTTTAAAAATAATGTATAATAATTTAAGATGGGTTTAGGGTTATAAAATCTTTTGAGTCAATTATTGTTGTTATTATTATTATTATCATTATTATTATTATAAAATCCTTTAAGTTCAAGGTAGTATTTAAGTATTTAATCAAATCAGTTACACGAATTAAGGTAATAAAAAAAGACGTACTTAGAAGACTTACGAGTAATGACAGTAAGTCTCACTGTTTTAAAATGAATTTCGACACACAATTAAATTCGACTACTAAAATTCATAACCATATACGTAGTAGTATGTCAATTTGACTATAATTTTCGTTGATACCTTACAAATGGTACAATAACAATTTAAGGACAGTTACTCACGATTAATTGAACAAAATAAAAATAAAAAAAAATTAAAAAATATGAATCAATTATGCATTTCAACGAGCTAAATATAATTTTATAATATTCTAAAAAAAAAAAAGTAAATCGAGCCATAGATGAATTTCGACCAAGAATAAAAAGTTATTGAAATGGAAGGGAAGCATTTCGAACAATCTTCTTTTAATAATCTCAGGTAAATTTTACATTAAAAATTTTTATATAATAAAAAAAAATATTAAAAAGGTTTAATAATTTTTTGCATGTTAAGTAGAAAAATTATACTCTTTCGTTAAATGTTGATAGAATTTTGAATTATTGATATTTTAGTCTGAAACTTGTTTGCATATGATAGTACATACGTTTATTGTGTAGAAGTTTTATTAAAATTAAATGACAAAAAAGAAAAACAACTGAAATTTAGGGTATGTGCGATCATACGGGGGAATTGAGTGACTAAGCGGGGGGTATAAGTTTGAAATTGACAAAGTCTTTCTGAGCACTTTCCTCTTTTTTTTTTTTTTTTTAAAGATTGCTTGTCACACTACTTAAAACAAAAATTTAAAAAAGTTGAAACAAAACGGAGGGACGGCATGTTCTCATATACATTACAATAATTACCAAGTCATTACAAACAATTGTAAAAACGGTTTTTTACAAATAATAAATTACATGACTATACGTAACAATGCATGAAAAGGGAAAGACAAATCGGTGAATTTCTTCTTACAAACAAAGAAAAAAGGTTAAACTAAAACGCAACCCGGTCAATTCAGGTTGAATTAAATTCTCTTTTACAACACAAAAAAAGGTGAATTAAATTCTTAGATTACATTTTCTTAAATTAAATTCTCTTAAATTACAAAGAAAAAGTTGAATTCAATTGACTGCATTGAAATAACTTGGGACTTGTAATAAAAATGACTTGGGACTCGAAATAAAAATGACTCGGAATATATCTCTCTGACATGGAATAAATCTCTCTAACTTGGAATAAATCTCTCTGACATGGAATAAATCTCGCTAACTGGAATAAATCTCTGACTTCAAATAAAACTCTCTGACTTCAAATAAAACTCTCTGACTTGAATAAAACTGACTTGAACTCTATCAAGTATTCTGAAACTGAAAATGAAACTTAACTGTCTAACTTGAACGCTTGTCAAGTATTCTGAAACTTAAACTGTCTAACTTGAACGCTTGTCAAGTATTCTGAAACTTAAACTCTCTAACTTGAACGCTTGTCAAGTATCTTGAAACTTAAACTGTCTAACTTGAACGCTGTCAAGTGAAGATTAACTGAAAATGGAAAATGACTGCACTTGATCTTTATCAAGTGGAGACGATTAACCTCTGTTTTGGTTGATCCTCTTGGTGCAACCTTCTGACTTGAAAAACTGACTTCAAAAAAATGACTTCAAAAATGACTTCAAAAAAATGACTTCAAAAAAATGACTTCAAAATACTTCAAGTATCTTTATAAATCTCTGGGGTTTGGTTGTCCCTTTTGGTTACAACCAACTGAAACTGTCTGAAAACTGAAAATGGAACTTGAAACTGCTTCAAGTAACTCTATAACTCTATAAAACTCTCTATAAACTCTCTGTAAACTCTCTCTCTTTAATTTGCAAGTCAATTCAATTCAGTAATTGAAAAAAATTTGCAAACAAAAATAAAAAAAAAATGTAAACAACATTTCACTCGAATGTACGGGAAGGTACATGAAATAAAATTATTCTATACTGAATATAATAGTGCAAATAACTGGACAATTGACTCTGTGACATTTGACTCTGTGACAATTGACTCTGCGACAATTGACTCTGCGACAATTGACTCTGCGACAATTGACTCTGTGACAATTAACTCTGTGACAATAACTCTCTGAAATTAACTCTCTGAAATTAACTGTCTTTGAAATTAACTCTCTTTGAAATTGACTCTCTTTTAAATTAACTCTCTTTGAAATTAACTCTTTACATTTAACTTCTGTGAAAATTACTGTTTCACTAAAAAAAATGTATCACTAGTGTCTGAATGTTCACTCTATTTCTTGTAAATTCTGATTTGATACTCATTATTAACTGTTAATAATAGTGACTTTCAAATGTTTATAAATTACTTAAAAAACAAACTGTACTTAACAAAATTTTCTATGGGAAAATCCTTGAGACGTGTCCTGAAGACGTCTTGTTGGCTACTTCTTCTTGATGAAAACTAGGCGTGGAGAACTTGGAGTCGTGACACACCGGTTCAAGGGGGATGTACGAAACTAGAAGTGTGACACGCCGGTAAACTGGTTTTATCCTGATGCAGGGTAATTTCTATCTTGGCCAAAGAGTGGCCTCTTCTTAAAATCTTCTTCTTAAAATAATCTTCTCAAAAATAATCTTCTTAAAAAGATTTTTCTTAAAATCATTCTTTTTAAAAATATTCTTCTTAAAATCATCTTCTAAAAATCTTCTTTTTCTTAAAATCTTCTTAAAATCTGTTAAGATCCTCGTGAAGGGTCTGGAAGACTGGAAGAATCCTGGAGTCGTGAAGATCCTGGTTAAAGGGTCGCCAGTTTGTTATCTTCCTTCTTCTGTGTCCCTCTGGGGTGCTTCGTATCGACGAGGCGTTCTTGTTGTGAGGCCACAATGGATATTTCTTCTCTATGTGTTTATCCTGGCTATAGGGTCGCCAATTTTTAACCCCCCCCCTTTTATGGCCCTGAGTCGGTTCGGAATCGACGGGGGTTCTAGTTACGGAGGCAAGCAAAGGATATTTCTTCTATATACTTTTCTAATTCTTTTCGGTCGCCACTCTGTTAAACCCTTGGCTACAGACTCGCCAGACTGTTATGCCAATATCTTCTATGGTGCTTGGGTTGTCTCTTTCTCTCGCTTATGGGTCGAGAACTATTAATTCTTCTCTTGCTATAATACTCTGATACTTTCTCTGATACTAAAATTATCGACTTTTCTTTTATAACTTGTCGACTTAACTGACTGAGTTCCTGAAGAGAACAAGGCTCGAAGGAAAAAGATAAAAAAAACTTCTTTTACTGTGGTTTACTTCTCAAAAATTACAGTTAGTACTCTGAATTTACAGGGGTAGAGGTTTGACCTCTTTCGACCATGGCTCAGGCCCGGAATCTAAAAATATTAAGAAGGCAAGGGGCCTCTGCCCCCTCCCGCAGCAAGGCTGCTAACAAAGGAGTCCTAATGAGGTGCTAATATGAAGTCTAATGAAGAAGTGCAATGAAGAAGTGCTGTAATTTTACAAGTACATGTATAATATAACTTAAATGTTTGGGGGAAGACAGTCGAAGGTTAAGTTTCCCACCTTTTTTTAAACACATCAGATGTTTTGAAAGATTTTCAATAAAAATTAAAAAAAAATTAAAATAAAAACTAATTTGTATTTTTCGCCGAGTCTACATTTATGAAGGCGATATCCTTTCGTAATAGTACACATAAGTATAAATTAAGTACACGACTGAGTACGTATTAATTTTGGTTCATTACAATTACGATTACAATTATGGATTACTCATATTCACTTGTTGTTTAATTACACTTCCATTTTAAAGTACATCTTACATGATAAATTAAATCATTACATTCAATTACAGTTTCATTGAAGTACATTACATTATATTAAATTAAAGTATTACAGTAATTACAATTAAACAGTTACTATAACTTTGTTTGTTTTTACAGTGTTTCATATTAATAGGACAATTAAGATGTTAAATATAATACAAAGTACATGGCACTTACGAGATAATTTATTTACGAAATAATATGTTATAATGTTATAAATTTGAAATCAGAGCGAACGGAGGTATTTTATCTTTGAGGCGCTCGAATCTGTCGTAGTGAGTGGAATTTTATAACTTAACTCAGCATTTTTTAGTTCAATGCGAGAGATGAAATAATAAAAAGAAAATAAAACGTAAAAAGAATACATGTACGTAATCATGATCGTCAATAGTCATGTACGACTGCACACAGTAGTGTCAATATCATTCGTCACCCAATAGGTGTGTGCGTAATATAGACACGAGTAAACATAGACTGATAAGTTGATAGGGCATAAGTAGACAATAGGTAGATGAATGAATAAGTAATAAAAATTAATAAAGGATAGCGGTCAAGAAAGAACATGAATGTAAGAATGAGTATGGTTGAATAATGAGTATGGTGAATAATAAGTTTATACTACATAACACCACAACATTATTATTAAAGAATTTACCATACATTGCACACGGAAGATGTCCAAATACTAAGAACGTGATTCAGTGTACAAAGTATGGGAAACGTTAAAGAGAAAAAAGTTATTTTGTGACGTCATAGTGTATAAGTCATTATTAGAAAAGATGGATTAGAAAAATACAGGAATGAATAAAGACGTACAAATCGAAATTCTATCCAAAACTCGCTATGCGATTTGGTTTCTTATGTAAAAATGGACATTCGAACATAAAACTATACGAACATAAGTTCTGCATAAAGACAATGAATCCATATAATGATGGGTAGGAATTGTTCATTGTTCACTTTTTACAGTATTTACCCCCCCTGAATGTATTAATACAATAATATAATACAATATAATACAATTGATAACTAATTTTATTGACTATTGTAGATAAAAAATCGAATTATGTAATGGATGATGTATAGACCTGTGGTCAAGTGTGTATTTTACAATTCGAGGGACAGATTAGCTGATAGGATTGTTCAAGTAACTGAATAAACGCCTGAGCAAAAATTTATATATAGTAAGCAAAAATGCGTAGGACTAAATAAATAGCATAGTTAGCACTTACACGCTATGAAATAGTTTATTGTGACATCCAATGATTTTAGCATAAGGCTTGTATATATATATTATATAGTGCGCATACATGCGTGTGTATGTGTAGGGATTTGGAAGGTTTTTGAATGAACAAAGTTTAAAAATAATGTATAATAATTTAAGATGGGTTTAGGGTTATAAAATCTTTTGAGTCAATTATTGTGTTATTATTATTATTATCATTATTATTATTATAAAATCCTTTAAGTTCAAGGTAGTATTTAAGTATTTAATCAAATCAGTTACACGAATTAAGGTAATAAAAAAAGACGTACTTAGAAGACCTTACGAGTAATGACAGTAACTCTCACTGTTTTAAAATTGAATTTCGACACACAATTAAATTCGACTACTAAAATTCATAACCATATACTGTAGTAGTATGTCAATTTGACTATAATTTTCGTTTGATACCTTACAAATGGTACAATAACAATTTAAGGACAGTTACTCACGATTAATTGAACAAAAGAAAAATAAAAATACAAATTGAAAATATGAATCAATTATGATTTCAACGAGCTAAATATAATTTTATATATTCTAAAAAAATAAAGTAAATCGAGCAGCCATAGATGAATTCGACCAAGAATAAAAAGTTATTGAAATGGAAGGGAAGCATTTCGAACAATCTTTTCTTTTAATAATCTCAGGTAAATTTTACATTAAAAATTATTTTTTATATAATAAAAAAAAATATTAAAAGGTTTATAATTTTTTGCATGTTAAGTAGAAAAATTATACTCTTTCGTTAAATGTTGATAGAATTTTGAATTATTTGATATTTTAGTCTGAAAACTTGTTGCATATGATAAATACATACGTTTTATGTGTAAAGTTTATTAAAATTAAATGACAAAAAGAAAAACAAACTGAAATTTAGGGTATGTGCGATCATACGGGGAATTGAGTGACTAAGCGGGGGGTATAAGTTTGAAATTGACAATAAGTCTTTCGTGAGCACTTTCTTCTTTTTTTTTTTAAAAAGATTGCTTGTCACACTACTTAAAACAAAAATTAAAAAAAAGTTGAAACAAAACGGAGGGACGGCATGTTCCTCATATACATTACAATAATTACCAAGTCATTACAAACAATTGTAAAAACGGTTTTGTTACAAATAATAAATTACATGACTATATATTTATATACGTAACAATGCATGAAAAGGGAAAGACAAATCGGTGAATTTCCTTCTTACAAACAAAGAAAAAAGGGTTAAACTAAAGACGCAACCCGGTCAATTCAGGTTGAATTAAATTCTCTTTTACAACACAAAAAAGTTGAATTAAATTCTTAGATTACATTTTCTTAAATTAAATTCTCTTAAATTACAAAGAAAAGTTGAATTCCATTGACTGCATTGAAATAACTTGGGACTTGTAATAAAAATCACTTGGGACTCGAAATAAAAATGACTCGGAATAAATCTCTCTGACATGGAATAAATCTCTCTAACTTGGAATAAATCTCTCTGACTTCAAATAAAACTCTCTGACTTCAAATAAAACTCTCTGACTTGAATAAAACTGACTTGAACTCTATCAAGTATTCTGAAACTGAAAATGAAACTTAAACTGTCTAACTTGAACGCTTGTCAAGTATCTTGAAACTTAAACTGTCTAACTTGAACGCTTGTCAAGTGAAGATTAACTGAAAATGGAAAATGACTGCACTTGATCTTTATCAAGTGGAGACGATTAACCTCTGTTTTGGTTGATCCTCTTGGTGCAACCTTCTGACTTGAAAAACTGACTTCAAAAAAATGACTTCAAAAAAATGACTTCAAAATTACTTCAAGTATCTTTATAAATCTCTGGGGTTTGGTTGTCCCTTTTGGTTACAACCAACTGAAACTGTCTGAAAACTGAAAATGGAACTTGAAACTGCTTCAAGTAACTCTATAACTCTATAAACTCTCTATAAACTCTCTGTAAACTCTCTCTCTCTTAATTTGCAAGTCAATTCAATTCAGTAATTGAAAAAAATTTGCAAACAAAAAATAAAAAAAAATGTAAAAAAAACATTTCACTCGAATGTACGGGAAGGTACATAAAATAAAATTATTCTATACTGAATATAATAGTGCAAATAACTGTGACAATTGACTCTGTGACATTTGACTCTGTGACAATTGACTCTGCGACAATTGACTCTGCGACAATTGACTCTGTGACAATTAACTCTGTGACAATTAACTCTCTGAAATTAACTCTCTCTTGAAATTAACTCTCTGGAAATTAACTCTCTTTGAAATTAACTCTCTTTGAAATTAACTCTCTTTGAAATTAACTCTCTTTGAAATTAACTCTCTTACTTTTAACTTTCTCTTACATTTAACTTCTGTGAAAATTACTGTTTCACTAAAAAAATGTATCACTAGTGTCTGAAATGTTCACTGTATTTCTTGTAAATTCTGATTTGATACTCATTATTAACTGTTAATAATAGTGACTTTTCAAATGTTTATAAATTACTTAAAAAAACAAACTGTACTTAACAAAATTTTCTATGGGGAAAATCCTTGAGACGTGTCCTGAAGACGTCTTGTTGGCTACTTCTTCTTGGATGAAAACTAGGCGTGGAGAACTTGGAGTCGTGACACACCGGTTCAAGGGTGGATGTTACGAACTAGAAGTCGTGACACGCCGGTCAACTGGTTTTATCCTGATGCAGGGTAATTTCTATCTTGGCCAAAGAGTGGCCTCTTCTTAAAATCTTCTTCTTCTTAAAATAATCTTCTCAAAAATAATCTTCTTAAAAAGATTTTTCTTAAAATCATTCTTTTTAAAAATCTTCTTCTTAAAATCATCTTCTAAAAATCTTCTTTTTCTTAAAATCTTCTTAAAATCTGTTAAGATCCTGGTAAAGGGTCTGGAAGACTGGAAGAATCCTGGAGTCGTGAAGATCATGGTTAAAGGGTCGCCAGTTTGTTATCTTCCTTCTTTTGTGTCCCTTTGGGGTGCTTCGTATCGACGAGGCGTTCTTGTTGTGAGGCCACAACGGATATTTCTTCTCTCTGTGTTTATCCTGGCTATAGGGTCGCCAATTTTTAACCCCCCCTTTTATGGCCCTGAGTCGGTTCGGAATCGACGGGGGTTCTAGTTACGGAGGCAAGCAACGGATATTTCTTCTATATACTTTTCTAATTCTTTTCGGTCGCCACTCTGTTAAACCCTTGGCTACAGACTCGCCAGACTGTTATGCCAATATCTTCTATGGTGCTTGGGTTGTCTCTTTCTCTCGCTTATGGGTCGAGAATTATTAATTCTTCTCTTGCTATAATACTCTGATACTTTCTCTGATACTAAAATTATCGACTTTTCTTTTATAACTTGTCGACTTAACTGACTGAGTTCCTGAAGAGAACAAGGCTCGAAGGAAAAAGATAAAAAAAACTTCTTTTACTGTGGTTTACTTCTCAAAAATTACAGTTAGTACTCTGAATTTACAGGGGTAGAGGTTCGACCTCTTTCGACCATGGCTCAGGCCGGAATCTAAAATTATTACGAAGGCAAGGGGCCTCTGCCCCCTCCCCGCAGCAAGGCTGCTAACAAAGGAGCCCTAATGAGGTGCTAATATGAAGTCTAATGAAGAAGTGCAATGAAGAAGTGCTGTAATTTTACAAGTACATGTATAATATAACTTAAATGTTTGGGGGAAGACAGTCGAAGGTTAAGTTTCCCCCCTTTTTTTAAACACATCAGATGTTTTGAAAGATTTTCAATAAAAATTAAAAAAAATTAAAATAAAAACTAATTTGTATTTTTCGCCGAGTCTACATTTATGAAGGCGATATCATTTCGTAATAGTACACATAAGTACAAATTAAGTACACGACTGAGTACGTATTAATTTTGGTTCATTACAATTACGATTACAATTATGGATTACTTCATATTCACTTGTTGTTTAATTACACTTCCATTTAAAGTACATTCTTACATGATAAATTAAATCATTATATTCAATTACAGTTTCATTGAAGTACATTACATTATATTAAATTAAAGTATTACAGTTAATTACAATTAAACAGTTACTATAACTTTGTTTTGTTTTTTACAGGTTTCATATTAATAGACAATTAAGATGTTAAATATAATACAAAGTACATGGCACTTACGAGATAATTTATTTACGAAATAATATGTTATAATGTTATAAATTTGAAATCAGAGCGAACGGAGGTATTTTATCTTGAGGCGCTCGAATCTGCCGTAGTGAGTGGAATTTTATAACTTAACTCAGCATTTTTGAGTTCAATGCGGGAGGTGAAATAATAAAGAAAATAAAAAGTAAAAAGAATACATGTACGTAATCATGATCGTCAATAGTCATGTACGACTGCACACAGTAGTGTACACATATCTTTCGTCACCCAATAGGTTGTGTGCGTAATATAGACACGAGTAAACATAGACTGATAAGTTGATAGGGCATAAGTAGACAATAGGTAGATGAATGAATAAGTAATAAAATTAATAAAGGATAGCGGTCAAGAAAGAACATGAATGTAAGAATGAGTATGGTTGAATAATAATGTTTATACTACATAACACCACAACATTATTATTAAAGAATTTACCATACATTGCACACGGAAGATGTCCAAATACTAAGAACGTGATTCAGTGTACAAAGTATGGGAAACGTAAAGAGAACAAAGTTATTTTGTGACGTCATAGTGTATAAGTCATTATTAGAAAAGATGGATTAGAAAAATACAGGAATGAATAAAGACGTACAAATCGAAATTCTATCCAAAACTCGCTTATGCGATTTTGGTTTCTTATGTAAAAATGGACATTCGGACATAAAACTATACGAACATAAGTTCTGCATAAAGACAATGAATCCATATAATGATGGTGTAGGAATTGTTCATTGTTCACTTTATATATATAATATATATATATATATATATATATTTCTCCTGGAGTGTTATATTGATGGTTATACTACATCGTTTAGTATATTATTAGATTATATATATATATTCCTCGTTTGTATTTCTTATGGTATTAATTTTTATTGCATATATTACATCGTTTGATTGTATATTTATTTTCTATATATTTCGTGAAATTGATTCCAATAATTCGTCTAAATAAACAAAATGATGTAATGGTGTTTTATTTAATTCTTTTGGTTGTAAACGATATTATTATTATTTAATTATACTAAATGGCTGCCTTCTAAAACGGCTGACGGATTTCTAAGCCAACTGTCAATAATATCTGAATAGCGCATTCTGGCAGCTGAGGAGCTAATATATACACCTGCCTTCTAGGTCTTCTACGTCAACTGGCTGGTTAAGCCAACTGGCGGATTAAGCCAACTGGCGGATTTAGCCAACTGGCAGATTAGATCAATTGGCGGAAAGCCAACTGTCGAGAATATATGCTTTAATTAAATAAATAGAGCAATCTGGCAACTCACCCCTAATAATGTACACCTGAACAAGCCATTTACGCCTTCTTAGAAGCATTCTAAGCCAACTGGCTGGGTAGGACCTTATAAGACAGCGGGCGCTCTGATGAACTCTCAATGTGCGGTTGGCAGGAGCCATGCGAACCCTCCTCTCTCCTTTTTTCTCTCTTAGGTTAGGTATACCCCTTTGGGGGGGATGAGGCCGTCCCACCCTCTCCCCAAAAGACCCTCTCGTAGGTTAGGTATACCCCTTTAGGGCGTGAGGCCGTCCCACCTTCTCCCACAAAGAGGTCTCCCCGAACATGCTGGGGGAACTCCCCTTCATTGCAACTTGGGGGATAACCCCTCCCCTTGTTGCATAACATCTTGCAACATTCCCCATCCCCCTTTGCAACATTGATCAACATTTGCAATTGCATTGCACTCTAACATTTTGCAGTCATATTACTACGGCCAAAGGGTGTAAATTTCAATGGCTAGTAGCGACCTCTAAAATTCGTTAAAATGCTATGAAACTTTCACGTATGACTTTTCTCAAAAGAATGGACAAAATGCAGGGTGGCCCACAAAAAAAAAAAAAATTTCAAGTGATATGAATCACCTTTATATATATATATATATTATATATATATATATATATTAATATATATATATATATGAATCACCTTTATATATATATATATTAATAGAGCCAAGTGATTTTTGCGGTGGAAACCTTAGTCAAATAAAGAACAAGAAAACTAATCCATATGCAAATATTTAATATTCAAAGCTATCGACATATTCTAATGTCATCTTCAGTGCTAAAATGAGATATAACGGGTGATTACAACTGATCTGCCCGACTTTAAACATTTATTATGAGAAAACTAATAAAGCACAGTAAAAAGCAAGATATACAAATCAACAATATTTCAGAGAATTTTTATGTAATATTGAACACGTTAGAGATAGCCCGAAAGTTAACGTGTTTTGTGTTCTTACCGCTGAGAAAGTGTACGGTCCATTCTTCTTTGCTGAACAAACAATTAACGGTATCATTTACCGAGTTGTGCTACAGCTGTGGTTGATGCCTCAGCTGCTAGAGGAGAAAACACATATATATATATATATATATATTTATATATATATATACAGGGTGATTCATAAATATGTTTCATAAATCGCAGGGTGTATTCTTGAGGAATTTTAGTTTCAAGGATACATGAGGCTGTTCGAAAAGTTCAGTATGATAAGCTACAAAATGTATGGAGGGAAACAGAATACTGCTTTGATATCTGCAGAGCCACGAAAGGAGCTCATATTGAACTTCAATAACTTGTAAATAAAACTTTTTGAGTTCTTCTTTATTTATATATCTTGCTTTTTGCTGTAGCTTTGTTAGTTTTTTCATAATAAATGCTAAAAATCGGGAAGATCATTTGTAATCACCTAGTACACACACAGAAACACACACACACACACATATATATATATATACATATATATATATACACACACCTTTGGTTAACCTTTGGTTAACCTTATCTTTTGTTAACTTTTTCCTTTGGTTAACCTGTGGTTAGCTCCAGCCCGAATTGTTCATTCTGACGACGAAGGTCAAGCTTTTCACTCCACCTTAGACCTACAGTTTAACGTGGAATCCGAACCACGCCCCATCAGCAGCCGAGCGTCTTAACCACTAGGCCACCTAGGGTACCCATTTATCTACCAACCGTTTTCTTTATTGTGTGGAAGGATGAACAGCTGGGTTTTGCTGCGCGCCGGCTGCCGTCGGGTCTCGAACCCGGGGCCGATGGATTCGTAGTCAGCGATGCTAACCACTACACCACCGAGGCGCTATGAATCACCATAATTTTTTATATATATATATATATATATATAATTAAAACCAACTATAAATTTAAAACAAAATTTAAATATTGAAACAAATACCAAGTAATTGACAAATTAAATCTAATAAGTTCTCAATAATTGATAAAGCCAATGAACGCAACCTACCCCACTCTTCGAAACAATTCTCATTTTCAAACATAAACCGAATATACAGTGAATCATCACATTCCATTCCATAACTTCAGTATCCTCCAATAAAATTTTCTTTGCCTACCAACCAACCAAACTGTATCAACCTTTCTTCACTCTCATTTTCTGCTGTGTCTGTGATTGAGTAACTTGTACCTCATTTGTTCCTTTTAAGGTTTTATAGATTTTAATATTTTACATTTTAAACTTTTCCATAATGTTCCCCTAAATTATTTTATTATGTTTTTACTTACATTGACTCTTATCTTAAAGGTAAATCCTTTTTTATGGTTTATTTTATATTTTATATTTTAATTGTATGACCTTTATAATTTCATGTCTCTCTTAATTTTTAATTTTTAATTCTGTTGGTTCTAATTTTATATATATATATATATATATATATACTGTATATATACAGGGTGATGCATAAATGTGTTTCATAAATCGCAGGGGTGTATTCTTGAGGCAAAAGTAAAGAAAAAAAGCCATATAAATATAAGTCGAGAAACCCGTAGGATTCGAGCAATAGCACACAACAGAGAAATGAAACTCCTTAAAGATTCTTTACATTTTATGCAAATACACAGTGTGATACCTTTGCTTCATTAAAGTAAATGTTCGAAATTCTCTCCTACTTCTTGAATGCATGTCTGCAGGCCACAAAAGGAGCTCATATTAAACTTCAATAACTTGTAAATAAAACTTTTTAAGTTCTTCTTTATTTGTATGATATATCTTGCTTTTCGCGGTAACTTTGTTAGTTTTTTCATAATAAATGTTAAAAATTGGGAAGATCATTTGTATTCACCCGGCACGCACGCACACACACACACACACACACACTATATATATATATATATATATATATATATATATATATATATATATATATATATACAGGGTGATTCATAAATATGTTTCATAAATCGCAGGGTGTATTCTTGAGGAATTTTAGTTTCAAGATTATCCTCTCTGCCGATGATTTTCCCCCTCTTTCTTTCTCTCTCCCTTTTTCTGTTCATTGTCTCGGTCCCTTTCAGTATTTACAGTTGTCGTGAAAATAATTCTACCGTTATGTCTAGAGTATTAAATAATAATTCAAACTATAGTCCAGCCAAATTTTCCATTATGGCCAACTATCTTGCAAAACTTCTCTCCTTAGACTAGACCTAAATTAAATAAAACTTCAAGGTATAATTTCACTAACCATAAAATGCGAACTTTTAACTGCGCTCAGTTCTTCACTCCAGTCTAAATAAAACAGTCAACAAAGTAATTCAAATACTTGATTTAACTATTTTCTTTTATAATATCTTCCCAACTTTGAAAAATAATTTTTTCTTAGGGATACGTTTATTCTTACAGAGTTTAGATGAGAATAATCACTTTAACTTATTACTAACAATAATTTTCTCAAAATTTAACCAAATCCAATTTTTAACGTTTATAAACGTAATCAACCACCCAGTACCAATAATAATTATTAACAGTCAGGGTGAAACACTGACTGACCTAAGCAAAATTGCAACAGAAGCTTTTGAAACTGTTTCCCTTACAGAAATGACTGCTGAACAACATATCCAAAATTAGACAAAATTGTAGCATGGGAACACTTAGAAAATTAGTTTGTAATATGGTCGACACAGGAGAACATAGGCAACACAAATTCAAAATTTAATTATTAAATCAGATTGTTGTGACAGAATCATGGTGGATGACACATTCAAAGTAGGTCAAGTAGTTCCATAAATCAAAGTAAAAGTACTCAGTCATCAAATTCAACTTGATTATCGACATGTTCAACAGATAAGCCATTGTCACAACCACTGGTCTGGTACTGACTGCATACTGTTAAGCACAGTAGTCCATTTTTCATGCAGATGCAGCGTAATGTACCACAACTAGTGCTGCAGTTGCAGTGGATCACATTCAAAAGGGATTTAGAAGCAGGACGCAGATCTGACATCATTGGGTGGAACTGGTTGCCTACTTTTAAAAGCCATCTCCAGTCTGTAGGGTTCATGGATTTGCTGTTACATTCCCAGTCCATGATTTGATAGTAAGTTAGGAAGCTGTGAAATTTTGCTGCTGATTCAGTTGGTGGGAAACGTTCTGGTGCTACAAAACACTTAGTGTTTTGTTGATGTGACCTTGTCCACTCGCATGAGATGTCGAAATTTAGTGGAGTCGTCGTTTGGTTGTCTGCCAGAAAGTAACACCATCCACTTATGCCCAGCATGTTCGGTGTCAGCATTTGCATGACCTTCGAAAACTGCTGCCAACTTGCGAAAACTGGTGTCGTTCATTAGTTTTAGAAATCCTGTAGACTTTCTGATCCTGAAGATTCGTGATGTGCTATCGTAACCAGTGAACGCATGAAGAAACAGGAGACACTTGCAGGTGTTTTCATCTAGTAGGATTCGGCAAGTACTGATATCAAAGGTATGGCTTCTTGATTTTCCTTGTTTGTCAGTCCGGAAGTACATCTTGAACTTGGTGTGGTTAGCGCGGTGCAGGAGCAGAATCAACAGATCTATGTCTTCTCCAATAAGAGTTGTAGTGCCTTAATTTCTGAATCGGCATCTCCTTCAGCTAACACATCAGTGCACCTTTGTTTCTTCAGTTGTTCCGCTGTAAGAAGGATGATTCCCTGTTTGTTGCTATCATTGCAGACGAAGTCATCTTTTTACTAGTGAATTCTGTGCGTGGTGTGAAATTGAAGGTAGAGCTCCAAAACTTTCTTTTTCATTGTTGATGAGTCATATTCTTTATGGATGCAGTTTCCATACCCATCAAATGCAATAATGTTCTCCCTATAATGGCGCCTTATGAAGGTAACATAGGAACTTGCAATAGTGTCATAGGTTTGATGATTACTCCATTTAATAAGGCAATGGAGTAGTGACACATCATCTAACAAAAACTGGTCAGTTTCAGGAACACCATCTATAATACCAGATCTGGATTTCCGTTTAATGTACTGAAGTACGGCATTTGCTAGCTGTGACTTATCAGCTTTCCTGGACATGTAACAGGATTCAAATAGCCTTTTGAAAAGTATGATGGGTCTATGCTTCTTTCGTCTTCTTGAATTTTCAATGCAGAAGAAGAGGCCAGCGTTTAAGCCTTGTCACTGTGTTTAAACGCGTAAGTAAATACTTCCTGACCACTAAATTTGCTTACAATCTGAGTACCGACTGAATATAATTCATGTACCTTAACATTATCGTGTGCAGTTACCCCTGTTGCAATGTTCCGAAGGCTGGAGTCAAATGTAAGTGGCGAAAAAGATTGCAGCTCACTAAAGACATTTTTGAAATCACTTCTGTCCGAAGTCAGCCTGGCGTCGGTCATTTCCCTGTGCTGTTCAGTTGATGAATACGACATATCTGTGTAATTTTGCATTGCACGATTATACTCTGAAGAAAGTGGGACTGGCAAAGCCCTGGCACCTCAGTCATTCCACTTACCCTAGTCAGACCTCCTGTACTTTTCACTGACATCAAAATTTGCTCAACAACAAGGTCAGATGATAGTTCAGCCCAGTACCTGTTACTGAAAGTGTAGAATGCCTGGTACTGGAAACTTTTTTTAAAGAAAGAGGGAAGCAGTTAGAGAGTTCAAAAGAGCAGTGTGTCCGATATAAGTAGTGTGTGCGAAAAATGGACGAGTGAAGAGCAATTCCATGCAATGTTTATCAATTGAGTGCCAGTTCCACCCTCACCCCCTAGTGCCACCCCTACCCCCTTGTTGCAAGGTACCATCCCCCTCCCCCACCCGCATGGTCCTAGTGCAACCAAAAAAAACAAAAAAAGAGGATGATGCAAGCAAGGGGGAATCCCCGAAGCTGCCACTCAAACCGAACCTAAGAGAGAGAGAGGAGGAGAGAGAGCATCCTTTGCCTGGACAGCCCAGACGTATAATAAAGCTCATGGCCTCAGAATCGGCTTAGAAGGTGTAAATCAGCCATTTGGCGTAAGCAGCCAGTTGGCATAGAAAGCATAACCAGCCATTTGGCGTAGTGTATACATATATATATATATATATATATATATATACACACTGTATATTTATTGAAACATACATGCATCGTTTATATATTCCCATCATCCCAGTTTTCCTTAATATTATTTATATATATATATATGTGTGTGTGTGTGTGTGTGCAATAAAATCACAGAACAACACGTGATCTTTTTAATAAGCAAACAACCACAGGGAAAAGGAAAAGGAAACACGAAATCCGAGCGCTTTCGTGATATATTCACATCTTCAGGGACAAGAAAGAAATAGACAGAATTTACCAAGTAAATGAGTTAAATACCTAAGCGAAAAATTCCCCAATAGGCAACTCAATTTAAAAAAAATAAAACAATCAAATTTTTTTCCAATAGATAACTTAATCTGAAGGCTACTAAATTATTGAATACAAAAAAACTATAGAAATGAAATTAGACAATTAACATGTACCCAAAAGAAAAATTATTATAACAGTTATTAGAAATAGTATTTAATTAAAACAGGCAATTAAGTGTCAAGAATCTAAGGAAACAAAAGACATGGTGCAAAACAATCTAAAAATTTTTCCAATAGATAACCTGTTTAAAAGTCTAATAAACTATCAAGTACATAAAGACTATATAAAAGAAATAATACAATTAAAATGTAGACATAAAAATGTAAAGGGCCTTCAAATCGTTCAATACTATTTTTTGTCCACTTTACAACTGGTTGGCAAGTTACCACTCTCTTTAAACACGGAGAGAATATAATCAAAAGGACGCACAAAGTGGGCATCGTTTGTCACATCATTATTAAATTCAATTTTATAAACACTCCCTTTCCAATCGAGGGTTTATTCTTTCCAATCTGAACTTTTCAACCGTGAACTCTTCTTCACAACGCATATCGGCAGTTGAAATAATCTTCTAAGTCGTGGCGACAGCTATTCGTTATATAAAGAAATAGCTCTTCAGGGTGAACAGTGTAGGTGAGCTCAGCCCTGTGCCGCTCAAGTTCTTTGTATTAAAGTTCAAGCTATTTCGAAGAGTCTATACCTTTTAAATACGCATCCAGTTCCAGACCATTCTCGCCTTGTTCAGTCCTACACTCGGTAAACCCGTCGAGCAGAGCGGTGTATGCGTATTCAAGAACCCTATCAAAATAAAGCATATCGGCAACCGTATATCAATGCATGGATGTCCGCGATTTATACATAACACAAATAATGGCATATGAGGGTGCATCACTAATCTGTTCTCTTCTTGTGCTTACACTTGTAGTTATTTTATAAAGATCCTCGACCGACTTCTCAACTATCACGAAAATTCTATTCATCTCAACACTTAAATAAACAACATTTCATTTACCAGAGTTTGTTTGTATACAGGCCGTTTCAAGTACATGGTTAACGGCGCTGGTTTTACGCCTGAACACACGCAATGACTTCGTCATGGACACATCATATACGGCATTGAGAATGCTGCTCAACGGAAGCTCCATCTTTTTCTATTGTGAGGAATGCACGTCCAGTCGGGTCAAGCTCTGAGGTGACTATGAGCAGCCGATGCGCGGTTTCGCACAGTGGAAGGTGTAGGGGAACGAGTCACACGGACGTGTCATACCAAGCGTTAGTGATTTCTTTACGGGGTTGTTCCAGCATGAGTCATATGAATACTTGTATCTCATTATGACGGCCAATCACAATTTTTCCGATACATGAAGTAATATTGGCTTTAATGCTTTATCACTCCCACTCCCCGGAATGCTCACCTGGCATCTTCGTTCAGGGGTATTCAACCTTGTATTTTCTCGAAATATGCACATTTTATTAACTCTCCGGCGCTCTATTTGAGAGAAACATGTGCCCATATCTGTCCTTTTTGCTTATGAAGCGATACTCATCCCTAAACTCTATTAAAAACTCACACAGGCCTTTAGCTACAACCTCACTGTGAGCCTCATCATGATATATATGAACGTAATGATAAAAATATTTTAGACTGTCCATGATAACAAGATTTACATTCTCAGACGCGGGGTATGCGTAATAGGTGTGATGTAACATGACATAATACCGCTTGTCATACCATTCATCAACAAGACTCACTACCCAAACCCGTTGTTTCTCTTCTGCACGTGATGCTTCTTTCACTTCGTGGTCTATGTGAGCCTTTACACAGTTTAGTCCTATGACGTAGTCCATTACATCGTTTGAGCCACGAAAACCCGCAATGCTCTCCCCGGAATAACCGTAGAGTATTTGAACCTCTTGCTCCTCTCTATTCGCACGGCTCAATATGGCCTTAAAAGCCTCAAAGGAGGGAGGAATAGGGATTCTTTGAGTGTTCACCACATCTGTAGACTTTATCGAATACCACTTCATGAATGTCGAACACGCAATATCAAAGGTGGCCATTACTTTTTCCGTCTACGCGAGAATTCTTCAAAATACACGTCTTAGATCCAAAGCTTGTTGAGGTCAGTTGAGCACGCAGGGCAGAGATATGATCAGCTAGTGGCCGGAGTCACGTGACCCCTTTGATCGGCCATACAGTGGGTGGTGCTTAGAATTTTCCTGCACACACACACACACACACACACACGAAAGAGAAAATGAAATGCTAATTGAAACATGATTTATTTTAAATAAATAAACATATCATCAACAAATAATTATTCTCTAATTCATGGAATATATTCAAATACGCGTAATAAATAAATAAACATATCGTTAACAAGTATATATATATATATATATATATATATATATATATATAACAAAAGAGTCAAGGGCTATGGTACCCAAAGGGAACGGTATCGTAATTGCCAGGCACCTGGTAACGTTTAATATACGTATTACGACATACTTTCGTACCGCTAAGTTCCTTCACGCCCCCCAGTTTCTGTGCCCGAAAGATGTGGGTCCCTACAGTCAGTTGGGGTAGTTGGTTACCCTCATCTTCTAAGCACATTAGCTCCTTCAACGAGTCAAAGTTAATGATCCGTCGGTTCGCATGGTTAAGCGTGACGCCCATCGCCTTCACGATATATTTCATCTCCTCCCCACCCTCACCCGTACCCCATAAGATTTTGAATCTGTTGATAAAAAAGAATCAGCGTATGCACTATCACCATACTCATCCTTGATCTTATCAGTCAACTCTCCGAGGAATTCCCAATAGGCGGCATATATTCACCCTCCCTCTCTGTGAATATCACACTATCTGTGTCTGCGTACAGGACCCTCCGCCCGCCCAAGAGAGTGCAGTAGTCCCCAAAGTTTGATGCGAGCGTATGCGGTTGTGAAGCTGGCTACAGGTATGTTTGGTATGTTTGTAACAATTGATGTATCTGTAGCCAATTCGGTAATGTTGTACTTTATTATGTAGCCTACGTATTACTTACGTTCACGATTTCTATGACCTCTTTATCGGCAGCGTTGACATAATCCCACACCTCGTTATAACTTTGGGCTAGATGAACGTTCCCCTTGCCTGTATTCTGTGCAAATTTTACCCAAAGACTATTTAGGCACAACTTTGCACAAAAGCGCTTGCCCGGGTTCTTTACAATTTGGGACCGGTCAAGCTGTATCCCTTCACGGTCATGGTAACGCTGAATATACGCCGATTTTTCATTTTCGGTCTCAACTCCTCGCGGATACCCTGATGCTTCTACCTTATCCTTCAAAAAAGTGTTTATATATTGTATGAAAAGGTTGGGTAGCTTCTGAAACCTCCACACCTCATATATCGTCAATATTCTGTAGACACGGCGAACGGCTAGGGACAGCTGAGAGGTTGTATATACACCTATGATCTTCCGATGGTGGTTGTTTGATTACAGGGCCCATTGTTCTCCTTTGCGCACTTCACGCACAGGGGAAACATGAGCTTGTGGTCAATAACGACGGGTAAGATCGACATCCATAATTCGCGAAGGGGGAGCACGTCTACGAAAGAAAGACCGAAAGAGTTCTCGTTCACATTTGCTGAGAACTCTTCGATGATCGGAATGGCTGGACCCACCAGTTTTTCAGGTGCTCCTATGGGGTACGGATTGTTCTTCATCACGTCGGGGTATAAAGAACAGAAATCGTAGTAATGGAGTTTCACGCCCTCCGCAGGCAGAAAGTATAGCTTGAAGGGATTTGTACGCCCACCCATCTGAGAGATTCCAACACCATTGAACGTTTGATGGTGTTTATTTCTTCACGGTCCTCCCCATCTGCTCCCACCCGCGCATCATATATCTGCTCCCACAAGACCTTGTGACTGAACTGGTCGCCTATAAGCTAATCGCGGGTGCGGATCCATGCAAGACTGTCGGCAGTAGATCTACCATGGATATCTCCGACGATTCCACACTCAGGACGTGATCATCCATGCAACCAGCAACCGTTAAAGCAGTACGCAGTCTTCTCGACAGTGACGCGGTCTTCGCTTAGGCATTCCACCCAAAGAACACGACCATTGATCTTGATGGGTACTTCCCCTGTGTTGCAGACATGTTTTATGTATACACCTGTCTGTTGCTGTAGGTGTATCAGCCAGTAAATAGCCTTATACCCATAACTGCGGGAATGTTTCTGTAAATGACGGCCAGTGTGTCTTTAGGCATGAAATTGTTCTTGCGACTTGAAGCGGATCGCAGTTGAACCGGTCTATGTACTGTATATCCTTCTAAAGGGCTGGAAACATACTCTAAGCACGCGCACATCATTCTCGCAATAACGCTCACATTCATCCGCTATATTGTAAGGATTATCTTCAGTAAAATTGTTGTATGATAGTAGCGGTGAAAATCTTCACGCTCACTATCACTCATGTTGGCGTAGTTAAAGTAATGTTTGGGGGAGGCAGGCCTACGTAAATTGAAGTTTCGCTAGTGAGGAAAGTGTGAGGAAAATATCATTTTGAAACTTCGGCGGCTACGCCCATCACCTTGGGTAGCTTGGCTAATTTACAAGGTGTGAATAATAAAGTGTCTTTAATCTGAACATTACCTTTTATTTGCATCTGTATAAGTTTGTTTCCTCTTCTCAAGGGATCGCCTGTAAATATTTCAGATGACTCGTGTTCAAGCAGTTTCTTATAAAGGAATTGTGTGGCAAATTTTGCGCCGTTATGGGCAAGAGTATACACAGTCATTTTTTTTAACTTGTCCGTTAACTTGACAATATAGGACACAAAGAGATTCACGGGGCTTTCGTGTGCGATCGGTTTAAAAACGTTTGTCCGTTTACCACATTTGTGACACTCATCACACTCGACCTCCATGCAGTGATCGCAGATAGTCTGGCTTACAAGTAGATGTGGGATAAACTCTTTGGTTTCAGCAACCGTATAAGTTTCTATATCGTAGTACACAGTTATACAAGGTTTATTTTTAGGCTTAGCTTCTTTCATATAACATACATGCTTTATACCATCTGCCTTATATTTCTCATGGCATGTAGAACAGTGAATTTCATCCCATTTATGCGTGAATCTCCCAATTATCCATCATAGGAAACATACCACATTGGCGCTTAAAGCATTTATTATTGAAAAATGTGCGTCTACACACATTACAATCTCTCTTCTCAGCTTCAACTACACGACTTTCACATTTGAAGCTTTAACACTGCTCACATATTATGTGGCAATCCTTACAATGTTTCACTATTTTGTCCGTAAACTCGAGACATCCCTTACACAAATCATTAATGCCTTTCATATTTTCGACTTTTACCATAACTCGCGTAAAGGTCTTTTATATTACGGATGGGGAGATACGTTGACCGTGACAGCCCTAAAATAAGTGGGGGTTTTGTACGGTCTCTCACACTGCTTTAAAAAATATATACAGTACAACGACGATCATCCAATCCGAATACGACTTTACAAACATTCATTATATACCTGCTCTACCCTTCTCAGCTCTAAAGGGCCCATATTACAGTCAAATTCGATCTTGCAATCTGCGGCCAGTTTAAGGGTATGCTGCACAATCGTAGGCAACCAAACCTTTTTGACCCAGGTATTTAGTATAGTAAATATATGAACTAAGACTAATGCTATAAAGCCGCAACCACGATCGGTGTTTATATGCCGTCTGTAAATAGCCTGAGAATTGAAGTTAAGAGTACAAGGTGTGACATTATGACCAGCAACACGGAATACCCGGTCAATATCTATCGTGGAGTTGTCCATATTGAAGGCTGTACTACTTTAAGAGTCCTGCATTATACGGCCCAAAATATATTATATATCTACAGCGGGCAAGCGCCTGTATGGTATTACTACCCAAAAATCATCTATATCCCCGTCATCTGACCCGAACTCAAAGGACAACTCGTTCTGACTTCACGACCGTCGCTATTCTGAAGGGCAAACTCCACAATACGTTCAACTACGTGCCGTAGTCCGTATTCAACACCATTGCTATACATGGTTCGCTGGTCAGCCCTGAATACGTACAGGCTTTTAGTCAGGGCTGGGGTCGAGGTGGCAGTGCGCACCAGTTCGAATGTTATACCAGCTTCTACAAAACGAGAAGCTGGTGCTGCTGCGGAGGAAGCGACCGGGATTGAACAGGAGTAAGGGGGTCACATTTTTATTAGTGAGACGAACTAGGGTGGGAGTTGTGTCGTAAGACGGACAGGGCTGGGACTCTATTAGTGTGGGTCTAACAATCGGGGCACTCCTGGCACGCTTTATACCTGACGTGGAAGGTGATTCATCATCATGTCTCAGCTTTGAATTGCCGCGTGGGTGTGCTACAGGTGTCGTTGATGTGGGTTCGCTAGCGAGGGTGGAGCCTGTAGCCACAACTACATCGGAATCGCCTTTAATGTCGATGATGGGGACATGTTGCTGTACCTCATCGTCATTCACGGTTCTGTGGAAGAAGAGGAAAAACAAGACTGTAGAATATAAGGAACATCACATAAAATTTTATTATATTTTGTAAATGATCCACTTAGGAGTGTGACGTGTTAGAGATAGATTCTGTAGAAAAATTCAGGTTCACGATCCCGTCCACATGTATTATACCTGGCCCTACAGCATGTGGTAAAACTGTGTTTATGCTTAAAATCATTAAAGATAAGTGGGAGATGTTCTCAAAATTTGTACATAAAGTCAAATGGTGCTATTCGACATATCAGTCAATATTCAACGAGTACCAAGATGATATTTTGTTCCACAAAAGGGTATATGACGTTAATTTGTCAAAGGGAAATGGACATACAATCATTATAATTGACGATCTCATGTTAGAAATGGATTAAACGTTTGCCGAGATATTTACAGTGTTCTCCCCCCATCTTAACATAAGAGTATTCTTCATCAACCAGAATCTATTTTTCAAAAATAGATATATGCGCGATGTGTCGTTAAATACACAATATCTAGTCTTATTCGCACAACGTAGAGATGTGTCACAAATTGGGGTATTAGCCAATCAAATCTTCCCGAATCAGCAAAAGGAGTTTTGGAAGTTTATCAAGAAGCTACAAGTCAACGTTACGAATATTTGCTTTCTGACATTTACCCGCGAAACACGTTAGGGTGTTTCTAAGAACGAATATATTCCCAAACGAGCCTGAAACGGTGTATATTCCAGAATGACAAAGAGGCTAAAGAAATACCATGAATTAATAAAAATCTATTATCGACTGCCCAGGGCACTGCAACAGATGTTTGTTAAAAATATTGACTCAGACTTTTTAAAATACATCTGTGAAATCTGTCTTAACGTTATAAAATGTAATGTACCAATGAAATCCCCTCAGAAGGCTCGGCTACGCCATTACTAGAACATAATACGCACACTAGCTCGTAAAAGTCAAACTGTAGGGAAGAAAAAACGAATTATTGTACAAAGAGGGGGGTTCATTCCTCCCCATCTCATTTTCAGTTTTGGGGCCTTTACTGACTGGATTAATATAATGAAGAAAGTAGTCGTGATTCCACACGAGGTGTATGCTTCACTACAAAGCGAATGGAAAGCGAATTGTTAGATTTATTAAACAGTGAAAAGTCACCTGAAGAAAAAAGAATCTTATACCAAGAAGCTCTGCAGAAATTTCTTCATGAGTACGAAAATTATAAGAATCCGACAGAGTTCTCCATAGTCGATGCTAGAGATGACCAGTCAAAGAATAACGGATCGACCCCACAACATATCGAGCATATATTAAAAAGCAGTCTCCCACATACATTGAGGAATAAAGGCTTAAGTCTTTATAATCTATTGAGTGAGGACCCCATTATACAGTGGAAGGATAAAGGTGAGGTCATTGTTGAAGGAACAAAGGTACAGGGCTCGAATATCGTTGACATTGTCCATGACCTAGTGAGAAAGTGGAAAGCATATTAAAGCAACACTACAACACATAAATGTCCCCAAAATATTGATAGGAAATTTAAATAGGTTAAAAGACTTGGAACAAGCCTCGCATATGCCAAAACTCAGCACGTCATCACCACCAGCGGTAGCATCTCTGAAGAGGAGAAAGAAGAGACCGAACAACAAAGGTCATCCCTCCCCGCGTGCCTCTAAAAACGCAAATGGCTAACATATTAAGAAAACGCTATCATGACATTTCTAGCCCAGCCTCCTACGGCGGCGTTGATAGACTGTACAGAGGCGTTTATAATGAGGAAGTCGGGAAAAAAGACGTTGAAAGGTTTTTGCGGGAGCAGGATGCTTATACATTTCATAAGCCGGTGAGAAAAAGGTTTAAAACAGCCAAGACAACAGCGGCATCGATTGACTCTATTTGGCAAGCGGATTTAACAGACATGCAAGGATATTCAGTGTATAATGGTGGCTACCGCTACATCCTATTCATAATAGATGTATTCTCTAGATATCTGTGTTTAATTCATCTGAAAAATAAATCGCCTGAAACAGTTGCTAAAGCCACCAAAACGCTGATGTTGAAAGAAAACAGGGTTCCTGGCTATTTTTGTACGGATATGGGGAAAGAATTTATAGGTCGAGCTTTACAGAACATGCTGACAGAGTTTAATATCAGCTACTACACTAGCAATTCTATACATACGGCATCTTTAGCTGAAAGAGTTCAACGTACCGTAAAGGAAAAAACGTGTTTAAAATTGAAAAAAATTTAGGTAGCAAAGGTTCGGGAAAGAGAAAAATGTACCTGGTGAAATGGCTACGGTACCCAGAAAGCTTCAACACCTACATAAAAGCTGCTGCAATAATGAAGCTTAAATAGTATGAACATGACGCCTAACCATTTCTACGTCACACTCCCGTCCTCTTCTTCTCTCTCTGTACATCCTGACAACACTCTGGCCAACTTTGTAACAGAACTCCATGGGCCCATTGAATTGGGTCGTGACTCGTATGAGGTTGGAATATGCGAAATTCAGCTGGATACCAACTTTTAAGTATTGATTATAAAGAACCCGTTTACGGTTCTTAGAGAACGTAATGAGTGTGAAAAGGCCGGCGGAACTCGGGAGGAAACCATACATGCCGCCTGGAGTTGGGAGGCACTGTATTACACTACAGTAGTAACACTAGGCCCGGGTCGTTATGGTGCGGCTGAGGATGTTTTGAGAGACTTAAACGGTAGTTTAAAAAGCTCAAATCTTACGGGTGATTTAGTATACGAAATCGTAAACAAAGCAACCCCTGTACATACTCTGACCCTAAAATCACAGGCTAACAGAAATATTAAAAACAAACGACTGTTCAAAATTATAACCGGGGGCCGATATGTAGCAGCCCTCCAAAGAGATACCTTTCAAGAAGGACAACATGACTTGTCCAGCATAATGTATCAGCTGAAATTGGAGAAATTGGGCGATGGCTATCCACCCCTAGACATGTACTATATTTACAGCAATATCGTGAAGCATCAATTTGCTGGGGATACCCAGGTGCGTCTGCTGCACATCGCTCACATCCCCAATCATAGAAGGAAGAGCTTGAGCATTACATATGACAGGCCCCATTATGTGAATGTCGGAACTAATCTATTAACCAATATCTCAATATAGAGGGTGTCCCATAAGTCCTGCATCATAGGAAAACTAATAAAAAAAGGCAAAACAAAAGCTTTTATTTACAGAACGTGCTCAATATGTCCACCATTGTTTTCAATACACAAATTCAGACGTGATACCCAGTCAGCAAGCACACGGTGAATGATGTCAGGAGTAATGGTGTTACATGCCCCAATAATGCACTGCCGCAAATGTTCAACACTCCTAAATTTCTCTGCGTATATCAGCGCTTTCAAGTGGCCCCAGAGATAAAAATCTAGTGGCGTGAGATCCGGCTTCTAGCTGGCCATTCCACAGGCCCTCGACGTCCTATTCAATGACCATGGAATTGTTGGTACAGGTATTCCCTTACTTGGGTGCTGTAATGTGCAGGAGCGCCGTCTTGCTGGAACCATGTTGGGAAATTTCCTTCTTCGTTCAAGACACTGGGAAGTGCTTCTTCCTTGAGCATACGTAGGTAGGTGCCTCCAGTGACATGTTCATCGAAAAAGAGGGGGCCTATGATGCGATCCTTCCAAATGCCACACCATACCATCACCCGAGATGCACCTTGTTCGTTTGAAGAGGTATACCAGTGAGGGTTATTTTGAGACCAGTAGCGGGTGTTCTGTCGATTTCCCTCACCATTTCCATGAAAAACAGCCTCGTCTCTGAACAGAATGGTGGACTGGAAATTGGCATCCCGAGCATATGAATTATGGTTTGTAGAAATAGAAAAATATGAATTTCTCCTATGATGCCGGACTTATGGGACGCCCTGCACTGTACATAAGAACGATTGTGGGGAAAAGTTTTCCATTCGGTGACGGGGGCTTAATACTGAAGCTGCAGTTTCTTCGCACTATGCTATAATGACCCGAAAGCCTTTCACAGTCTATCGAGGGGTGAGATATTAGCGCGGGAGTGGGCTTGGATCCATTTTTTCAACCATACTGCGTACGGATGTCCTCTTGCTGAAGAGGGGTACCAGATATCTCGGGAGGAAAGCGTTACAATCAGGTCTTAACACGGTAGAAGACATAATGTTGGGGGCTAAGCTTAAAGAGGCTCTAAAAAAGCACTTAAAGCGTACACGGGATGAAATAATCAAAGAAGCAGAGAAAAATGCACGGTGGTGGGAAAAAGAGGTATCTCCGGAACAAGAAGAAGGGGTTACCAACACGTAGGTTAAACGTAAACGGACATCAAAAAAGAAGTGTTCTAAGCGACTGAAACCTATGCCACTATTTATGACTCGTTATGGCCCGTTTCATCCATCCGTGTAGTTCACAATGTTGTAAATCGGAGCTGTCCCTCTTTGACATGCCCTCAACTCAAGTTTCTATTGAGCACAGTGATTTTATTACGATCAACCCGTTAAACACAATTAGCTCCCCGAGTGCCCCTATAGAGTTCCTGATCCCCAGATCAAGCCCTTACTTTTTTGATGCATGCTGTGTGCATATATACGCTAAACTGCGTATAGCACATTCAGAAGGAACGGATTGCGAAGACAAATACGCTGTATTTCCAGAAACAAACTTTCCACACTCCATATTCATTCAGTGTAGTATGACGTGCATTTAAACCAGTTCAACATCTCGGTAGGAACGAGTTACTATCACCTACGAGCCTATCTGGAAAATGTCCTCAACTTTTCAAAAGAAGCGAAGGACAACTTTTTAACTGCCGAGGGCTATTATCAAGCTAAAGATGAAAGCAGTATAAAAGACAAATTTAAAAATTCTAAGAAGATATATGAATGCTTTGGACGCCTGCATACAGATTTCACATTCCAGGAGAAGCAGCTTGTGAATAGGGTCGATATGAAAATGAAACTCACTCGCACGAATCCCGAGATCTATTTAAATCTGGAGGCTGACCAAGAAAAGAGCGCAAAGCCTGTTGTGATTCATGTTATGGAAACATATCTTCGCGTGCGCTGAGTGAAATTAAGCTCGGTTCAACAATTAGAAATTGAAAAAAATTTACTACACGCCACATTAAAATACCCAATTAACAGAGTACTGATCAAACTATATACGGTGCCAGCAGGGCTGGCATCGAAGCAGATGGAAAACGTCGCCCTCGAATCTCTACCTAAACGGTTATTAATTGGAATGCAGGAACACGTTTCTTTAAATGGAAAATATAAAAAGAGCGCCTTTAATTTGAAAAATTCGGCCTTAAAAATATAACCCTAAACGTCAATGGAGTCGACTTAGGGGGGACATTAGAAATTGATTATTCATCAGAAGCTATGTTCCCGCTTTGCTCGAGAGCTTATAATCTTGGACATATTACCGGTACTGAAATTATCTTGACATGCTTCAGCAGTTTCTTGAGCCCCAGCTTCGTTCAGATGACATTCTCGACACTGTTGTCTTTCAACAGGATGGAGATCCATGTCACTATGCAAACATCGTTCGGGCTACGTTGATGAACTCTTACAAAAATCTACAAAATCGCTGGATTGGACGTGGTGGAAACAGGCCGTGGGCAGCGCGATCTCCAGATTTAACACCATTAGACTTGTTTGCATGGGGCTTTATAAAGTCTTGGTTTACAAAACAAGAGTTACAGACCTGCAGGATCTACGAACCCGCATTGTCGCCGCAGTTGCTAAAATAGCCCCAGAGGTGCTTGAGAATGTGTTCCGCAATGCAGTGGATAGATTTGAGATTTGCAGATACTGATGGTGCTCACGTAGAATCTTAGACCTAAGCTTGATAAATAAATATATATCTAATAATGTTACTATAATTTTTATCTTAAAATATTATTATTTCAGCAAAATAGATAGGAACTTTTGGACCACCCTGTGTACCCCTCGTAATCTCTGTTATCAAACTTCTCAAACTCCACGTCAAAAATCAATAGTTTTTAAATCAGTTGAAGAACTATCCTCAACTTATCTGTACATGTCTGAAAAACAAATTGAAAAGCTCATCAATGGAATACCAGAACGTGTGTCAGTTTTATATAAACGATTGTAAATATATTGATTCCAAAATATTTTATGATTTATTTACTTTTACTGTCATAGGAAAAATTTACTTTTACTAACCATCTATATATCTATACCTTTGAAACTAAAATAAATCATTATGCAGAAACAGCGTCATTAAATCTGCTTTTAAAACTTAATGTCCTTTAAAATTGTGGGAATTTTTCTTTTTTATACCAAGAAAAATGTGATGAAAAATTAAAAATTTTGCTTTGAAAAGAATCCAAGACAAGTATATGCTAAACACGGAGTTCTTCAATGGTTCATATATATGAAATGATTAGAATTCAGACCTAGTATTCCAACCGTTTGAATGACCCTTTGGTTTTGTATGTATGTATGGATGTATATATTAGGTTGGTTAGTTTATACTTATAAACCACAAACTAAATTAAGCTTAAATTTGATCTCAAAAAGAGATTGGAGGTTTTTGGAGAGCGTTTTGAAGAAAGAGAAGAAGATTTACAGTAAGAAAAATGAATTAAGCTTATTTTTAAGTGATTACACTTTTCAACCATTATTTTGTCTCCGGAAAAGTTTTGTCATTTTTATAGAGTTTTTAACGTTGATTACAAAAATGGTCTTATTAGTTTCCTATCACGTATAGTTTTTGAGAAATTTTCATTTTTTTGTTTTGAAGAAAATATTCATTTTTTGAAGTAAAAGCTGTTCATTTATTTTATTATCTTGCAACTCTGACTACATTTTACATTTGGCAACACTGCATTGTAAGTGATTATCACTTGGGTTGGCGCAGTAGTGTAGGCCTAGTCATGCAATAGTGCTTCATGTAGTACCATCCTATAAACGTGCGTATACAATATACAATAATTGTATAATATTTTTTAAGATTTCATGGAAACTATGCGTGATACGCCAAAATGAATAACATTTTTGGAATCAGCAGCAGCGTCGACTTCACATAGATCAGCTTTGTTTGTTTCTGAGACAGAATAAAAGTAAGAATTTATTGTTCAGTGTTATAGAAAGCATTTTGTTTTGGGAGAATCCATAAATTATAACGTCTGTAGAAATGAGGGATCACCTGAAGATCAGAGCCCCCAGCCTTCTTCAGTTAGCCTTATAAGGCTAACTAACGAAAATATCACAACTTAACCAATCGTTAGGTCAACTGTACATCCTTGACGATTGGTTGGTTAGGTCGTGAAATTTTCGTTAGTTAGCCTTATAAAGCTAACTAAAGAAGGCTGGGGGCCATGATCTTCAGATGATCCGAAATGAGGCTTTTGGTAATTTGTAATTTAAACAAAACGATCTGTAAGTAAACAGCTTTTTATTTTATTAGTTTATTTTTTGGTACCTTCCCAGATAATATAACTTATGCTTCATTTATCGAGACAAATTGTATGAACAACCTGATGTTTTGAAATGTTGTATAGTTGTACCATACGATAACATTCCTCTCTCTCTCTCTCTCTCTCTCCCTTTGGGCGTCACCGTGTGGATGGTTGGGTGTCCGGGCCGATGGGATTAGGGGGGCTGGGGTATTTGCGCTGTTTGGGGGCAAACTTTCGCATCACGGGGCCCTATTTTTAAACCGACAGTGTGTCCCCTGGGGACGAGGTACACCGCCCCCGGCGGTTTGCGGTTGGCCTCCCTTTCTCACCGGTAGGCAGTTTTTCGCGGCCCCTGGGTCCGTTTTTCTCTAACTAATAACGTATGGATACTTTTACTTCTTGTCCTAGAACTCGGGTGGTGGGCGACCAGGCCCCCGAGTCCTCTACCACTGGAAGACCACGTCGTGAGGGGTCGCCCCTCCTCTGGCTACGGAACACTCGCATTCTCTTCCCTCGTTACCGACCGCAACCTGTACCTTGAACATGCCTTTTGACACCTCCTCTAGAGCAGGGGTCCCACCCCAGCTCCCCTCAGCTAGCTACGGACAAGTCAACAGGGTCCACGAAAGACTCGCCGCGAAAACCAGGCCTCTCGCTCTCTCCGTATGCCCCTCTCACCCACCATCGACCCGCCTCTCTAGGACTGTTCAAAAATCAACTTTTTCTTATTTTCATAGGTTTCTGTACATTTTCCCATGCTTTTTGACCTGAAAAAGCCGAAAATCACAACTATTTTGACCTAGGATGTTGGGAAGCATTGCCGCATGGAGCTTTAAATTTTCTGCCTTGAAATCGGCCAAAGCGCCAATTCCGGGGTCCCTTGAATTATGTTTTGCACTTTAACTTTTGATCTAAACAAGATAGAGCAACAAATTAGGTATCAAATGAAAGAGCATAAAATTAATAAAAATAATAATAATAATAATAATAATAAATAATAATAATAATATATAATAATAATAATAATATTTATCATTTTTCAGGAAACAACAGAAACTCAATCAGAATCTAGAAAACCATCTACAAGTTACAACTTCACAATGGCATTAAGCAAGGAGCTGAGGGAGCTCCGTGGGCGCACAGTTGATATCTCAGAACCTCCACGTACTGTCCACAGGCAGGTGTCAACTTGGCCATCTACCAGATCTCTCACTGAAACTTTCCTGGTTGGATACCCTTCAGCTTTTATCAGTGGTTCCCAGCTTCCCACCAACAGACAGGCGTTCCAGTATTTCCTTAATCTTCAGAATTTACCGGAAAATGCATGGAGGCCCATGGTTCAAGACCTTGCATATGAAACAGTTGAATCTATCATCCCATTCTGGCAGATGGCTAGGATCAAGACAATGACCAAGTACGTACAACGCAATGAAGCTCTTCATGAAACTACATGAGAAACATCGTGCTCTGGTGAAAAGCAAAGGAAGAGCAAGTAACCCTGGAGGAAAAAGAGGAGCATTTGTGCTGGAATTAGACAGCCTGTTCGATATAGGAGCTCCAGATGCAATCCAGGAAATACAGAACAACAGACTGTTATCCAGAGAGAAGAAAGATGAGGATATCAGGTTCTACGAAGACCAAAAGACTGAGAGGAAAGGTCATATGTCTGGTCATG
The DNA here is from genome assembly GCA_023014485.1 of Bathynomus jamesi. Taxonomy (NCBI): domain Eukaryota; kingdom Metazoa; phylum Arthropoda; class Malacostraca; order Isopoda; family Cirolanidae; genus Bathynomus; species Bathynomus jamesi. The sequence continues at coordinate 218,385 of JAJOZX010003438.1, forward strand.
ACAAGATTTTTGAGAGAAGATCCCTGCAGCAAGCAGCGAGGAATGAAAGACTGCAGCATAGACAAGAACAAGGTAAAACTAATTACTTTGAACGTTACAAAAAGTTTTAAGTTTTACTCCATTGCGATATTTAGCATGTACTTAACAATTACTGTCTTAACATGTTGTACTATTTTACAGTTGCAGCAGAACAAGAGGCAGTTGTTCATGTGGATGACATTACCTGGGGTGACTCAACTGACAACGACGCTAACACACAGGACATGGATTACTATCAGCCTCGTCCTGGATGTTCTCACCATCAAGACACTGTGACTAGTGTGACTTTGACGTTTCCAAGGAAGGTCATGGAATGTGATGTCATCTGCAATACAGCTGATCGTCTTGGTTTATCAGACAATCAAGTTACTGCCATGGTTTCTGCCACCTTGAAAGCTGGAGGGGCTGATCTGGATAACTTCGTCATCTCAACCTCAACAACACGTCGCAACAGAATGCTGTCCAGGTATAATATCAGCCAGAGTCACATGTCCAAGTTTTGTGAAAACCCCCCACAGTACGCTGCCTTACATGGATGGAAAGTTGCTCAAAGATGTCTTGGGCAGTGAACCTGGAAGTACCTCAGAGACTTTAGCTGTGCTAGTGTCTGGTCCACCTTCATACACTGAAGGAAAGTTATTGGGAGTACCTGTCATCGACAATTCTTCTGGCACAGCTCAGGCTGAGGCTTCAATGGATTTACTGGAGACATGGGAACTTACGGATAATGTTACTGCCCTTGTTTTTGACACTACATCCAGTAACAGTGGAGTTCACAGAGGAGCTGCCAAACTGCTAGAGAAAATGCTGAACAAAAAGGTGTTTTATCTGGCCTGTCGACATCACATCCTGGAAATCCTAGTAGGAGCAGTTTGGGAGAAGCTGTTTGGGAAGGTGAAGGGGCCAGATAATCCCTGGTTTGAGCATCTGAAGGATGTTTGGACGGACTTGTCCAAGGAAAACCCAAAGATGCTGGCTATCAACAGCAAATGGCTGAAGGAAAAGAAGAAGAACAGTGAAGAAATACTCCAAGACATTCTAACAGCAGAAAGGCTTCCAAGAGCCGACTACAGGGAAATGGCTGAACTGACAGTCATTGTTCTTGGAGGAACGCCTCCTCGAGGTATTCACTGGAGTCGACCAGGCGCCATTCATCAGGCCAGATGGATGGCCAGAAACCTGTACTCCATGAAAATGCTGATGTTTGCAGATCAACTTGAGTACGACGAAGACACTGTATCAAAGCTGGAAAGACTCAACACCTTCCTTGCGCTGTTCTACACTCCTGTATGGATGATGTCAATGTCTGCTGCAGATGCTCCCGTGAATGATCTAAGTCTAATCCAGGACATGTTGAAGTACAAGAAAACTGACCCAGAGCTTGCTGATGCAGTACTTAATAAGATGGAAAACCACAAATGGTACCTGACGCAGGAAGTCGTGCCATTTGCCCTGTTCAGCAGTAGATTGAGTGACACATTGAAGCACGACATTGCTGCCCAGTTACATGCCACTGAGAAGCCAGACAGCTTCAGAACAGGAAAGCCTCTATTCCAGAGAGTCACAGCTAAGACCACCCTGGTTGATCTCATTGGCCCAGAATCACATTTCCTGCTGGACACACTGAACATTGGATCCGAGTGGCTTCTGGAACCTGTCACGTCTTGGCCACAGAATGAGGACTACAGAAAAGCGTTGGACTATGTTAAGAATCTGAAAGCGGTAATGACATTGCTGAACGTGGTGTCAAGATGATGAGCGACTTTGCAAATGTCATAACAACAGATGCCAAGCAAAGGGACTATCTCCTTCAAGCTGTGGAGTTCAACAGAAGCCGCTTTGACAGCTTCAAGAAACAAACTCTCAACAACTGACTGTGTAAATGTCATTATGAAATTAATCATGTAATGCTTTCACTTCTTGATCGATTAGACTTGTGACAAAATGTTAATCTCAAATTTGTGTCATGAATAAGGCGCCTTGTCTGCCTTGAGTGTGAGAAAACGAATTTTGTGATATTTCTGAAATCTTTGTATGTACCAATGTGCCATTTCTTGTTCCAAGACTATCATAATTGTATAAGTTAGAAAGAGGATTAAAAACACTTTAATTTGGTGCCTATTTTGTTGCTCTATCTTGTTTAGATAAAAAGTTATAGTGCAAAACATGATTCAAGGGACCCCGGAACTGGTGCTTTTAGCCGATTTCAAGGCAGAAAACTTAAAGCTCCATGCGGCAATGCTTCCCAACAACCTAGGTCAAAATGGTTGTGATTTTCGGCCTTTCAGGTCAAAAAGCATGGGAAAAAGTACAGAAACCTATGAAAATAAGAAAAAGTTGATTTTTGAACAGGGCTACCGCCTCTCCGTGGATAGAGCCCCGAGACGGACGGGGAAGTCGGCGCCCACGTCCGTCTTATCGACCACTAGATGTCCCAGTCCATCTCGAACCAACAGCTTCCTTATCCCTACCCAGTATTCACAAATTTTTGGTTATTCGCCTTACTTCTGGATCCCTACCGTCCAAATCTGAAAGGACATTTCAGGTGATCCGTACGCGCAGCAACTCTAGCCGTTATGACGTCCGATCACAGAAGGACGGTTCTCTCCTTATAAAATCGCGAACAGCGGCAGAAACGAATGCCCTACTCTCCCTCACAGATGTCCTCGGATGCTCGGTGACCGTTTCCCTTCACCCTCGCCTGAACCAGAGTCAGGGCACTATCTTCGCTACCCGTTTATTGATGATACCCGAGAACGAGTTATAAGACCTCACACCCCAGGGTATCAGTAAGGTTCATCGATTCACGTCTCGTCACCGAGGTATCTCCTCCCCCACCCCGCGCCTCCTCCTCACGTTCAACACCTTAGTCACTCCCGGTCGCATTGTGTGGGGCATAGGGGCTGCGCGTCATGCGAGTTCTCGGTCCGCCGATACATTCCAGACCCGACCAGTTGCTTTAAGTGCAATAAGTTTGGGCACGTCAGTTCGGTATGCCGACAGCCACAACAACTGTGCGTACATTGCGGGGATATCGCCCACCCAGAACGATGTCCCAACTCGCCTAAATGTTCCAACTGCCCCAGTACACATCCTTCTTCGTCTCGCGAATGTATCTTTTTCAAGTTTGAGAAGGAAGTCCGGGCCCTGCGGGTGGCGGACTTCATCATTCTCCGAGAGTCGCGAGACAGGGTGCGGAGTCGGGAGGTGAGGCCGGGGGTCTCTTATGCTGCAACCCTCGGCTCAGTTCCCTCGGCTCGCCGTCCGGATCCGCCACTCAAACCCCCATCGACTACTAATCCCCCTTCCCGATCGGGCCCCACGCCGGACTCGGCAGTCGCCTGTCCCCCAACAATGCCTCCTCACCATGCATCTCCAAAGCTCCAAACTTCCTGGAACTCTAGAATCGGGACTCTCGGTTCCCGTCTCCCAGGAACCCCGCTCTCACCGCAGTCTGAGAATACTCCCAAACCTAGCGCCCGGGGTAAATCAACGAGGCGGAGACACCGGAGTGAGTCTCCAGACTCACCGACCATCCAACAAGTCTCCCTCTTTTCTCCTAAATAAAAAAATTAACTCGAGCACCTCCACCCTTAACCTCGCCTAAGATGACCCTCTCAACCTCGCACTCACCCTGCAAAAGTTGGTGGTCGTCGCTGACGTGCACGAGCCACCAACTAGGGCGAGACACATTGCAGATAACCCACATCCGAAGATCAAGTGGACGCGGCACTGGTACGCCTACATGGTGTAACCAGAATACCCTCGGCCGCACTCCCGAGCCTCATGGATCTACCCTTACCCCTGGTGCCATCTTCTCCATCCCACCACAAGAACATCCTGGCTCATCCCCCTGTACCCCCACTGAACCGGCCCCTTTCATACCTCCGGCTTCCTTCATCGGCCACCCAGATTTTGTCCTCTCCCCCACCCGCCCGGTTTTACTGGTACCCCCTGTCGTCACCTCGGATGTCCCGGGAAATCACAGACAAACAGGGAGGTGCCAATCTGGACAACGGAACCCTCCCCCGTTACATCACCACTGAACCCTGCCTAGAGACTCCTCACCCTCTGAGCCCGCGACCGGTCCCCGGGCTGCCGCGATCCACGTCTCCGGTCCCGTTCGGTCGACTCGGCCCCACAGTCCCCGAAGGGGTTGGCAGTTCAGCTGATTCCCTCCTTGGTGAACGGCAGGTGACCCGATAGGCCCCCGACTTACCCCTTGCCATCATGGACCTAGATCTCCATCCATAGTCTAACTCCCTAGCACTTTCACCCTCTCCACTTCTCCCTCGTCCAACAAATGAACCTTCCAAAAGCGACGATCCTACAATGGAACTGTAGGGGACCGATGCCCTGCCCCACCGGATATTCTAGCACTACCTCTCTGTCTCCTACCTGCACATGAAGGGGGCCTGCCTTCCTCGTCCACCGTACAGTCCCCTTTCACAACTTCCCTATTAGATCCCCGTTACAGGTGGTTGCTGCCAGGATTTTCCTGGACAAGCAATACACAGTCTGCTCGATCTACCTCCCCCCTAACTCCCAAGTCTCCCGCGATGACCTGGTTGAGGTTGTTCAACAACTCCCCAGGCCCTTCCTACTCTTGGGCGATTTCAATAGTCGCCACCACCTGTGGGGTGATACCACCTCCACTTTTTTGGCTCCGACCCTGATTACCCTCATGGGTGAACTCTCCTTCGAGTGCCTCTCGACGGCTCTCCCACACACTACTACGCCACCAGGTGCACCCCCGTCCTGTATTGATCTATCGTTCATCTCGAGGAAAGGCTTCCTGAACTTCACCTGGCAAATGCTTCGGGATGACCACGGCAGTGACCACTTCCTCGTTTGCCTCACACTAAATCGGCACGACCAGACCGTTCGGGTACCGGAGAAGTGGATAACGGCCAGAGCTAATTGGCCACTTTTCCGGAACAAAACTTCCACACGTCGTACGACGGCCCACTTTCCATCCTCCGATGAATGTATTGCGTACTTTGAGGCGACTGTTGTCGCAGTTGCAAGCACCAGCATTTCACGACTTCTGCCTATCCCCGAGCCCGACGAGTACCCTGGTGGAACCCAGAATGCGCGGAGGCCACTTGAACCAAGAAGAGGGCTACCCGACGATTTTATCGTACGCGAACCCCTACCCATCGCATGGAGATGCAGCGGCCAGAGCCATTGCCCGCCATGCGATGAAGAAAGCGCGCCGAGCTTCCTGGCGTACCTTTGTGTCAGGTATCACCTCTTCCACACCATCGGCTACCACCTGGAAGAAGGTACGGAGTGTCGAGAGACGAAATGCCCCCTCCTGACCTCCGGTCCTCCGAACTAATGACGGGCTTCTCTATGAAACTAGGGCAGTGGCTAATCTTCTAGCACCTACCTTAGCTGCCGTCTCCTCCACTGACAGCCCCCACTCGCTGGCCCCTAACAAGAACTGCTCACCATCCCTCGACAACTCCTACAATCGGCTGTTCACCATGCGAGAGCTACAGGCGGCACTGGCCTCTAGACGGTCTCCTTCTCCTGGCCCGGACGGCATCCCCTACTGTATGATCTAACACATCCATCCTACTATGCAACTGTTCCTACTAGATCTCTCTCTCTCTCTCTCTCTCTCTCTATATATATATATATATATATATATATATATATATATATGTCTGAGTAAAGTTAAGCCTGATGAATGGTAGAAAGTTAAATGTCAATCAGGGTGGTGGATTAGACAGAATAGAACCCACACTTTGCCAATTTTCTAAATACTCAGCGGATGCTCACGAAACTTGGAGGGATTATTAAAAATATAGGCCTCTATGGAATATGCTTGAATCGGCTTATTCTACTAAGTTTAGAAGTTATGTCAGACGTAGAACTAACGAAAAACTGATAGATCCCTCCATAAAACATTCAGTAAAGCATGGTGGAGGCAACATTCAAGTTTGGGGTTGTTTCAGTTATTCTGGAGTTTCCAGCAGGATAATGACCCAAAGCACACTTCTAACCTTTGCATAAACTATCTCAACAAGAAAAAAGATGAAGGTGTTCTACAAATTATGACGTTTCCTCCACAAAGTCCTGATCTCAATCCAATAGAGCATATTTAGGACTATTTGAAGTCTGAAAGCTAAAAAGAATATAACTTCTCTTGATTCTCTCTGGGAGAATGTAGAAGAATGCTGGAACGGCATGTTATCCAGAAACTTGTTGAATGTATGCCTCACAGAGTGGAAGCTGTCAAAAGCCACAGCTACACAGATTCATACACATTTGAATGAACAACGGGACTCTCCAATAAGTACAAGTACTATAAAAAGAAGACTCATAAAAGCTGGTCTCTATGGCAGAATTGCTGTGTCCAAACCACTACTGAGGAAACAAAATAACAGATTTGCCAACCATTATCTCATTGGAGATTGGGTGCGGGCGGAAATTCTTTCGCATTTTCGCTGCTAGCAGCGAAAATAATTAAAATATTTTAAAAGGTTAATACTTGTAGAAAGTTGCGTATTAGTTATAAATTCAGCGGCAGTAACATTAAAGACAACAGGAATTGAAGTTGGGGACGGAAATTCTTTCACATTTTCGCTGCATGCTGCGAAAATAATTAAACATTTGTGTAAAGTTTTTATATCTGGAGGAAATTCTACATTAGTTAACTATGAATCGGCAGTAACATTACACGGCAAAAGAGGGTTGGCCCGAGCGAAGCAAGCCCGTCTAGTTATTATTATTCTTCTGTCACGCTTTCTGACTTAACTACTGGTCAGATTTTTATGAAATTTTCAACATTTATTCTGCCTTTTCCTCTCTAGTGAATGTTCCCTAATGGGCTTATTCGAACAAATATTGACCATAGGTCAGTACATCATCTCCGAAAATATTGTCCGTAGGAGCAAAAATGATGGAGGTCAAAATATTCTACTATAAACATAAACTAATAATATTGTCTTCAAAAATTGATATTACTGATAGCAATATCGGTATTAGTGATAATTTCTAAAATCGTGAATTTTCAACCTATCATGATGAAATTTGGCAAGAATATAGAGAGAGGAATTTTTCTTTGATTCATCATCATTTTGGCAAAATTCCTTAATATACCTAGTCAGGGCATCTCCATTAAAGTGTGAAAAACGTCACCATAGATCGTCAACAAAAACTCTCAAAACGTTTCAGAGCAGATTTTTCGTATGCTCCTCTAATTTGTAAAAAGTCATTTAGTATATCTTGGCTATGAGCAGTTTATGACGCATTTCTTTTTGAAGGTCACCCCGCCTTTTGCCTTTTTTCTTTAATTATTGCATGTGAACAAATACCTATGATAAATATATAGACAAATAGGGCATCAGTCGAAAGGGCATAGTGATCTCTATAACATGATCGTGTTTAAAATTAAAAATATTCATTTATAAACTCGTCAGATTCGATTATACGTTTTCATGAAGTACTATGGATGTAAAAAAAATGAATTCACACTCTAAATATTAAACTCAGTAAAAAAACGTCTAAAATAAAAATAACAGTAAAATTATTCCTCTTTCAAAGATACTTATTTCGTGGATGTATGTTTTATAGTTATTGAGTTATTTAAATTTAAATAAGCACCTATGAAAAACCAAAAAATCGATGTTCATAGACAATCCGTTAAAAAAGTCACTTCACCTTTATATATACAAGTATAAAGCTCTTCGAAAGTTGTATCAGATGCACTATTTTAAATTTGAAATATTATTATAAAAATGATCGAATTTTTAAAAGAATAATTTCAAGAGAAAAGTGGTCATAAAATTTTATATTCTTAAAATTGCAAGTTTCTATTTATACTGTGATGTAGAGAATTTCCTCCTCCATAACTTGTAAAAGTGTCAAGTTCATATCTCTCATAGATTTTATTTGAGGGTTCAATGATTAACATTAACACAATTTTGTTCGGGCTTAGGCTGTTCAGACAATTTTGGAAAGTTCCTTCGTGTTTAAACAGTAATATATTATTAACTATAAAAGTCATAGTTGACATTCATATACCATCAGAATCCACTGAAATTTGTCTATAACAGGAAAATATTAAAAACCTGTAATTTTTAATTTTTAAAAGTTTAATCGTAGAGAAAATTTAAATTTGCATAAAATAAGAAATATTTAATCTACAACTTTATGTTTCATGTCATTTTTTAGAGTATAAATTCTTCTATATTATGTTGAAATTTCCTTTTTAAAGCACCTGTAGGTATTGTTCTATTAATAATTGAAGAACAAAATTTGCAGGAACGAAAAGTTAACCGTTTCTGAAGTGATAATTTCAAATTTAAAATAAAATTTTCTCGCCGAGGTAAGCTTTATTATATAACAAATTGAAGAGCATTAAACACGCTATTATATAATATACATTTCAATTTCGGCCTTTATAATTCCCCACTCACATTAATCAAAAGAATATCTGTCTAAAATTTGTTTTGGGTTCTACAGTACATCGAATTATGTCGTTAGGCTGGCCACTACAGTTTTGAAATTTATATCGTAGTTTAAAGAACCCCTGTTTTATTTGTCTAGCAAATTTCATAAAATTCTGTTCGATATTTCAATTTCAATTATATATACAAAAAAGACTGCTTAATTTCCCCCCCTGACGTTAATTACTTTTCCAGTGAAAAGTTGCAATCGAATCGGGAAATTAAAGAGAAAAGCGAGTAATGACAATGACCATTTGTGTCTTTTTATATTTTCATCTCATATTAATATTGCCAGAGAAAGTTTTTTATTGTACCAAATAAATTCTCCGTTTCCATGACAACAGAGCAGCGTCGCTAAGGAACAATGATTCCCTTCCATTTTCTTTAACATAAACATTTTAAAAATTTGCAGGAAGTGTACAACTTTCATTTAAGATGAAACATAATTATGTTTGCTAAACTGGTGTCAAAGAATAGAATGAATTTATAGTAAGTAATGTTTAAAAGTAATTTGCATTCGAATCAATTACTTATAAAGCAATTAGGAAAGTAATTCTTTTTTTTTTTTGCTTAGATCGTCTGTTAATTAAAGCCCAGATAAATGATTTTGCAAGATTTTTCGAGAGTTGATACTGCATTGCAGTCAACAATTGTTACCTATTAAAAATCTGGCTAAAATTTTCCTCAGATACAGTTTTAAAGAAAAAAATTTTAAGGGGACATTTATTTATTCTCTCTCTCTCTCTCTCTCTCTCTCTCTCCCTCTCTCCCTCTCTCTCTCTCTGCTAAAGTTTGTTGATTTTTGGCTTACATTCTACGGAAATGGGGAATACTTTGGTTCGGACGGGATACATTGTAATCAGAAGGGGAAAAAAGAAGTTTGGTGATTTACTGAACATTAATTTGTATAATCTTTTTAAACTAGGACCCCCCCCAAACCTGCAATTGATCCTGCTCCCCCAACTGTTAAACCTACTCCTCCAGCAGTTAGTCCTCCTCCTCCAGCAGTTAGTCCTCCTCCCCCAGCAGTTAGTCCTCCTTCCTTAGCAGTTAGTCCTCCTCCTCCAGCACTTAGTCCTCCTCCCACAGCACTTAGTCCTCCTCCCCAGCACTTAGTCCTCCTCCCACAGCATTTAGTCCTCCTCCCCCAGCACTTAGTCCTCCTCCAACAGCAGTTAGTCCTCCTCCAACAGCAGTTCTCCTTCCCCAGCAGTTAGTCCTCCTCCCCCAGCAGTTAGTCCTCCTCCCCCAGCAGTTAGTCCTCCTTCCTTAGCAGTTAGTCCTCCTCCCCCAGCACTTAGTCCTCCTCCCCCAGCACTTAGTCCTCCTCCAACAGCAGTTAGTCCTCCTCCAACAGCAGTTCATCCCACTCCCCCAGTAGTTGATTCAACTGCTTCGGGAAACGACTCAGGCCAATTAGGAGAAATCACAACTTAAAATCTCTCAAAACTGTGCTCTTCAATGCTAGGTCAATTAGAAACAAACTAATGGAATTTATAGCGCTAGTCAAAACTGAGAACTTTGATATCATAAGAATAACGGAATCCTGGATTCATTCCGAATCAAGGGATTTTGTAGGAAGATTTGAAATGGTAGGTTACAAAATGTTTCACAAAGATAGGAACGGAAGGGAAGGCGGCGGTGTACTTTTGTATGCTCGGGACTTCCTGCACCCGGTAAACAGCAATATCGTATCTGCTCATGAAATGTTGGGAATTGATCTGATCCTAAATAATAAAGTAGTGCATCTACTTCTAGTATAAAAGCCAACTCACTACCCGATGATAAGGATATAAACTTGTATAACCAATTAAGCAGAATAGTGAATAATAAGATCAGTATGATTTTTTATTTTAATTGTGGTGAATATAAACTGGGAAAACAAAACAGCTGATGCTGAGGGCTTACGACTGTTGGAATTTGCCGAAGATAACTTATTAAGTAAATGGGTTGATGGTCCTACAAGGGGTAATAATAAACTTAACCTCATATTCACGAACGAAGATGACCTAGTCTCTAACCTGACTATTGATGAAAATTTGAGTAACAGCGATCATAATTTGATTAGGTTTGACCTCAGGGTTCCTGTTAATACACGCAAAAAAACTCGTGAAAGACTGGATTTCTCGAGAGCAAATTTTGAAAGCTTCCGAAGTAGTTTAGGCACACTTGAAGTTCTAATAAGTGAGGATGTCATTGTCACCTGGAGCTCATATAGGGACCAATTTAGAATATTACAGAACACTATTATACCCACTAAAATAGTTTCCCTGTCAACAAAGTCGCCGAAATATTTTGACAACGAAATTAGCAGTGCTATTACGGGAAGAAATAGAGCCTACAAACTACTTAAGTCACATTTCAACCAGACTAATTCAGAAAACTATATAAACCAACGTAGGAGGGTTAATTCCTTAATTATATCAGCCAAACGTGATGAAGAAGGTAGAGTTACCTCACTCTGTAAAGTTAACCCTAAAGAATTTTTTGCCCATGTTAATAGCAGAAAGCCAATTAAAAATTCTGTAGGCCCCCTAAAAGATAGAAATGGCGCACTGAAATTCGGTGATAAAGATATAGCTAATACGTTAAACGAGTTCTTCGTTACAGTCTTCACGGAGGAAGACACAATTGAAGTGCCAAGTCTTCGGATTACATATGACGGTGACCATCCCGTAGAGACCATAAGTTTTACGAGAAATGAGGTACAGCAATTAATTGGTAAGATAAATAAATACAAATCACCTGGCCCCGACTTATTTCTTCCAAGGGTATTAGAAGAGGTTAGCCACGATGTTGTTGACGACTTAGTAACCATATTCAAACAATCAATCGAGTTAGGGAACGTTCCAACCGACTGGAAGTTAGCAAATGTAACACCAATTTTTAAAAAGGGTGATAGGGAAAATCCTTGTAATTACCGCCCGATCAGTTTAACATCAGTTGTCGGCAAACTGTTGGGATCCATCATTACAAAACGTATTGTGCATCAACTTGAATCTAACAATCTAATTTTTTATTCTTAGCATGGATTTAGGCGACATAGATCCTGTCTGACAAACCTGTTAGAGTTTTTCCATAATATGCATACACTATACGATGCAATTAGGGCAATAGATATAATGTATCTCGACTTTCAAAAACCCTTTGACAAAGTCCTTCACGCGAGATTGATGGCTAAAGTCAGAGGACTAGGAATCATCGGGCTCGTTTCCAACTGGATTGAGGATTGGTTAAAAGATAGAAAGCAGAGAGTGGTAATAAATGGAGTGGCTTCGGAGTGGGCGCCCGTCACCAGTGGTGTCCCACAGGGTTCCGTTCTGGGTTCTTTACTTTTTATCATCTATATTAACCATAAAGACGTCGGGCTTCTAAGTACAATCTCCAAATTTGCAGACGATACGAAATTAGGAAGTAGTGTAGGTACTGAGGAGGGCGTAAGAACGCTTCAGAATGATCTTGACAGGTTGGGCGAATGGTCTGCTACTTGGCAGATGCCATTCAACTTGGACAAATATAAGGTAATGCACATAGGTTATAAAAACCCGAAGACCGATTACTCTCTCTTGGGAAGGAACTTGACTGAGACCGATCTAGAGAAAGACTTAGGAGTCTATATCAGCAATGATCTGAAACCGTCGAAGCACTGTACAGAAGTTGAAAAGAGGGCCTTAAAAATATTAGGTTATATTAAAAGACAGTTCCAGTTTCGGAACAAGGAGACTGTAATGTCTCTTTATAATTCACTAGTCAGACCTCAACTGGAATACTGTGCGCAGTTTTGGTTTCCATCCCTCAGGAATGACATAGAAAGGTTAGAAAGAGTACAAGCAAGGGCTACAAAATTGATCCCTTCAGTGAGAATGCAAAACTACCAACGTAGATTGGAGTGCCTAAATCTGTTTATCTTAGAGACGAGGAGGTTGCGCAGTCAGCTTATTCAAGTCTTCAAGATGTTCAATGGAATAGAGAGGGTAGATTACAGAAACTTATTCTCACTTAATGACAATCCGACAAGAAATAATGGGTTTAAACTGGAACTAAAGACATTTAGGACCTCTGTCTGCGGGAATTTCTTTTCTTATAAAATAGTTACAGTAATATCTGGAACCAACTTCCCTCAGAGGTTGTTTCCAGCCAAAGTGTAAATGTGTTTAAAAATAGGCTAGACAAAGTACTGAATACTCTCATAGTTTAAGACTAAAACATTACGCAACTCTGCAGGAGTTCGCTTGCACGGTGTCTCTGAGGGCATGCTAATTATAGAGCTTTTTATATAGTCTCCACTTTCTTGTAAAATTTCCTTGGCTACTTTTCCAGGGTCAAGGTTTTTTCTTCAACCTTTTTCCGTACCTGCCTGTGGCAGGGAGGGAGCGGAGGGTGGGGAGAGAGCCTTATACTTTTCTATCCAGTTTTCTACTACTGCTAGGCTAGTTGAAAGAAAAATAAACTTGTTTAATAACAGGAACCTCCCAGAGTGGACCGGAAGGTCTTTAAGGCTTCCTCTTGTTCTTGTAACTCTCTCTCTCTCTCTCTCTCTCTCTCTCTCTCTCTCTCTCTCTCTCTGTATATATATATATATATATATATATATATATATATATATGCAGGTCTAAGTAAGTTAAGTCTCATGAATGCCAAAAAGTCAACTGTCAATCAAGGTGTAGGATTAGGCAGAATAGAGCCCACACATGACAGTTTTCTAAATACTCAGCGGATGTTCACGAAACTTGGAGAGATTATTAAAAATATAGGCCTCTATGGAATATACCCGAAAGGGCTTATTCTACTAAGTTTTGACATAGGTCAGTGTATCATCTGCAAAAATATTGGGCGTACTAGACTAGCAAAAGTGATAAAAGCTGAAATATTCTCCTCTAAACAAAAGCTAATAATATCGTCTGGAAAAATTTCGAATTAAGTGTAGTTTACGTCTCCCTATGGTGTCTAGTGTAGTTTACGTTCCCCTGCATTATCCTAGTGTAGTTTACCTTACCCAACTTTGTCCACGTATACTTAATCAAATAAAACGTTAAAACACGAAAATATTACGACTTAACCAATCGTCAAATATATATATATATATATGCAGTATGTCCCACAAAAAAGTACACCCAACTTTAGATTGTACTAACTCCTCCAAAAATTGAAATATTTTGGATCTGTTTGTTTGATTTAATATAGCAAATTATTCTTTGTTAACGTTCAAATTTATTCATGTTTAAACGAATTAGTGTTTAAGCATCTGCTTTTAACTGAAGGGTACAAAAAAATGGATTGCGCAAAATTGGTCAATGAAAAAATAATGTGTGCTATCGATGTAATGAAAAGACAAATACATAATAATAGATACTTTAACATAATTTTAATAAGATACAAAGCAGATTTTTCTTTATTCCTTATTACAAAAGTTATACTTAGTTTCGTTTTCTTTCAACATGACCGCCATTCCTATCGATACAAATATGGAGTCGAGCTCTCATCTTCCCCATCACTCTTTTGATAAGATCTGGATTGTCTTTTAACAAGTTGATTTCAGCTGTGATGCGAGTCCTCAAGTCATCTAAATTGATAGGATGTGATGCAAATACTCTATTTTTCAAATGACCCCATGAAAAGTAATCACACGGGATCAAGTCAGGGCTTCTGGGAGGCCATTCAATGTCATGGCCTGTAGCAATTACTCTTTGGTGGAAGACTTCCTGCAAGCGTTCCTTCACAATAACTCTCCTGTGAGCAGGAGCTCCGTCTTGCACCCACCAAATACGATTAAATTGGTTTCCATAAGGCTTATGGAAACTCAGACGAACAACACGCGCCTTCGCACACGAGTTGCAAAGTGCATTGAGGTTGACGGTGGGATTTTCGAAAACGTATTGGAAACTGTAACAAATTTGTCATTTCTGTATCTGATACCATTCAAAATGCCAATGTTTAAACATTAAATGTTAGAAACAGTAATTGGTTTCTCTTTCTTGATTACCATTAACAATGCTTTTGTATTTATAGATTCAAACAGCTCTATCTCCGTAACCATTCAGAATTAGACATGTTCATATGGACTTTTTTTCTCACAATGATCGATACTATCACCTCCCGAAGTATTGACCTTTCCTCCTGAAACAATCTGTATATGCTGGCTTAACCAGCCAGTTGGCCTATCTGGCTGAGCTGAGAGATTGCGCTATTTATTTAATTAAAGCATATATTCTGGCATAACCAGCCAGTTGACTTAGAAGACGTAAATGGCTTGTTCAGATGTACACTACTGAGTTGCCAGATTGCGTTATTTATTTAATTAAATCATATATTCTGGCTTAACCAGCCAGTTGGCTTAGAAGGGGTAACTGGCTTGTTCAGGTGTACATTATTAGGGTAGCCAGATTGTGCTATCCAGATATATTTGGCAGCTGGTTTAGAAATCCGTTTTAGAAGGCAGCCATTTGCTGTAATTAAATGTCGTGTACAACCAAAAAAATTAAATAAAACACCATTACATCATTCTGTTTATTTAGACGAAATCATGGATACAATTTCACGAAATATATAGAAAATAAATATACAATGGAATATATATGATAAAAAATAATAGCATAATACGAAAGATGAATATATAATCCAAATAAATATACAATGGAATATATATGATCAAAAAATAATATATATATATATATATATATATATATATATATATATATATATATATATATATACACAATTAAATAATTAAATAAATAAATATACATCAAAATACTTTATGTTCTACAGCACAAAACGCTAAACTCACACGTAATCGAGACTACATTCACATCGTTATTACTTTGCACTACACGGTAAAACCATCCAGGCAATACTTCACCGTTCAAGTTATACGGATGCCTATACTCGACATAAATGGCTTTCATATCGTCCAATACTATTTTTGTGCCCACCTTACATTCGGTTGGCAAGTTATCTTTAAACACGGCTAGAATACATTCAAAAGCACGCACAAAGAGGTCATCACTAACCACAACATCATTATTAAATACAATTTTATGAACACTCCTGTCCAATCGAGGGTTTTTTCTTAACGTCCCGAGCTTTTCAATCGTGAACTCTTCTTCACTCTGCATAGCGGCAATTGAAATAATCTTCCAAGTCGAAACGACGGCTATTCATTATATAGAGGTACAGCTCTTCAGGATGAACAGTGTAGGCAAGCTCTGCCCTGTACCGCTCAAGTGCTTTGTACCAAAGTTCAGGATATTTCGAAGAATCTAAACCTTTTAAATATGCATCCAGCTCCAGATCATTCTCGCCTCGTTCATTCTTACATTCGATAAATCCGTCGAGCAGAGCGGTGTATGCGTATTCAAGAACCGTGTCAAAATAAATCATGTCCGTAACTGGAGCGTCTAATATAGGCTTCAGCTTGCGGAATCTGACGATTTCAAACATTCTGTCGAGGATGAAACGGTTTCGCGTAGGAACAAGAACGTTATTATCAGCTGCATTCTTCCATCTCAGTCGTATATCAATGCATGGCTGATCGTTCCTTATACACAACGTGCAAACAACGGCATATGAAGGGGCATCACTAATCTGATCTCTTCTTGTACCTACGCCTGCAGGTATTTTATAACGGTCCTCTCCCCACTCCTCAACTATCACGAAGACTATTCATCTCCTCAACACTTAAATAAATAACATTACGTTTACCAGAGTTTGCTTGCCTGCAAATCGTTTCTAGTACATAGTTAATGGTGCCAGTTTCACGCCTGAACACGCGCAATGACTTCGGAACGGAGACATCGTACGAGGCGTTGAGAATGCTTCTCAAAGGAAGTTCCATAGTATTCGCACGTCTAGTCGGTTCAAGTTCTGAGATAAGTATGAGCCACAGGTGGACGGATCGGGTCGACGGGAGGAATGAGTCACGCTGATGAAACGTGTACGGGTTTGTTCGAACTCGTGTGTTTCGGAGGGGTGAGGTACACGGGTGGGCGGCTCGCTGGGGGTAGCGAGTCACACCATAAACTGCTGAAGCGTGTACAGGCTTGTTCGAACACTTGTGCCCCTGGGCAAACAGAATTTTCCGCTACATGAAGCAATACCGGCTTTAATGTTTTATCACTCACCTTACGCTTTTTATCCCAGACATTTGAAAGATTTGAAAAACGTTATCGTAGGTCTCTTAACGAAGAATTTTAATCAGTCACTCGAAACGGGGATTATTCCTGAAGACTTCAAATTAGCCAACGTCACGCCTATTTTTAAAAAAAGGCGACCGCACAGTACCTAGCAATTATAGGCCCATTAGCTCAACGTCAATTGTCGGTAAACTTTTGGAATCCGTAGTTAGGGATCGTATCATTGATCACTTCGAAAGTAGAGATTTGATTAATAGTAGTCAGCATGCGTTTCGACGCTATAGATCTTGTTTAACTAATTTGTTAGAATTTTATAACGAAATAGTGCGCGAATACGATAGGCATAGACCGGCTGACGTTATTTATTTAGATTTTAAAAAGGCGTTCGATACAGTTCCGCATAGAAGATTAATTGCGAACGTTAAAGCGCACGGTATACGCGGTCAGGTAGCTAACTGGTTGGAGGAATGGCTTCGTGCGAGGAGACAGAGGGTCGTCGTTAATGGTAGTGAATTGGGGTGGTTGGATGTAAGTAGCGGTGTCCAACAGGGTTCAGTGTTAGGCCCATTGCTATTCGTAATTTACATTAACGACATAGATGTAGGATTGACTCGTAACGTGTCAAAATTCGAGGACGATACTAAAATAGGCGGTAAGGTTGTTAACGAGGACGATAGAAATAGGCTCCAAGACGATGTAAATAGGATTATGGAGTGGACAGATAAGTGGCAGATGCAATTTAACGTAGACAAATGTAAAGTTTTGCATATAGGTTCTCGTAACAATAATTACACGTACGCAATGGATGATAGAGAGTTAGCGAGCGTTGACGAAGAAGTAGATTTAGGCGTACGCGTATCTAAGGATTTAAAAGTTAGGAACCAGTGCCTGGAGTCTTGCGCAAAAGCTAATAGGATGTTAGGCTTCATAGTGCGTAATTTCGAATTTAAATCGAAGGATATTATATTGCCCCTTTACAAATCCCTAGTCAGGCCTCATTTAGAATATGCCGTTCAGTTTTGGTGCCCGTATTTGCGTGAGGATACTGATAGGTTAGAAAGGGTTCAGCGTCGTGCCACGAAACTAATTCCGTCATTGCGCAACAAGCCTTATGAATATAGGATTAAAGAGTTAGACTTGCATTCACTCGAAACTAGGAGATTAAGGGGGGAGCTTACTGAAGTTTTCTAAATTGTTAATAACATCGATAACGTAAATTTTGACAAACTGTTCACTTTCGATAATAGCAATACTCGTAATAACGGATTTAAGTTGCGTGGCAGACGTTTCATTGCTATCACTAATATCAATAAAATTTAAAAAAAAATTAGACTAACACGAACGTAGATGTAGCTCGTAGAGTAAACTAACCCACTTTTTGATATACTCTACCTACTTTTTTTTTTAATCCTCTCCTTACTCTCATGTCTGTAACTCTTTACTTGCACCTCTGTAGTTGGCATGGTATGACAGTGAGTTAAGACTGTGTTTGCATGGTTTGTAAGCGTTCTTATTTTACTTCTTTTCATCTTTCACCCCTCTCCTATTCTCTTCGACTATTTTTCCGACTTGTCGGCAGTGGCTGGCGGATGATGATGGGGAGTCTTTCTTTCTCTTTTTCTTAATGAATGATAACCCACGAATGATACGTTTTTCTACTTACTTAACCCTTTATTATCCTCTTGTAATCCCCTCCTCTTTCAACCCCCCTCCTCTTTCCTTTCTCTCGGGCTAACCTTAGAGTGGATCTTAGGTCTTTGTTAGCCTTAGCTTCTGTAGATCTGTAGATCTGTAGACGTTCATTTCCACAAACTAAACATCTCCGCAATCCGATGCACTATTTGAGAGAAACATATGCCCATATTTATTCTTTTTGTTTAACAAGCGATACTCATCTCTAAAGTCTGTTAAAAACTCACACAGCCCATTAGCCACAACCTCACTACAAACCTCGTCATGATATATTAATATAGTGGTAAAAATAATTAAGATTCTTCATGATGACAAGATTTACTACATTCTCAACCGTGGGGTACGAGTAGTCGGCATGATGTAACATGACATAATATCGCTTGTCATACCACTCATCAACAAGACTCACTATCCATAACAGTTGCTTATATTCTGAGCGTGTTGCTTCTTCTACTTCGCGGTATATGTGAGCGTTTATAAAGGTTAGGTCTACAACATACTTCAATACATTGTTTGTACTACAAAATCCTTCAATGCCCTCGCCAGAATACCCGTAGAGTATTTGAACGTCTTGGTCCTTCGCACGGCTCAATGTAGCCTTAAAAGTATCAAAGGAGGGTTGAATAGGGAGTTTTTCAGTATCCACCACATCTTGGCACTTTGTCGAATACCACTTCATAAACGTTGAACACGCAATATTAAAGGTAGCCATTACTATTTTTTGTCTATGTGGGAGAATACACGTCTGAGCTCAAGGGTATGCAGAGGTCAACTGGGCACGCAGGGATAGAGATATGTTCAGGTAGTGGCAGGAGTCACGTGACCGATCTTACAGTGGGCGGAGCTTAGCTTTTTACTGTACACACGCACGCACGCACGCAAAGGAGAAAATGAAACCTTAATTGAAACAAATATACGTGATAAATAAACATATCGTTAACAATACACATATATATAAATACAATCAAGGATTAAGGTAACCTAACCAAAGGGCACGGTATCATAGGTACCAGGCACCTGGTAACGCTTCCTACAGGTGTCACGGCATACCTTCGTGCCCCTAAGTTCTTTCACACACCCCAGTTTCTGCGCCCGAAAATTGTGCGTCCCCACAGTCAGTTGGGGTGGCTGATCACCCTCATCTTCCAAGCACAATAGATCCTTAAATGAGTCAAAGTTAACGATTCGACGGTTCGCATGGTTAAGCATGATACCCTTAGCTTTCACGATATGTTTCATATCATCCCCTACCCTCACCTGTGCCCATAGGTTTTTGGCCCTGTTGACACAAACGAGTCTGCGTATGCACCATCACCATACTCGTCCTTGATCTCATCAGTTAGCTCTCCGAGGAATTCCCCAATAGCAGGCATGTACTCATCCTCCATCGCTGTGGATATCACGCTATCTGTGTCAGCGTACAGCAAGCACTCTCCGTCCAAGAGAGTGCAGTAGACCCCAAAGTTTGATGTGGGCGTAGGCCGTTGTGAAACTGGCTACAGGTATGTTTGTAACCCGTGAGGTATCTGTGGCCAGTTCGGTGATGTTGTACTTATGTAAGTATTACCTACATTCACGATCTCCATAACCTCTTTATCGTGAGCGTTGGCATAATCCCAGACTTCACTATAACTTTGTGCCAAATGGACGTTCCCTTTGCCGGTATTCTGTGCAAATTTCCCCCAAAGACTGTTTAGGCACAACTTTTCACTAAAGCGCTTGCCAGGATTCTTAATAATTTGGGATTGGTCAAGCTGTATACCTTCATGGGCACGGTAACGCTGAATATATGCCGTTTTTTCATCTTCGGTATCAACCCCTCGCGGATATCCTGATGCTTCTACTTATCCTTCAAAAAAGCGTTTATATATGGTGTGAAAAGGTTGGGTAGCTTCTGAAACCTCCACACCTCATGTATCTTCAATATTCTATACCCATGGCGAACGGCTAGGGCCAGCTCAGGGCTTGTATATACACCTCTGATCTTACGCTGGTGGTTGTATGGTCACAATCACCGTTGTTCTCTTCTGCGCACTTCACGCACAGGGGAAACATGAGCTTGTGATCTATAACGACGGGTAAGATCGGCATCCATAAATCGCGAGGGGGAGCACGTCTACGAAAGAGAGTCCAAAGTAGCGCTCATTCAAGTTAGCTGAAAACTCCTCGATGGTTGGTATGGTGGGACCCACCATTTTTTCAGGTGCACCTACGGGGTACGGATTGTTCTTCATCACGTAGGGGTATAAAGAGCAGAAGTCGTAGTAGTGGAGTTTCACGCCCTCCGTAGGCGGAAAGTATAGCTTGAATGGGTTTGTGCGCCCTCCAAACAAGCTGTCACCGCATTTGAGGGGTCCAACACCATTGAACGTTTGATGGCCCTTATTTCTTCACGGTACTGGGCATCTGTTTCCATCCGTGCATCATACTCATGCTCCCACACGATTTTGTGAGTGAACTGGGAGCCTATAAGTTGATCACGGTTACGGGTCCATGCGAGGCTGTCGGCGGGGGATCTTCCATAAAGGTCCCCTGTGACGGCACATTCAGCGCGCGGGCATCCATGCCACCAGCAGCCGTTAAAGGAATACACAGTCTTCTCACCAGTGGCTGGATCCTCACTTAGGCCGTCAACCCAAAAAACACGACCATTGACCTTAACGGGTACTTCACCCGTGTTGCGGGCATGTTTTATGTATACCCGGTCTGTTGCTGTAGGTGTATGAGCCAGTAAATAGCCTTGTGCCCATAACTGCGGGGGTTGTTTCTGTGAATGATTGCTAAGGTGTCTTTAGGCATGAAGTTATTCTTGAACACTGTAAAACATAATGAGGCGATCGTGGTCGCGACTTGCAGCGGATCGCATTTGAAACGGGTTATGTACATCCTTCTAAAGGCTTGAAAGCATACTCTAAGTACACGTACGTCATTCACGCAATAACGTTCACATTCATCGGCTATATTGTATGGACTAGCTTCATTAAAACTGTTGTAGTAGCGGTCAAAATCTTCACGCTCACTATCACTCATGTTGGTGTAGTTAAAGTAATGTTTGGGTGGAGGTAGTCCTACGTAATTCAAAGTTTCGTTAGTGAGGAATGTGTAAGGGAAATACCCTTTTGAAACTTCAGCGGCTACGCCCATGACCTTGGGCAGCTTTGCTAATTTACAAGGTGTGAACAGCAGGGTGTCTTTAAACTGTACATTACCTCTTATCTGCATCTGTATTAGTTTGTTGCCTCTTTTCAAGGGATCACCTGTAAATATCGCAGACGACTCGTGTTCAAGCAGCTCCTTATAAAGGAACTGTGTGTCAAATTTCGCCCCGTTATGGGCAAGAATAAACACAGTCATTTTTTTAACTTGTCCGCTAATTTGACAATATAGGATACAAAGAGTTTCACAGGGCTGCCGTGTGCATTCGTTTTAAAAACGTTTGTCCGTTTTCCACATTTGTGGCACTCATCACACTCGAGCTCCATGCACTCATCACAGATAGTCTGAAATAACCTCTTTGGTTTCAGCGTTCGTGTAAGTTTCTATATCGTAGTACACGGTTATACAACGGCTATTTTTAGGCTTAGCATCTTTCATATAACATACATGCTTCACTCCATCCGCCTTATATTTTTCATGACATGTAGAACAGTGAATTTCACCACATTTATGTTTGAAATTCCCCCAATTATCCATCATGTGAAACATGCCGCACTTACAAATCCTCATTTTCCTGCAAGTGCCATTTGATTTATGGAGTTCAAAGCAATTATTATTGAAAAATGTACGTCTACACACATTACTTTCCCTCTTCTCGGTTTCAACTACACGACTTTCACATTTGGGACTTTTACACTGCTCACATACCATGTAGCAATCCTTACAATGTTTCACCATATCATCAGCAAACTCGAGACAACCCTTACACAAATCATGATGCCTTCCATATTTTCGACTTTTATCATAACTGGCGTAGAGAGCCCTTATGTTACGGATGGGGAGATACGATGTTCCTGACAATCCTAAAATAAGTAGAGGTCTTGTACGATCTCTCACGCTGCTTTTAAAAACATACACAGTCCTACGACGATCATCCATTCCAAATACGACTATACGTGCATTCATTTCCTGCTCGGCCCTTCTCAGTTCTTCAGGACCCATATTACACTCAAACTCAAGCTTACAATCTGAAGCCAGTTTACGGGCA
Source organism: Bathynomus jamesi (assembly GCA_023014485.1). Taxonomy (NCBI): domain Eukaryota; kingdom Metazoa; phylum Arthropoda; class Malacostraca; order Isopoda; family Cirolanidae; genus Bathynomus; species Bathynomus jamesi. Next base: position 240,911 of record JAJOZX010003438.1, read on the forward strand.
CGCTGCACAACCGTGGGCAGCCAAATTTTTTGCGTCCAAGTATTTAGCACAGTGAACATATGAGCTAAGATTATTGCTATAAAACCACAACCACGATCGACGTTTAAATGCTTTCTGTAAATAACCGGAGAATTGAAATTAAGAGTATAAGGTGTGGCACTATGACCCGCAACCCGGAATACTCTGTCAATATCTACCATGAAGTTGTCCATATTGAAGGATGTACCACTTTGAGAGGCTTGCATTATACGGCCCAAGATATATTCTATCTACAGCCGCCAAACGTCTGAACGGTATTACCACCCAAAAATCGTCCCCCTCATCTGACCCGAACCTGAAGGATAACCTCGTCCGGACTTCACGTTCGTCGCGGTTCTGAAGGGCAAACTCCACAATACGTTCAACTACGCGCCGCAGTCCGTTGGTATACAGGGATCCAGGGTCAACCCTGACCACGTACCGATTTCTAGTCAGGGCAGGGGTGGTAGCGGTGCGCACCAACTCGAATGTTATACCATCCTCCACAGTATGAGAAGCTGCTGGAGGAAGTACCCGGAACTGAACAATGGGGCATATTTGAGGAAGGTACTATTTGGGGGTTGTGTCGTAAGACGTAGAGGGTTGGGGCTCTATTACTGGGGTCTAACAACCGGAGCAATCCTGGCACGCTTTATACCTGACGTGGAGGGCTCTTCATCATGCTTCCGCTTTGAACTGTCGCATGCTACAGGTGTCGCTGGTGAGGGTTCGTCAGCGGGGAAGGGTTCTGTAGCTGCACGGTCATCGGGTTCGTCTGTGATATCGATGATGGGGTGCTGTACATCGTCGTCATTCACGGTTCTGTGGAAGAAGAAAACAAAATATAAGGAGCAGCACTCAAAATTTGTAATATTTTGTAAATGACCCACTTAGGGGTGTGACGTGTTAGAGATGGAATCTGTAGAAAAATTCAGGTTCACAAGCCCCTCCACATGTATATATCTGGCCCTACAGGATGTGGAAAAACTGTATTTATGCTTAAAATCATTAAAGATAAGGGGGAGATGTTCTCAAAATTTGTGCATAAAGTAATATGGTGCTATTCGACGTATCAGTCAGTGTTCAACGAGTACCAAGATGAAATTTTGTTCCACAAGGGTGTATATGACGTTAATTCGTTAAAAGGTAATGAGCATACAGTTATTGTAATTGACGATCTCATGTTGGAAATGGATAAAACGTTTGCCGAGACATTTACAGTGTTCTCCCACCATCTTAACATAAGCGTATTCTTCATCAACCAGAATCTATTTTTCAAAAATAGATACATGCGCGATGTGTCGCTAAATACACAATATCTAGTCTTATTCGCACAACGTAGAGATGTGTCACAAATTGGGGTATTAGCCAATTAAATGTTCCCGAATCAACGTAAGGAGTTTTTGGAGGTTTATAAAGAAGCCACAAGCCAGCGTTATGGATATTTGCTTTGTGACCTTCACCCGCGAAACACGTTCAGGGTGCTTCTAAGAACGAATATATTCCCAAGCGAACCTGAAACGGTGTATATTTCAGAATGACAAATAAGCTGAAGAAATATCTGAATTAATAAAAATCTATCAATGATTGCCCCGGGCACTGCAACAGATGTTTGTTAAAAATATCGACCCAGACTTTTTAAAATGCATCTGTGAAATCTGTTAGTTTTATAAAATGTAATGTGCCAATGAGCGCTCGCTCATAAAAGTCAAACTGTGGGTAAGAAAAACCGAATTATTGTACAAAGAGGAGGATCATTCCTACCCATCTTTTTTTCAGTTTTGGGTCCTTCACTGACTAGATTAATGTAATGAAGAAGATGGTTGTGATTCCGCACGAGGTGTTTGCTTTATTGCAAAGTTCAAAGCTTCCAGACACGGCTCCAGAACCCCGTGAAAGTAGGCTTAAAAGAATGGAAAGCTAGTTGCTAGCCCTATTAAACAGTGAAAAGTCACCTGATGAGAAAAAGCTCTTGTACCAAGAGGCTTTGCAGAAATTTCTTCATGAGTACAAAGATTATAAGAATCCGACAGAGCTCCCCGTGGTTATTAGGCACAGGGCGAGTAGCGCTGAGAATGGCGACAGAGGACCTAGGCCCGACGTTAGAGAAGACCAACCAAAGAACAACGGAACACAACAAATCGAACGTGTTAAACAACAGTCTCCCACATACATTGAGGAATAAAGGCTTAAGTCTTTATAATCTATTGAGTGAGGATCCCATCATACAGTGGGCCGATACAGGCGAGGTCATTGTTGAAGGAACAAGGGTACAAGGATCCAGTATTGTTGATATTGTTCATGATCTGGTGAGAAAGTGGGACAGACCTTCACCAACAGGATGGAAGCATATTAAAGCAAGACCAACAAATAAATGTCCCCAAAATATTGATAGGTAATCTGAATAGGTTAAAAGACCTGGATCAAGTCTCGCATGTGTCACAACTGAATACGCCATCGCCCCCAGCAGCAGCATCTCTGAAAAAGAGAAAGAAGAGAACAAACGGCCAACCTTATCCACGTGTCTCTAAAATACGCAAATGGCTAACATATTAAGTAAACGCTATTATGACATTTGTAACCTCGCCTCCTATGGTGGCGTTAATAGACTATACAGAGGTGTTTAGAGTAGGAAAAAAGATGTTGAGCGGTTTTTGCGGGACGAGAATGCTTCTACACTTCATAAACCGGTGAGATCAACGTACCATAAAGGAACGCATGCATCGCTATTTTACACAAAAACACATACAGATATATAAACGTTCTCGGGTCATTGGCATCATCATACAACCGTTCACACCACCATACGATTGGTACAACACCTAACGAAGTTTTAGTAAGATGTACGCTACCAGAGGTGAGAAGAGATGGAGCACCGCCACCACACCTTACACATTTCAAAATCACTGATCATGTAAGGCTATCATGTTCGGGAAATAAATTCGCGAAGGGATTTGAGCAAGGATGGATACGTGAGATCTTTAAAGGTCGTGTTATGAGACCTAAAGGCGAGATAATGATGTATTACGTTGGAGATTTGAATGGGGAAGAGGTCATTGGAGGCTTTTACCGCGAGGAGTTGCAGAAAGTGACATTTAATTTAGGAAAACGTGTGTTTAAAATTGAAAAAATTGTAGGCAGCAAAGGTTCAAGAAAGAGAAAAATGTAAATAGTGAAATGGTTGGGTTACCGAGAAAGCTTCAACACCTACAGTATGTAAAAGCTGCTGCAATAATGAAGCTCAATTAGTATGCAACATGGCGCCTAGTCACTTCTATGTCACACTCCCGTCCTCTTCTTCTCTCTCTGTACATCCTAACAACACCCTTGCCAACTTTGTGACAGAACTCCACGGACCCATTGAATTGGAGCCTGATTCGTATGAGGTGGGTTTATGTGAACTCCAGTTAGTCACCAAATTTTTAAGTCTTGAAAATGAGCAAATCATATTTATGATCCTTAGAAGTATCGATGAGTGCGAAAAATTAGGCATAACCTTAGACAATACTATGCGATCAGTCCTGTTCGGTGAGGAACAGTACTATAGCACAAGTGTTTAGCTAGGAATCGGGCATTATGACACATTGTGACGGGGTTAAACAAGTCTTGAAAAATCGTACCTGACAAACGATTTACTTTTTGTAGTCGTAAACATAGACACGCCTGCATGCACATTGAAGTTAAAATCAACGCTTAGTAGAAATATTAAAGATAAAGAGCTGTTCACAATTGTGGCTGATGGTCGATATAGCGCAGCTCTCCAAAGAGATACCTTTCACGAGGCACAGCATGACTTGTCCAGCTTAATGTATCAATTGAAGATGGAGAAATTGGGTGAAAGCTCTCCACCTCCAGACATGTGCTATATTTACAGCAATATCGTAGAGCACCAATTTGTTGGGGACACCCCGGCACGCCTGCTGCGCATTGCACACATCCCCAACCATAGAGGGAAACGTTTCAGCATTATATATGAGAAGCCCCATTATGTGAATGTTGTGACTAATCTATTAACCAACATCTCGATATATATAAGAACGATTGAGGGAAAAATTTCCAATTCGATGATGGGAGCTTAAAGTGAAACTACACTTTCGCTGTTTATAATGACCCGAAGGCCATTCACAGTCAATCGAGGAGTGAGATACCAACGTGGGAGTGGGCTGGGATCCATTTTTTCAGCCATACTACGCACCGCTGTTCCACTGTTGAAGAGGGGTGCCAGGTACCTAGGGAGGAAGGCGTTACAAACATGGCGCTTTTCATCCATCCGTGTAGTTCACAATGCTGTAAATCGGAACTGTCCCTCTTTGATATGCCCCCACTCAGGTCTCTATTGAGCATAGCGACTTTATTACAATTAACTTTTCAAAAGAAGCGAAGGACACCTTTTTATCTGCCGAGGGATATTACCAGACTGAAGATGAAAGTGGTATAAAGGATAAATTTTAAAAATTCTAAAAAAAAGATATACGAGTGTTTTGGACGTCTTCATACAGACTTCACATTCCAGAAGAAACTGCTTATGAACGGCATCGATCTGAAACTAAAGAGTTAATACACGCCACAGTAAAACACCCAATTAACAGGGTACAAATCAAACTATACACGGTGCCCGCCGGGTTGGCCTCGAAGCAACTAGAAAACGTGGCCCTTGGAGTTCTACCTAAAAGGATATTATTTGGAATGCAGAACCACGCCTCGACGAAAGGGAAAATATAAAAAGAGTGCCTTTAAATTCGAGAATTTCGCCCTTAGAAATATTACTCTATACGTAAATGGCATCGCTTTGGGAGGGACTATGACTGTTGATTAATCATCAGACGCTGTGTTTCCTCTCTGCGCGAGAGCTTATAGTAATCTGGCTCATAATACAGGTGCATGTGACGAGCTTAGGTTCGGTGTAACGCAGAAAGATTTTGTCGAAGAATTTAACATTTGTTCATTTGATATTACGCCTGACTTGTCTGCTGGCGTAAATATGCACTTAAGTCCACAACAGAGTGGAAACATCTCAGTCACGTTGGAATTTTCGAAGCCTATAGACGCGCCTATAAGTGTGCTAGTTTATCTCGAATCACAGGCACTAATAGAAGTTGATCTTTTCAGGAACGTGATCAGAGACTTTTAAAATGGACGCGAATACACTCTAGAGAGTGATGAAAAGTGACCGATTCACACGTTCCAATTTCATCGGTGTGTTTGCGAAGACTGAAATATTGAAGTTGCCAACTACGATAAACTGGTACGGGATTATCGTTAACACCGACATTGTGGGGGATGAGGGGAGTCATTGGTTTGCAATCTATTTTAAAAATAGGGAAACAATGTACTATTTTCACTCACTCGGCGCTCAGCCCTGGAATGATTCTGTGGTTGTGCAGTTTATCGAACAGATATATGTACCTGAGATTCTATGTAACCGGTATCGCCTTCAAGGATATTATAGTAACACGTGCGGGCTGTACACCCTCTCATTTCTCCTGCACAGGTCACGTGGGAAAGGATTTATAATTTTTTTAAAGTTATTCGATTTGTGCAACACTGAAATGAATGATAAAAATGTATGTAGACAGATAAAAAAAGGTTCCCATACGTTAGCACCCGCTGCATTGTGTAAAGGTGTATATCTATATTGTGTAAAGGCCTATTTATACCCGTTAAGACTTATTTAATGAACACTGGTTCCGCTTTGTACATGTTTCCTACCATTTAATAAATTAAATGAAAATACAATGTGTTGTGTTCTTAACCCCCCAAAAAATACTTACATTAGTTCCCCGATGACCTGGCTCTCTTTGGACCGGATGTGAGCCAATACCACGACCTCTCTGTTCAGATCGCTGGTTTGATTGTGGGGTAAAGCATCCATATCACTTATTCCCCTTTCATCAAAACAAAAAGTAGCTATAACACGCTCAAGTTCCGCATCGGTCCTATAAATTAAGTAAAAATAAATTAGTTTAATCAAAGAGCTACGATAAGAGAAGATGCCACGAATTTAAAAAATTATAATAAAAAAAACAGATATCCTGACAGTTTTCAAAAGTATGAGTGCTAACACAACGTCTGCCGACACCGGGTCTCGAACACACAGACAATTCTTAAAAGTTTTTAATATTTCTAAAATCCTACTGCGTGAAGTCTTTAAATTATCGAGAAAAGTATTATTAAAGCTCCACCTTATATATATATATATATATATATATATATATATATATATATATATATATAAATATATATATATGTATGTATATGTATATATATGTATGTATATACATATATATATATGAATATATATATATATATATATATATATACATATATATATATATATATATATATATATATATGTATATATATATATATGTATGTGTATATGTATATATATATATATGTATAGAAACGACGTAAGTATAGAGGAGTGTTCTGCACACGAGGAAGAGAAATAACGAACAAATGAAAAATGAGGTGACCGCCCGGGAATCGAACCCAGGACCTTCCGATTGCCGGTCCTGGGTTCGATTCCCGGGCGGTCACCTCATTTTCATTTGTTCGTTATTTCTCTTCCTCGTGTGCAGAACACTCCTCTATACTTACATATACATATACTTATACTTACATATACATATACATATACATATACTTATATATACATTAATATACTGCATGGTCATTGCAGTTAAATGTATATATATATATATATATATATATATGTGTATATTTATATATATGTATATACAATATGTATATGTGTTATATATATATATTTATATATATGTATATATATATATATATATATATGTATATATATGATATATATATATATATGTATAAATCCAACTTACAAATAACTTCAACATAAGCAAAGGTCTTTTTCAACTCGATCCTGTTGTTTTGAATTCCTTCAGAACAGATTTAGATAAGAAGGGTTGAACGCTAAATCTTTGGTAAACTTGTATGCTACTCTAATAACTTTTATTTTTCAATTTATTTTTATTTATTATTATTTTTATATAAAAGAAGGACAGAGTGCTAAAACCCGGGCAGATTTACAGTATAAATTTGTATTTTTTTTTTATAACATTGGTTGGAAACAATTCATTCGATCTTGTGCTAAAAATCGGTGGTTTTTCCTTACAAATTTGTATGCTCCTTCCACAATCCTTTAATCTTTAATTTTAATTTTATTTCTCCGTTTATTGTATATATATATATTTATATATATATATATATATATATTATATTTTTTTTTCTGTAACCTATATACAGGCTGTAACTCTTTATGTACTTCAGTGTTCCTGAGGATGTCATTAGACGAAAGCGCTTGAGCACCATTCTGTGTTTCCTTTCCTTCGTGGTTTTATTCATCATATATTATATTATATATGTATATATAATATATATATATATATATATATATATATATATATACACACAGTATATATATATGAGAATGAACACAGAGTGGTTCCCTGAGTTTTTTATGATACACACCTGACACATCCTGTCTGCTTTGCAGATAGCTGGTGAGGGAAGCAATATTTATGGGACCTCTTTGCGAGAGACCCGTTGTCCACGTCGGGCTTGCATCATGAAAAAGAAAAACTATGGTATTTGTCATTTACCATTACTTATTCGGACTATAGCGATTTAATTATCTCAGAAGAGTTCCTTGTTCCATGCACGGTCTGTGTGTATATATATAATATATATATATATATATTATATGTGTGTGTATATATATATATATATATACACACCGAACCTATTATATATATATATATATATATATGATATATATATATATTATAATATATATATATATATAATGATATAATGTAATGTTATAATGTTTCAGACCAACAAAGACCCTAGGATCCACTCATGGCTGGTCTACCTAACTGTGTTCGTGTATTGTGTATGTCCTCCGTGGTGGCGGAGGGGACCTACAATTTTACGTGGGTTCCGAACCACAAGAACATAAGAAATTTATGTAAAAACTGCCGGTAAATTGGCAACGACCAATTTTTACGAAACTAAATAATTATCAATTTAAAACTAATTAATTATCGATTTAAAACTAAAGATAGAATCTCTGATCCAGAGGATCAAGTCATAATAGACTACTATCCACAAATATGTTACACTCTATATCTATTTATAAAGGACATGCAAATATATCGGATCCAAGAATCCAGTCAATTTCATTACGGTATCCATCAAGTCACGGTCCATATCGATAGCGGACCAAGTCAAAATTTACAATCATATACATTACAAATATACACTTACGAGAAAAAGAGGTGTGGCTGTAAAGACTGTACAATAATGTAGAAATGTGTGTGCACCCATTTTGCGTCTCCCATTTAAAGGTGTTTGTGGGGCAAGTGAAGATCATGAGTTTTCAATACCTCACAGTACTATGGGGGGCACCGCTCGGCAGAGGAATCTTTAAATGGGGTGTGTAAGGACAGAGAGTATCCCTAACCCAAGACGCTGCTCCCTAAATCCCACAACACTTGTGTTGAGTTGTGGGATCTATCCCCAGAAAGCCTTAATTTTACTACCTTAAACTATACCCTTTCTATCAACATATGCGTCTAATCGATTTTTAAACATGTTTATAGACGTGCTACTAATTACTTCTACCGGCAAACTATTCCAGCTATTTACTATTCTATGCGTAAAAAGTTTTTCGCAACTGCTGTCTCGAACCTTCTACTTGTCAACTTACACCCGTTATTTGTAGTCCTATTATATTGAGATATTTCGAAAAAGCTATCTCTATCTACGTTATCGAACCCATTCATAATTTTGAAAACCTGGATTAGATCACCCCTAACCTCCTGGTCTCGAGTGTTGTCAATTTTAACTCCTTAAGCCTATCCTCGTACGACTTTAACCTAAGCGACGGATTCATCTTAGTTGCTCGTCTTTGAACTCTTTCGATTTCGTCTATATCTTTGCGCATATACGGATTCCAAAATTGGACGCGTACTCCAAAGGGGTCTAACTAATGTTTATAAAGTGGAACTATAATATCGCGCGATTTGTACTCAAAATTTCGAGCTATAAAACCTAACACTTTGTTCGCCTTATTGACCGCTGCTGTACTTTCTTTCGACTTTTAAATCACCAGGACTATAACTCCTAAATCTTTTTCCTGCTCTACGCTTGTTAAATCTTTCCCTGAATACTATACGCAAATTTACCGTTACGCGAAACCTATATGCAAAATTGTGCACTTATCCACGTTAAATCTCATTTGCCATGTGACTGACCAATCAACGATTTTATTCACATCTTCCTGAATTTTACCTCTATCTTCGTCATTAATCGCCCTACCACCCAGCTTCGTGTCATCCGCAAACTTTGAAACTGTACTGAACTAGGCCCATCTAAATCGTTAATATATATAAGAAAAAGCAAGGGGCCCAATACAGAACCCTGAGGAACGCCACTCGCTACATTAGCCCAGCACGACTCCGCTCCATCAACGACCACCCTCTGTTTCCTGCCTCGCAACCACTCTTCTAGCCAATTTATTACTGTGTGTATATATATATATATATGTGTATATATTATATATATATATATATATATATGTATATATATATATATATATATGTATATACATATATGTATATATATATATATGTATATATATATATGTATATATATATATGTTAACCCCCCTTTATGGCCCTGAGTCGGTTCAGAATCGACGGGGGTTCTAGTTAGGAGGCAAGCAACGGATTGTTTCTTCTTTATACTTTTCTATAATTCTTTTCGGTCGCCTTAAATGGTGGGTCGCCACTCTGTTAAACCCTTGGCTACAGACTCGCCAGACTGTTATGCCAATATCTTCTATGGTGCTTAGGTTGTCTCTTTCTCTCGCTTATTAATTTTTCTCTTTTTATAATACTCTGATCCTTTCTCGTATACTAAAATTATCGACTTTTCTTTTATAACTTGTCGACTTGACTAAGTTCTGAAGAGAGCACGGCTCGAAGGAAAAGATAAAAACTTTCTCTTACATTTAGTTTACTTCTAAAAATGTACAGTTAGTTTTCTGAATTTACAAGGGTAGAGGTTCGACCTCTTTCGACCATGGCTCAGGCCGGAATCTAAAAAGTTAAGTTAAGGAGGCAAGGGGCCTCTGCCCCCTCCTAATGAGGTGCTAATATGAAGAAGTGCAATGAAGAAGAGCCTTAAATGAAGTGGCAAATGAAGTGGTCAATAAGAGGTCCCTAATTTTTCAAGTACATGTATAATATAGCTTAAATGTTTTGGGGGAGGACAGTCGAAGGTTAAGTTTCCCCCCTTTTTTTAAACACATCAGATGTTTTTGAATGATTGCAAATAAGAATTTAAAAAATAAAAATAAAAACTAATTTGTATTTTTCGCCGAGTCTATATTTATAAAGGCGATATCATTTCGTAATAGTACACAAGTACAAATTAAGTACATGACTGAGTACGTACTAATTTTGGTTCATTACAATTTCGATTACACTTATGGATTATTTCATATTCACTTGTTGTTTAATTACACTTCTATTAAAGTACATTCTTACATTATAAATTAAATCATTACATTTAATTACAGTTTCACTGAAGTACATTACAAGTTATTATTAATTACAGTGTTTTTATATATTTATATATGGTTATACTAGATGGTTATACTAGATGGTTATTAGTACAACACAAGTACATAAGACATGAGACACATGATATAACATAATATGTTATAAATGTTATAAATTTGAAATCAGAGCGAACGGAGGTATTTTTATCTTTGAGGCGCTCGATTCTGTTGTCGTGAGTGAATTCGATCTTACTAAGCATTTTTTTGAGTTCACCTCGGGAGGTCAATATAATTAAAAATAAAAATGAAAAAATAATACGAGAACGTTTTTTCGCGTTCTCGAACGAACGCACAAAGTTTCGCGCGTCACAAATTGACACGAGTAAAAAATGAATATTTAATAAAATTTATATAGTTACAATGATCAAGGGAAATCAATGACGGGAGGTGAAATAATAAAATAAAATAAAACGTAAAAAGAATACATGTACGTAATCATGATCGTCGATAGACAGGTACGACTGCACACAGTAGTGTACACATATCATTCGTCACACAATAAATTGTGTGCGTAATATAGACACGAGTAAACATAGACTGATAAGTTGATAGGGCATAAGTAGACAATAGGTAGATGAATGAATAAGTAATAAAATTAATAAAGGATAGGGGTCAAGAAAGAACATGAATGTAAGAATGAGTATGGTTGAATCATAATGTTTATACTACATAACATATAAATAATGAATTCTATAGAGTGTTTCGTCCTTAGCATGATGTTAAAGAATTTTCATACATTGGATACTAGATATATGATGAAGTGAAAATGTGACGTCACAGTTATTGAATTTTTACTTATAGTACAAATCATTATTAGGAAGATTTACAAGAAGTGGGAAACGTAAAGAGAATAAAGTTATTTTATGACGTCATAGTGTATAAGTCATTATTAGAAAGATGAATTAGAAAAATACAGGAATGAATAAAGACGTACAAATCGAAATTCTATCCAAAACTCGCTTAGGCGATTTTGGTCTCTTATGTAAAAATGAACATTCAACATAAAACTATACGAACATAAGTTCTGCATCAAGACAATGAATCCATATAATGATGGTGTAGGAATTGTTCATTGTTCACTTTTTACATTGCTCTCCCCTTTTTTTTTTAAAATGATATTCATACAATAATATAATGAAATTAATACAATACAATACAATTGAGAAAATAACATCGTAACTAATTCAAGTTAGGTGACGAATTTTTCTTTACATTACAAGTTTTATACAGAACAAGTGAGTTATTATATAATATAAAAGAATTCAAAGATTAATATTTTAATTTAGATAAATAATTAAGGTAGACAAAGAATGATATTGTAAAATTTTTAGCAAAATTTTATTTATTTATTTTTTCTGTTGGGAAAATTACATTCATAATGAATAGGTAAAAGGGAAAAATATAAATCGTACAATCTATAAGCTAATTTTTATTGACTAGTGTAGGTAAAAATAGAATTACGTAATGGATGATGTATAGACCTGTGGTCTAGTGTGTATTTTTGTGTACTAGGTATAAAGTGTGTAACTGATAATTTCGAGAGACAGATTAGCTGAGAGGATTGTTAAATTAACTGAATAAATGCATGAGCGAGAATTTATGTATAGTAAGCAAAAATGATTAAGACTAAATAGTATAGTTGGCACTTACGTAATGAAATAGTTTTATTGTGATATTCAATGATTTTAGCATAAGGTTTGTATATATATATATATATATATATATATAGTGTGCATGCATTTTTATTGACTGTTGTAGGTACAAATCGAATTACGTAGTGGATTATGTATAGACCTGTGGTCAAATGTGTAGGGATTTGGAAGGTTTTTGAATTAACAAAGTTTAAAAATAATGTACAACAATTTAAGATGGGTTTAGGGTTATAAAATCTTTTAAGTTTAAGTCAGTTATTGTTATTATTATTATCATTATTATTATTATTATAAAATTCTTTAAGTTCAAGGTAGTGTTTAAGTATTTAATTAAATCAGTTACACGTATTAAGGTAATAAAAAAAAGACGTACTTAGAAGACCTTACGAGTAATGACAGTAACTTTCACCGTTTTAAAATTGAATTTCGACACACAATTAAATTCGACTACTAAAATTCATAACCATATACTGTAGTAGTATGTCAATTTGACTATAATTTTCGTTTGATACCTTACAAATGGTACAATAAACAATTTAAGGACAGTTACTCACGATTAATTGAACAAAAGAAAAAGAAAAATACAAATTAAAAATATGAATCAATTATGATTTCAACGAGCTAAATACAATTTTATAATATTCTAAAAAAATAAAAGTAAATCGAACCATAGATAAATTTCGAAAAATAAAAAAGTTATTGAAATGGAAGGGAAGCATTTCGAACAATCTTTTCTTTTAATAATTTCAATTGAATTTTAAATTAAAAATTATTTTTATATAATAAAAAAATGTATTAGAAAGGTTTAATAATTTTTGCCTGTTAAGTAGAAAAATTATACTCTTTCGTTGAATGTTGATAGAATTTGAATTATTTGATTTTTTTTTTAATCTGAAAACTTGTTTGCATATAGACAAATACATCTGTTTTATTGTGTAGAAGTTTTATTAAAAATTAAATGACTGAAATTTAGGGTATGTGCGGTCATACGGATAAATTTCCCGATCGTACAGAGCAGGATAAATTAGGTACATGATCGATTAATTGTTACGCTATTTCTGTCATCATATAATCAAAATAATTATAAAACTCGTTACAAACTTTTGTAAAAACGGTTTGGTCGACACTGGGTTTCAACTGGGGTTGGGGTTTAAAAAAAGATAAAAATAAAAAAACAAAGTTTGGAGTACTACATTCGGGGGAATTGAGTGACTAAGCGGGGGATATAAGTCTGAAACTGACAATAAGTCTTTCGTGAGCACTTTGCTCTTTTTTTTTTTTTTTAAAAGATTGCTTGTCACACTACTTAGAACAAAAATTTAAAAAGTTGAACAAACGGAGGGACGGCATGTTCCTCATATACATTATAATAATAATTACTAAAATCGTTACAAAACAATTGTAAAAAACCGTTTTGGTCACAAACATGAAATGTCATTTTACCTATATATTTATATACGGAACAATGGCATGAAAAGAAAAGACAGATAGGTCAATTTTCTTCTCACAAACACAAAAAAAAGATTAACTAAAGACACAAACGTGTCAATTCAGGTTGAATTTAATTCTCTTTTACAACAAAAAAAAAAGTTGAATTAAATTCTTAAATTATATTTTTCTTAAATTAAATTCCCTTAAATTACAAAGAAAAAGTTGAATTCAATTGACTGCATTGAAAACTAACTTGGGACTTGAAATAAAAATGACTTGGGACTTGAAATAAAAATGACTTGGGACTCGAAATAAAAATGACTTGGGACTTAAAATTAACTTTTTTTCAAAACTAACTTTTTCAAAACTAACTTTTTCAAAACTAACTTTTTCAAAACTAACTTTTTCAAAACTAACTTTTTCAAAACTAACTTTTTCAAAACTAACTTCTGTAATCTCTGGGGCGGTTGTCCCTCTTGGATGCAACCTATGACTTGACCTCTATCAAGTATTTCTATAATCTCTGGGGCGGTTGCCCGTCTTGGGCAACCTTCTGACTTGACCTCTTATCAAGTATTCTGAAACTAAATGAACTTAACTGGTCTAACTTGAACGCTTTTCAAGTATTCTGAAACTTAAACTGTCTAACTTGAACGCTTGTCAAGTATCTCTCTAAATCTCTGGGGTTTGGTTGTCCCTTTTGGTTACAACCAACTGAAACTGTCTGAAAACTGAAAATGGAACTTGAAACTGCTTCAAGTAACTCTATAACTCTATAAACTCTCTGTAAACTCTCTCTCTCTTAATTTGCAAGTCAATTGAATTCAGTAATTGAAAAAAAATTTGCAAACAAAAAATAAAAAAAATGTAAACAACATTTCACTCGAATGTACGGGAAGGTACATAAAATAAAATTATTCTATACTGAATATAATAGTGCAAATAACTGTGACAATTGACTCTGTGACACTTAACTCTGTGACACTTAACTCTGTGACAATTAACTCTCTTGAAATTAACTCTCTTGAAATTAACTCTCTTTGAAATTAACTCTTTTTGAAATTAACTCTCTTTGAAATTAACTCTCTTTGAAATTAACTCTCTGTGTTACAATTAACTCTCTGTGTTACAATTACTGTTTCACTAAAAAAAAGTGTATCACTGGTGTCTGAAGTGTTCACTGTGTTTTGTGTTAATTCTGACTTAATATTCATTATTAACTGTTAATAATAGTGACTTTTTCAAATGTTTATAAATTACTTAAGGAAACAAAATCTACTTAACAAAATTTTCTATGGGGAAATCCTTGAGACGTGTCCTGAAGACGTCTTGCTGGCTACTTGTTCCTGGATGAAAACTAGGCGTGAAGAACTTGGAGTCGTGACGCACCGGTTCAAGGGTGGATGTTACGAACTAGAAGTCGTGACACGCCGGTCAACTGGTTTTATCCTGATGCAGGGTCATTTCTATCTTGGCCAAAGAGTGGCCTCTTCTTAAAAATCTTCTTAAAATCTTCTTTTTATCCTGATGCAGGGTAATTTCTATTCTTGGCCACAGAGTGGCCACTTGTTAAAATCTTCTTCTTCTTAAAAATCTTCTTGTTAAAAATCTTCCTCTTCTTAAAAATCTTCTTCTTCTTAAAAATCTTCTTGTTAAAAATCTTCTTTTTATAAATATTCTTCGTAAAATCATCATCTTATCCTGGTAAAGGGTCGCCAGCTGTTAACACCCCCCTTTATGGCCCTGAGTCGGTTCGGAATCGACGGGGTTCTAGTTAGGAGGCAAGCAACGGATGTTTCTTCTTTATACTTTTCTATAATTCTTTTCGGTCGCCTTAAATGGTGGGTCGCCACTCTGTTAAACCCTTGGCTACAGACTCGCCAGACTGTTATGCCAATATCTTCTATGGTGCTTGGTTTGTCTCTTTCTCTTCTCTCGCTTATTAATTCTTCTCTTTTTATAATACTCTGATCCTTTCTCGTATACTAAATTATCGACTTTTCTTTTCATAACTTGTCGACTTGACTAAGTTCTGAAGAGAGCACGGCTCGAAGGAAAAGATAAAAACTTTCTCTTACATTTAGTTTACTTCTAAAAATGTACAGTTAGTTCTCTGAATTACAAGGGTAGAGGTTCGACCTCTTTCGACCATGGCTCAGGCCGGATCTAAAAGTTAGTTAAGGAGGCAAGGGGCCTCTGCCCCCTCCTTAATGAGGTGCTAATATGAAGAAGTGCAATGAAGAAGAGCCTTAAATGAAGTGGCAAATGAAGTGGTCAATGAAGTGGCCTAATTTTTCAAGTACATGTATAATATAGCTTAAATGTTTTGGGGGAGGGTACAGTCGAAGGTTAAGTTCCCCCTTTTTTTAAACACATCAGATGTTTTGAATGATTGCAAATAAGAATTTAAAAAAATAAAAATAAAAAACTAATTTGTATTTTTCGCCGAGTCTATATTCATAAAGGCGATATCATTTCGTAATAGTACACAAGTACAAATTAGTACATGACTGAGTACGTACTAATTTGGTTCATTACAATTTCGATTACAATTATGGATTATTTCATATTCACTTGTTGTTTAATTACACTTCTATTAAAGTACATTCTTACATTATAAATTAAATCTTACATTTAATTACAGTTTCACTGCAGTACATTACAAGTTATTATTAATTACAGTGTTTTTTTATATTTATATATGGTTTATACTAGATAGTTTATACTAGATTGTTAGTAGTACAACACAAGTACATAAGACATGACACACATGATATAACATAATATGTTATAAATGTTATAAATTTGAAATCAGAGCGAACGGAGGTATTTTTA
>JAJOZX010003438.1:267500-270000 GCA_023014485.1 Bathynomus jamesi
TACGACTTTGACCTAAGCGACGGAATCATCTTAGTTGCTCGTCTTTGAACTCTTTCGATTTTGTCTATATCTTTGCGCATATGCGGATTCCAAAATTGGACCGCGTACTCCAATGGGTCTAACTAATGATTTATAAAGTGGAACTATAATATCGCGCGATTTGTACTCAAAATTTCGAGCTATAAAACCTAACACTTTGTTCGCCTTATTGACCGCTGCTGTACTTTGTTTCGCTACTTTTAAATCACCCGTGACTATAACTCCTAAATCTTTTCCTGCTCTACGCTTGTTAAATCTTTCCCTGACATACTATACGCAAAATTACCGTTACGTGAACCTATATGCAAAATTTTGCACTTATCAACGTTAAATCTCATTTGCCATGTGACTGACCAATCAACGATTTTATTCAGATCTTCCTGAATTTTACCTCTATCTTCGTCATTAATCGCCCTACCACCCAGCTTCGTGTCATCCGCAAACTTTGAAACTGTACTGACTAGGCCGACATCTAAATCGTTAATATATATAAGAAAAGCAAGGGGCCCAATACAGAACCCTGAGGAACGCCACTCGCTACATTAGCCCAACACGACTCCGCTCCATCAACGACCACCCTCTGTTTCCTGCCTCGCAACCACTCTTCTAGCCAATTTATTACTACACCCCTGATTCCATGAGCCTTAGTTTTTTCAATCAGTCTTTTGTGCGGCACGGTTTCAAACGCTTTTTGAAAATCTAAATACACTACATCAACCGCCCGATGTCTATCGTAAACGTCAACCACGCTTTGGAAAAATTCTAAAAGATTAGTTAAGCAAGATTTGTTTCGCCTAAATCCGTGCTGCGTATTTCTAACTAGCTTATGGAATTCTAAGTGTTCGACTATACGATCCCTAATTATTGATTCCAGTAGCTTACCTACAACAGTCGTTAAACTGATTGGTCTGTAATTTCCCGCCGCACCTTTATCGACTTTCTTAAAGATAGGTGTTACGTTTGCTAACTTGAAATTATCTGGTACGCACCCCTCAGAAATAGACGCATTAAAAATCTTTGTTAGCGGCACAACAATGCTATCTTTTAATTCTTTTAGTTGTATGGGATATATGGAATCCGTCCCCGGTGATTTACGCGTTTTCATTTTATCAATATAGCGCGTTACCTCCCCTTCACTAACCACTATATTATCCAAAATATTACCATTATCAAACGGTATTATATCCGTGACCGTAGGGATATTTGTTACATCTTCTATAGTAAAAACTGACGTAAAAAATTCGTTTAGCAAGGTAGCCATTTCCTTGTTTTCAGAAACTAGATCTCCGTTTAGATTTTTCAAAGGCCCAAGACGCTTTTTACTGGATTTCTATTATTGACGTATTGAAAGAATCGCTTGGGGTTTTCTTTACCGTCACGAGCTATGGAGATTTCAAATTCGCGCTTGGACTTTTTTTTACACTTTTCGCTTCACGCCTTAGAGATATGTATTGTTTCGTACCACAAATTGTCTTTATCGCACTTATGTAGCCTATAAGCCCTATCTCTACTCTTTATAATGTCTCCTACTCTAGAAGTAAACCACAAGGGCTTGTTGTTTACTTTCGCACGCTTAATTTTGTACGGTACACATTCCTCATTTATAGTCCTAAATACTGTTTTCGAACGATTCCCACATTAGTTTTGCGTTGGAGTTCCCCATCACGTTTTCCAATTGACGTGTGACAATTTATTTCGAAATTTACTAAAGTCTGCGTGCTGGAAGTTAGGAATTTTCGTCGAGTTAGCTGGTTTCGAGTGACTTACTGAGAGGACAAACTCTACCAATTTGATCGCTATTGCCCAACGGTTCTATTATTTGAAGATCAGTAATTAGCCTATCATCCGTAGTTATTACTAAATCTAAAATACTGTCCAACCTCGTAGGTTCCCAACCTTTTGAATAAGAAAGCTATCCTCGAGAAAATTAACTAAACGATTACCTTCCGCGTCTCCCTGCATTGTATCGTAATTTACGTTAGCGCAATTAAAGTCACCCATAACTAAGCCTGCTCACTACCGATTATTCGCTTTAGTTCACGATTAACGCTTCGTCCGTATCAGCTGTTTGATTAGGGGGCCTATATATAACCGCAACAACAAGTTTGAAATCATTCAATTTAAGTTCTGCTATAGTCGAATCTATCGGTTCTGGAATTGTGTGCTTTACTTCTATAACGTTCGCTATATTATCTTTGATATACAACATAACACGCCTCCTCGCCTACCTATTCTGTTTTTAACAAAGTCTATAACCTTTAATTTATACTCCCCTACAAAGTCACGAGTTACAGTGCTAAGCCACGATTCATTTATCGCAATTATATCATAGTCTTTACAAGCAATTAAAGAAAAAAATTCCTTTATTTTATTTCGTAGGCTACGAGCATTTAAGGATAGAACCTTCAAATTGTTTGTAATTGCGACAACTTCGCGAGCGCAGTGGAAATTTATGGAATTT
>JAJOZX010003438.1:275000-277500 GCA_023014485.1 Bathynomus jamesi
GGATTAGATCCCCTTAACCTCCTAGTCTCGAGTGTTGTCAATTTTAACTCCTTAAGCCTATCCTCGTACGACTTTGACCTAAGCGACGGAATCATCTTAGTTGCTCGTCTTTGAACTCTTTCGATTTTGTCTATATCTTTGCGCATATGCGGATTCCAAAATTGGACCGCGTACTCCAAATGGGGTCTAACTAATGATTTATAAAGAGGAACTATAATATCGCGCGATTTGTACTCAAAATTTCGAGCTATAAAACCTAACACTTTGTTCGCCTTATTGACCGCTGCTGTACTTTGTTTCGCTACTTTTAAATCACCAGTGACTATAACTCCTAAATCTTTTTCCTGCTCTACGCTTGTTAAATCTTTCCCTGACATACTATACGCAAAATTACCGTTACGCGAACCTATATGCAAAATTTTGCACTTATCAACGTTAAATCTCATTTGCCATGTGACTGACCAATCAACGATTTTATTCAGATCTTCCTGAATTTTACCTCTATCTTCGTCATTAATCGCCCTACCACCCAGCTTCGTGTCATCCGCAAACTTTGAAACTGTACTGACTAGGCCGACATCTAAATCGTTAATATATATAAGAAAAAGCAAGGGGCCCAATACAGAACCCTGAGGAACGCCACTCGCTACATTAGCCCAACACGACTCCGCTCCATCAACGACCACCCTCTGTTTCCTGCCTCGCAACCACTCTTCTAGCCAATTTATTACTACACCCCTGATTCCATGAGCCTTAGTTTTTTCAATGAGTCTTTTGTGCGGCACGGTTTCAAACGCTTTTTGAAAATCTAAATACACTACATCAACCGCCCGATGTCTATCGTAAACGTCAACCACGCTTTGGAAAAATTCTAAAAGATTAGTTAAGCAAGATTTGTTTCGCCTAAAACCGTGCAGCGTATTTCTAACTAGTTTATGCACTTCTAAGTGTTCGACTATACGATCCCTAATTATTGATTCCAGTAGCTTACCTACAACAGACGTTAAACTGATTGGTCTATAATTTCCCGCCGCACCTTTATCGCCTTTCTTAAAGACAGGTGCTACGTTTGCTAACTTGAAATTATCTGGTACGCACCCCTCAGAAATAGACGCATTAAAAAACTTTGTTAGCGGCACAACAATGCTATCTTTTAATTATTTTAGTTGTATGGGATATATGGAATCCGGCCCCGGTGATTTACGCGTTTTCATTTTATTAATATAGCGCATTACCTCCCCTTCACTAACGACAATATTATCCAAAATATTACTATTATCAAAAGGTATTATGTCTATGAACGTAGGGATATTTGTTACATCTTCTATAGTAAAAACTGACGTAAAAAATTCGTTTTCAGAAACTAGATCTCCGTTTACATTTTTCAATGTACCGAAGACACTTTTTACTGGATTTCTATTATTGACGTATTGAAAGAATCGCTTGGGGTTTTCTTTACCGTCACGAGCTATGGAGATTTCAAATTCGCGCTTGGACTTTTTTATTACACTTTTCGCTTCACGCCTAGAGATATGTAGTTGTTTCGTAACAACAAATTGTCTTTATCGCACTTATGTGCCTATAAGCCCTATCTCTACTCTTTATAATGTCTCCTACTCTAGAAGTAAACCACAAGGGCTTGGTTTACTTTCGCACGCTTAATTTTGTACGGTACACATTCCTCATTTATAGTCCTAAATACTGTTTCGAACGATTCCCACATTAGTTTTGCGTTGGAGTTCCCCATCACGTTTTCCCAATTGACGTGTGACAATTTATTTCGAAATTTACAAAAGTCTGCGTGCTGGAAGTTAGGAATTTTAGTCGAGTTAGTTGGTTTCGAGTGACTTACTGAGAGGACAAACTCTACCATATTGTGATCGCTATTGCTTAACGGTTCTATTACTTGAAGATCAGTAATTAGCCTATCATCCGTAGTTATTACTAAATCTAAAATACTGTCCAACCTCGTAGGTTCCCCAACCTTTTGAATAAGAAAGCTATCCTCGAGAAAATTAACTAAACGATTACCTTCCGCGTCTCCCTGCATTGTATCGTAATTTACGTTGGCGCAATTAAAGTCACCCATAACTAAAGCCTGCTCACTACCGATTATTCTCTTTAGTTCACGATATAACGCTTCGTCCGTATCAGCTGTTTGATTAGGGGGCCTATATATAACCGCAACAACAAGTTTGAAATCGTTCAATTTAAGTTCTGCTATAGTCGAATCTATCGGTTCTGGAATTGTGTGCTTTACTTCTATAACGTTCGCAATATTATCTTTGATATACAACATAACACCGCCTCCTCGCCTACCTATTCTGTTTTTAACAAAAAGTCTATAACCTTTAATTTGATACCCCTACAAAGTCACGTGTTTCAGTGCTAAGCCACGATTCGTTTATCGCAATTAAATCATAGTCTTTACAAGCAATTAAAGAAAAAAATTCGTTTATTTTATTTCGTAGGCTACGAGCATTTAAGGATAGAACCTTCA
>JAJOZX010003438.1:282500-492857 GCA_023014485.1 Bathynomus jamesi
AATTCTCCCAAATAGGGCAGAAACCAATGCCCTCAGAGAGCACCCTCGCAAATCGTGATATGCGCAAATAACTGCAATGACCGCGCAGTATATAAATGAATAGAAACGACATAAGTATTAAGGAACGTTTCTGCACACGAGGAGGAGAGATAACGAAATAATGAAAAATGAGGCGAACCGCCTGGGAATCGAACCCAGGGCCTTCCAATTGCCGGTCGGACGCTCTACCATTATGCTACGGACCTCACTCAATCACAAATCGAAATTCTCCCAAATAGGGCAGAAACCAATGCCCTCAGAGAGCACCCTCGCAAATCGTGAATATGCGCAAATAACTGCAATGACCGCGCAGTATATAAATGAATAGAAACGACATAAGTATTAAGGAACGTTTCTGGGAGAATTTCGATTTGTGATTGAGTGAGGTCGTAGCATAATGGTAGAGCGTCCGACCGGCAATTGGAAGGCCCTGGGTTCGATTCCCAGGCGGTTCGCCTCATTTTTCATTATTTCGTTATCTCTCTCCTCGTGTGCAGAAACGTTCCTTAATACTTATGTCGTTTCTATTCATTTATATACTGCGCGGTCATTGCAGTTATTTGCGCATATTCACGATTTGCGAGGGTGCTCTCTGAGGGCATTGGTTTCTGCCCTATTTGGGAGAATTTCGATTTGTGATTGAGTGAGGTCCGTAGCATAATGGTAGAGCGTCCGACCGGCAATTGGAAGGCCCTGGGTTCGATTCCCAGGCGGTTCGCCTCATTTTCATTATTTCGTTATCTCTCCTCCTCGTGTGCAGAAACGTTCCTTAATACTTATGTCGTTTCTATTCATTTATATACTGCGCGGTCATTGCAGTTATTTGCATATATATATATGTATATATATATATATATAATATATATATATATATATATGCCGAAATAACCACGAAGGAAACTCAATAATTAAAAATATTTTTCAAAACGCAATTATTGTGGCCTTTTATAAGTTAACGCCGATTGAAACGTTATTTTTAGGCCGAGAATAAAGCACAAATTTCTGAAACAACTTGCGTAGATAGAAGTTCATTCTGTTCCACCGCGTTGAAAAGGTGGAGCGCAGCTGATGGGTAGAAATCTGGATCTTGAAACAAATCGGGAGAATTGTAGAGCGATAACTGTCTCATGGTGTATATTTGAAAAGCACTAAGCGAAAAAAACATACGAACTGTGGCTCTGAGATGAACTGACCCCTTTTATAAAGGGGGCTTGTGACCAACCCACAACACACGATTCGCGAGCTTTTTTATTGGTTATCAGTGAACTTTTTGACTGTAAAAATTCCTCATTTAACGATGATTGTTCCAAATTATTTTACATTTTCATCACTGACAACGAGAGAAAAGCAAAACAAGAAAGTAGCGGTGTGAAAATGAGTAAAGATGAACTGTTGTTCAACGAAGACCAAAAAGTAAACAAAGAAGGAGAAAGAAAAATATTTTGTGAACCATTTGTAGACAAGAGGTGGTTGAAGACTCAAAACGGATGAAGGAAAACAGACTGCGTCTACAACGCCAGAAGCAGGACAATGAAGCGGCGCATTGTAGCCAATAAGCGAGAAAAGAAGACATTTTACAGGTAATTGAGTTTCACTTGTTTTGCAACGTGCATCCTTCCCTGATGTTCATGAGGGTGCTTGTAAAGTTTTGGATATCCATTGAACAAGAAATAGAGCAGAATAAAATCTATGCAGCATTCTTGGTCGACTCTATTAACAGAAAGAACAGTGCAACAGAGCAGTTGATTGACTACTTTACGAGAATCGTGAATCATGACTTTGATCACAAGCCATGGAACTACGCATACGAATTCGATGAAGCAATACACCTGACGAAGAAGCAGAGCCTCTCACTGAAGGACGATCGGTTTGATCGACTCGCAAGCTATGCAGCAACGACGCTGCACCACTACGAAAATGGAAGACAATTATTTGTAGGGATGAATCACATCACCAACCAGTTGATCAGTATCTGCAGATCATTTCAGGAAATCGCATTTTTTCCAGTGCTCCTCAGTGCTGTTGCCCTCATTAGCATTCACCTAATAAACCCTCTCATTAGACTGACGACGTCTAGCTCGAGAACATATGGTGAACTGATTCCTGCATTTAAAATTCTGTATGAAGAGTTCAGAGAAACACCGGCTGAGTCTCTTCTGTCCGTGGATACGCCCGCTTTCAATTTTATCAGTGATCTAACCTTCCAAGAGAGCCTATACAAGCCTGAAGTTGTACAGTCCATACGCGAATATAGTGAACTGCACAAGGACCAGCTGATCCGGCAAATGAAGCCCCTGCTGAAGATGTTGGCGGACGGTTTTGAGCACCAAAAAGGCCACATCAGAAAAGCTCCAGTATGTCCCTGTTCATAATTTCGCCGAAGAATGCTCTGTGGATTTTGTGAATTACAAACTCTCGGTTCGTGGCACCGGGCAGCTTGTGGCAGCATCCTCTGTGTTAATGAAGCGACAGAGTACTGACCTGATAGGTCAGACAGAACGAAACACATTTAATAAGTACCGAACGGCAGCAACTGAACTGATAAAATGAGGCTGTCATGTAATGAAAAACAAAAAGCTCTGAAGAGGGATAGACTAAGCAAGAAAGAAATTCTTAACATGGCCATCGAACGACAGAAAAGTGAAGATCTTCAGAAACTGAAGTGCATGGGAGGACCGTTCACTGTCCCAGCGGAAGTGGACCAGTTCCTTAAGAGAGAAGACATCTGTGAGAAGGAGAAAGTGGATAGACTGTACACAGAGGTTAGATACGCGAAAAACACATCGCTCGTGTATCCAAAAACATCAGTTTTTTCGTCCCCCCTCTCTATTACTACATGCAAGATGCAAAATTTCTAAATTATTAAAGAGGTGATCTGTTCTGTCTTCATATTCTATTCTCTGTTGCATGCCAACATTAGACCAATTGACACAATTATTCTTTCTTACTAAGTTCTTGTTATATAATGTAGTATTACATAAGTTGGTCAATTAATTACCAACTACAAAATATAAAATTTAGCCTATTATTGCGTACCAGTCTTGGGAGAGTGCATCCCAAGGATCATCTTTAGTCTGAGAGTTAACAGGATAATTGGCCAACTCAATCCAACCCAGGAGCCAGCAAACAGGAGTGAACCAGAGCCTCACTATCTACTTTGAAGTGAACATAAAATTTTTAATACGCCACGACAATTTTAAAGCTTTCCTTTTCATAGAGAATGAAAAACATATTAAAACAAATTAAATTCAGCTAAGATGTATAAGCCTTCTCTCAAATATACAATCTTCTAGTGCAAATACTATAACAGAGAGATTCGATATGGACAAGAGAGGGGCATGGAAAGTAAATGAGTGAAAATTTCGAGTCCATGTAAAAATTTAACATTTCTTAAGAATGAACTATTTAAAAGCCTTTACCCTTAACAAAATACCAAAAAACTTTTGTGTACAAGAACCCTTTATTAAACTTTAAAGGAAATCATATTTATCCGCGTTTTAATCATTCTATCCACGAATGATTAAAACATCCGAAAGATAACATAAGTATTATAAGGTAGGCCTAAATAAATATTTATCTAAAATTAATAAAATCTTTGCTTTCATCTATTTTAATATATGATATTTGAAATCACAATTTTACTTTCTACTATGCTAGTTTACTCTGGCTTTAATAAATCGTTTTGGAGCTTCACTAATTTCTTTTCGTTGTCAAATAAAATTAAAACATTCACTTAAGTAAGATGAGGAAATTTTTAATGTTTCTACGTTTGTATTCCCAAAACCTATCTAATAATAATGGATAGGTGATTCTTTTAAAAGTATCAACTTTTTGTAACATTTTCTGGGGTTCTGGTTTGAGTTAACCTTGTATCATTGCTAGAATACATTTAGGCTTAAAACTGTGTATGTTTCTTAATTTGTTTACGTGATGCAGTTAATGGTAACAAGGGTGTAAGATGAAGGAAACGAAAAATGAATATTACTGGTCTCGACGACAATCTCCAAAACTCTAGAGTATAATCACAATATTCTATTTAAAAATTAGACGAGAGGAATGTTCCACTACTGTATGTTTTAAATATATTGAAATTTTTCCACACCCACCAAACTTTTAAGGATACATAGGGAAATGTATTGTCTGTATGTTTTAGTTCCTCATGCGGAGCTAGACGAGGCTGCCTGCTCTATCCTCTGCTGTTTAATTTATATATTGATGGATTTATTATTTCACAGAAAACTTCTATACATAGAAATATTATTCTATGTTCTCTCAACTCAGTCAAAAAGGAACTTTTGAAGACTATTTCTTCTATCTAAAGACGTTATGTACAGTATCATCAAAAGAAGTTATTATATCATCGGACAAGAAACTTTGATACCCAAAAGAAGGAAACACTTCTCCCAGAATGCACTCTCGAAAAGAAATTACAAGTTCTAAATTTAAGAGTTTTATCTTGAGTGTTCTCTTGATGGGGCAGAAGTTGGGTGTTTTATAGATAACGCGAATAAATAACTTGGCCAATGATATTAATAAACCCTTCATCATATAAAAATTTGTGAATTATATTCACAGAAACGTGATATTAATTTTAATATTACTAACTCTTTTATGCAATTCCATCCTAGAAGGTCAAACCAAAGAGCTAATATTATTTTCTATTGAATCAATAGAGCACGTAAAAGAACTTAAGTATCTGGGACAAATTATCACCAACTCCTTGAATGACGACTCATAGATAACACAATATCGAAGTTGGGTTGTTGAAGCATCTTCTATAATCCGAGTAATACGCAGTTTGTGTCCTTCTTTCTGGGCTTCTGTCTGTCCGGCGTTTTCCTCAGAAACTGCTGAACGTAAGGTACTCATCCTTACATCGTTGGAAAGGTCCGTTGGAAAGGTCCGCTTTTGGTCTGTTTAAACAGACTATAGAGAAAAATCTTTCTGGAAGCGACCGCGCATGCGAATAAGCAACTTTCAAACGAAGACAGATAGGGAAATAGTTCATGGAAGAAAATACGTTCTCTTTCTTCTGTTTAGGAGGAGAGGGTGTGTGGGTGGTGTGAGGCATGTGGGAAAACTTCAGACCGGCATTTTTTGGCGTGTTCCGCTAGCTGAAATTTGAAGGTGCATGAACTAAATACAAAAATGCACTTGGTTTCCCGAGTAGATATTTCACTCTTACTATAAATCATGAAGCAGCTCTTTTAGTTTCATGGGAAAATCGCTTGCAACAATATTTGGCCTATGTTGTGGTCTTTGATAAACTTTAATGCTTTCAGCGATTTCAGTCAATCTTGGATTGCAAAGAAATGTAATAAGCACTGCAGATGCGATTTCGCAAATTTTTTTAAAATTGCCATACAGTCTAAATAATTCTGTTGCATTGCTAACGGGCTGCTTTGATAAAGATACTAATTTGACCAAAGATGTTTTGTATTTGCACTATATTCCTAAGCCTGTTTTTACACATGGACAGCTTTATGTAGCTTTTTCTAGAAATCCTGTATTTGAAGAAGTCATGTTGCAATAGAGATACTAATTTGACAGCATATGTTTTGCGGATCTCTACTAGTCCATAATTATAAAGAACTTCCGATTGTCCACAAGCGAAGTTAAAGATACTCTTTTTTCGTACTTCCCGCACTAATATCTATGTGCATCAATATATATCTATTTTTATAAGATAGATAGGTTTTATAACTTTTATAAAAATTTCTGGCAGAACTTAAATTTGCTTTATAACAGATCTTTAAATTACTAGATGCTAAAACATCACAAATGTTCAGTAACCACAATGTCTCGAACCTCCCAGAGGTAACAAGACGTGCTGAATACAGGCTAATGCGAAGAATTCAAAACTCAGACAAGTTATTCATCTGTCCTGCTTTGTCTTCCAGAGTATGGACATTTTGATATGAAAATGTTTGTCTTTAGCTTTACTTAACAACAATATTGGTATTTTCATTAAGCGTATTTTTTATTTTATTTTGTAGTTTTCGCTTTCTGAGTTGTTTATAATTGCTTTTATTGTTACTTGCTTCATTATGTGTACAGTATTATTTTTTACTTGTTTTTAGTCGTAATATTTAAATTTTAAATTTGTTATTTTTTTATTAATCGTATCGTTTATTACCATTGTGAATATTGTACTTTTTTTATCTTCTATCATTAAGCTTATCATTATCATTAACATAAGTGCTGTTTAAAAGATATTCGATGATTTCTATAAAAGTATTTATACGGTTATAATAAAGGGTGTTTCAAAAGTCCGAAATTATAGGAAACACTTTCAATATCTGCACATACACACACACACACACACACACACATACACACATGGGGAGAGGGGGGGTAATGGGGGAGAGGGGTGGTGGTAATTGGGGAGGGGATTATGCAACAAGGGGTGGGAATTAGCCCCCAATTTGCATAAAGGGGGTGAGGGGGTTTTGTGGGGAGAGGGAGAATGACCTCCCCCCAAAGGGGTAAATCTAACGTGCCCTCGCCGTAGGCGAGTTTGCGAAGCACAAGCCCCGCCCGTAGGGTAGAGAGCCGAAGGCTCTGCTTGTGTATATATATATATATATATATATTTATATATACATACACGTGTGTGTGTGTGTGTAGGTGTTGCTCCTGTTGTTCTCAAGAAATGTGCTTCTGTGCTGATACCTTGCCTAGGTAAACTCTATCTATCTCTTTTTCTTTGATCTGGTATTGACATCTTGCCTTTCTAAAGTTGTTTAATTTATCTTTAATAGGGAGAGTCTTAAACACCTCTCTTCTCACAATCTTCTTTCCGATCGTCAGTATGGGTTTTGCCCTCCCTTTGTTCCTATCCTTCTACTTGTTGTGCCTTCATCTCTAAATTCCTTTTTGGCCAATCTATGACTGCGGTTTTAGATAGCCACTGTTCTTCTCCTGAAGCTATGTTCCTCAGGGTTCTGTCCTGCCTCGCAGTAGTATGACGGGAAAAATGTGGAGTGCAATGCAATTTCATGCAACATTGCAACATAAATTTGCAACATTGTAGACAAAGGTGTACAGAGGCCTGTAAATGGGGTAGGGGGGTTAGGGGTTTCCAAACCTAAAAATAAAGAGAATATACTTATTGCAACATTTGCAACATTTAGCAACATTGCTGGGAAAGAATCGTAATCACTTTATTTGTCTCGTTTGCAAGTAAGTGTTTGTTTATGTGTCACCATTCGACAAGGGAATGGTGATCAGTTGACACCATTCGACCAAGGAGGTACTCCCTGGGAGGAGAGAGGGAGTGCTGGAAATCCAGTTTCTCCTGTCACTGTCCTCCTTAGCTGATATTTTTCTGTGTCTCATATACCATGTGAGTAGTCCAGCATGCTCTCAAACACACGCTTCTTCCTCTATTCTTCACTACATATGCATGCATTTTGCACATTACACAATGTTTCCAAAATTTATATATAAAAGAATAGCATTGTGAGCCTTGGAGACCTCGATTTTAGCTCTCACTTATAAAGGGAGCATTTTTGAGGGCACCCACCCTCCTTTCCGCATAAAAAAAGGATATGAATGTTTGTGTGTCTGCATGTAAGTTTAATTTATGATGTATATATATATATATATATATATATATGTATGTTTGTGTGTATGTATGTGCGTATGTGCTTAAAACGACAATAAAAGAGAACCTTCTTTATTAAAGGCACTTCTCGATGCAGCATCTCGGAGCATAATGGGGGCCTTCCCTAGCCAACCTGGACGGCTTTGAATCACAGCTAGTTGGCTTAGATACCCAGCCAGTCGGTAGAGCCATTCGTGTTAGTTTAGAGACTTTTATATTATATATATATATATATATATATATATATATATACTGTGTGTATATATATACACACGAGGGTACTTCAATAAGTATCCGCACTTTTTATTTTAGTGATAATATAGTATATATACTACGTATATACTCATAATAACGAGCCAAACTGAGATCTATGGGCTTATTTAGGCTAGCAACAGTATAGGCTTATTAAGTCTACTCGTAGCTGACATATCGTACGAGTAGTGAGCATGGCTGCGCCGCTTTCAATTTGTACTCTGGAAGAACAGAGATCCGTGGTTCGTTTTTTGTGGGCAGAAGGTGTGAAAGGAGCTGAAATTCACAGGCGTTTATGTGCTCAGGATGGGAATAATGCGTTATCACGGCGAAGTGTGTACGAGTGGATTCAAATGTCCAAGGAAGGTCGGACATGTGTGACAGATGCTCAGCGCTCAGGCCGACCGTCAACATCAACCAGTGGTGACAAGCAGGGAGAAGCCAGAGCCATGATTTTCGATGACAGAAGATTAACAATAAAAGAAGTTGCGTCTTCATTAGACATCAGTCAAGGGTCAGCCTATTCGATAGTTCATGACATTCTTGACTTTCACAAAGTTTGTGCAAGATGGGTGCCCAAACAGTTGACAGAAGAGCACAAGCGTAATCGTATGGACGTCTGCTCTCGTCTTTTGGCGCGGTATCATAATGAAGGCGAAAACTTTTTGGAGCGCATTATCACTGGAGATGAAACATGGATCCGTCACTATAAACCAGAAAGCAAACGACAGGGCATGCAATGGAAGCATCCAATATCTCCCGTTGCAAGGAAGTTCAAAGCGCACCCGTCAGCAGGTAAAGTTATGCTAACACTGTTTCGGGATACACGAGGACCTATCCTTGAACATTATCTAGAGCGTGGAACTACACTAACAAGTGCATCGTATTCTGACATGCTTCAGAATGAGTTAAAGCAAGCAATTCGCACAAAACGGAGAGGGAGATTGTCGGAAGGTGTTATTCTGTTACATGACAATGCGCGCCCTCATACCGCTGCATAGACTAGAAAATGCCTTCAAGAACTTAAATTTTAAGTTCTCGACCATCCAGCCTACAATCCAGACCAGACACCTTCGGATTTTTACCTGTTTGGACCACTAAAAGACGCTTTGAGAGGTCAGCGATTCCAAAGCGATGATGACCTGAAGGAGGCGGTGCATGACTGGCTACGCACACAGCCAAAAACATTCTTTTGTGATGGCATTGGGAAGCTTGTAGATCGCTGGACTAAGTGTATTGAGAAACAGCAGGGAGACTATGTTGAGAAGTGATGTGTTATAATCTATCAGATGTAAAAATAAAATTGTGAAAATAAAAAGTGCGGATACGTATTGAATTACTCTCGTATATATATATATATATATATATATATATATATATATATTAGCACACCTAAGTTCGAGATGGAAGTGGGAAACCCAGACGAATTTTTCGACACAGATACAAATCAACCAAGAACAAATTCCGGTACAAACCTATTAATGGACTTCGAGTTCACGGAAGGAGATGCAATTCTGGCCTCATCACAATTGCGAGATAATTCAGCGCCAGGGCCAGACATATGGAGTGCCACGTTTCTGAAGAAATGCAAAGAGAGTATTGCCAAACCGCTATACTTAAGTAGTATGGGGTCAAAAGGTATGAGTGCAGGAATGTTGCATAATATTACGTAATGTTGCAAGAGTGTCAATCCCCCCACCCCCTTTGTTACAAAAAAAAAAAAGAAAAAGTTCCCCGCCCCCCTTGTTGCCATCCCCGAAATGGGACTGCAAGGGGTATGCAACCTGGAGTTATCCCCCAAGCTTATCCCCCAAAGGGGAGTGCCAACCTTTGTTGCCAATTCCAAAATGGGATTGCAAGGGGTATGCAACTCGGAGGCGGAGTTCTCCCCAAGCTGAACCCCCAAAGGGGCATACCTATCCTAAGGGAGCCTCTTTGGGCGCGGAAGGGAACGCCTCACCCCCCAAAGGAGCAGAAAGAGATAGAAGTAGAGGAAGGTAGAGGACCCAGAGCTGGGTGTTCAATCGGCCGATTGCCGAGCTCATATGAAGTCCGTCAGCCACCCGCCGCCTCTTATAGGGTCCCAAACAGCCAGTTGGCTGAGTTGCCAGATACATTATTCAGCCAATCGGCTGCTAGTTGCTAGATAGCAATATTTATTTAATTATTCCTTACATTATTCAGCCATGTGGATGCTAAATACCACCATTTATTTTAATTTATATTAGGGAGAGTTGCTAAATACTACCATTTATTTATATGATGAGAGTTGCCAGGTACCGCCATTTATTTTAATTCGTTACCACAGCAGATGAATCTTCTCCTTAAAGAGAACTATTTATTTTAAAGGAAATTCTGTTTATTAAATAAATAATTAGAATTTAAACACGCACATTCCTATACATACAACCGAATGGCTAAATTATCCCATATATATTCATCCATTAATAGACTTAGAAGACCGATTTGACAAATAGCAACTAATTAACTATTCTGTTTTAGAAACAAATTATATAAAAGTGTTCAAGGAATAAATAAAATACCATTACATCGTTCTGTTTATTAATTAATGTTTATACAATGGGGTGTACATATGATCAAATAATAGAACGGAAAATATCTAATCATACAAAGCATAGTATTAACCAAATATTATAAAAATATATATTTATATTAATTATATATAATCGTAGAAAACATGGAAAATATATATCATACAAAGCACAGTATTAATCAAATATTAGAAAAATATATAGTTATATTATCAAATATTAGTACAGGAAAAATTTGGTTATATTAATTATATATAATATTAGAAAAATATATATTTATATTAATTATATATAATCGTACAAAACGTAGTATTAGCAAAATATTACAGTAAAAATATATATATATTGTCCTTACGTTCTACGGTACAAAACGGTAAATTCAATGCTGGTTGATGCTACATCAACATCGGCATTACTCTGCACGATGTGGTAAAACCGCTCAAGCATCACCTCGCCGCTTAACTGATAAGGCGGTTTATATTCGATGTTAAAGGCTTTCATATCATTCAACACTATTTTTGTACCCACTTTACACTCGGAAGGTAAGTTGTCTTTAAGCGCCACTAGAACGCAATCAAAAGCACGCGCAAAAACGTCATCGTTAACTATGTCATTAAATACAAGCTTATAATCATGCCTTTCCAATCGAGGGTTTTTTCTTAACGTACCGAACTTTTCAATCGTGAACTCTTCTTCACCCGGCATAAAGCAATTGAAATAATCTTCCAAATCGTAACGGCAGCTGTCTACTGTATAGAGGTACAGTTCTTCAGGGTGGACAGTGTAGGCGAGCTCAGCTCTGTACCTCTCAAGCGTTTTTACCAAAGCTCGGGATATTTCGAAAAGTCTAAGCCTTTTAAATACGCATCCAGAGTTAGTCCGTTCTCTCCCTGCTCATTCCTACATTCAACAAATCCGTCGAAAAGAGCGGTGTAAGCGTATTCAATTATTGTGTCAAAGTAAATCATGTCTGAGATACGTGTGTCTAATATAGGCTTCAGCTTACGGAATCCAACGATCTCAAACATTCTGTCGAGGATGAAACGGTTTCGTGTAGGAACAAGAACGCCATTATCAGCTGTGTTCTTCCACATCAGTCGTATATCAACGCATGGTTGATTGTTGTTTACACTCAATGTACAAACAACGGTATATGAGGAAGCTTCACTAATCACCTCTCTTATTATACCTACGTCAGCTGGTATTTTATAGCGGTCCTCAGCCCACCTCTCAACTACCACGAAGATTTTATGCATCTCCTCATGATTTAAATAAATAACGTTGCGCTTGCTCGCAGGTCTACTGTTCGTTTCAAGCACACATTGTGCCAGTTTCCCGCCTGAACACACGCAACGACTTCGTCAAGGAGACGTCGTACGAGGCGTTGAGAACGCTTCTCAAAGAGAGTTCCATCGTATTCACACAGCTCGAGATGACTACGGCACAACCACTCGGCGCAAGCTCTGAGAAGACTATGAGTCGCGTGAGGCACGCAGGTAGTCAGGAATGGTTCGATGGGCGGGTGACTCACCTTGATGATACGTGAATGGGTTTGTTCGAACCCGTATGATTCGTGAGGTGCGAGTCGCACCATAATCTAATGAAACCTGTGCGGAGCTGGCCCAACATGAATTCTTGTACCCCATTATACTGGGTAGGTGTTCTGAGAAATTTTCCGATACCAGAATTAATTTCGGTTTTAACGTTTTATCACTACCACTCCCCCGAATACGCACCAGACAGTTTCATTCAGGGTAAATTTCACGAGCTAAACACATTTTATAATGTTTTATCTCCTAAAAATCTTCACACTGCGGGGCGCTGTTAGAGAGAAACATATGTTCATATTTAGGCTTTTTATTTAACAGGCGATACTCATCTCTAAAATCTGTTAAAAACTCACATAGCCCTTTAGCCACAACCTCGCTACAAACCTCATCATGATATATATTAATGTAGTGGTAAAAATACTTAAGATTGCCCATGATAACGAGATTCACATTTTCAGTCGTATGGTATGAGTATTCGACATGGTGTAGCATGATATAATACCGTTTATCACACCACTCATCCACAAGGCTCACTACCCATAACTGTTGATTAGCTTCTGAGCGTGCCGCTTCTTCTACTACGCGGTGCACGTGTGCCTTTATAAAGCTTAGTTCTACAACATACTTCAGTACATCGTCTGTACTGCGAAATCCTACAATCCCCTCGCCAGAATATCCGTCGAGTATTTGAATAACCTGACCCTTCGCGCGATCCAATGTGGTTTTAAAAGAGGTAAAGGAGGTGGAATAGGAAGTTTTTCAGTATCCACTACATCTACGCACTTTACTGAATACCACTTCATAAATGTTGAACACGCGATATTAAAGGTGGCCATTTTATTCTACGCGGGAGAGAATACACATCTGAGCTCAAGGATATACAGAGGTCAACTGAGAACGCGGGAACAGAGGACTGCTCAGGCTACGGGATGAATCACGTCCCCGGTCTTACAGTGGGTGGGGATTAACTTTTACTGTACATACGCACGCACGCAAAGTGAAACACAAGTTGAAGCACGATTTATTTAATAAACGAAATTATTGAAGGTGTACATATTTGAAAATACGTGCAACAAATAAGTTAACAATAGGCACATCAAAGATTGTTCTCAGTACATATATATTTACAAATACGTGTGATGAATAAGTTAGTAATAGGCCCATCAAAGTTTATGGTAACCAAAGGGCACGGTATCATAGGTACCAGGTAACTGGTAACGTTTCCTATAGGTGTTACGGCACACCTTCGTTCCCCTAAGTTCCTTCACGCCCCCCAGCTTCTGCGCCCGAAAATTGTGGGTGCCTACAATTAGCTGGGGAGGTCGTGCGCCCTCATCATCGGCCAAACATACTAGATCCTTCAACGAATCAAAGTTAACGCCCTGTCGATTCGCTTGGTTAAACGTGATACCCTTTGCCTTCACAATATATTTCGTTTCATTCCCTATCCTCACCCGTACCCCATAAGTTTTTGGACCTGTTGAGACAAAAGAGTCGGCGTATGCAGTGTCCCCATACTCGTCCTTGATCTCATCAGTGAGCTCGCCGAGGAACTCCCCAATAGCAGGCAGGTATTCACCACTCCTCGCTGTGAATATCACGCTATCTGTATCGGCATACAATATCCTCCGCCCAAGAGAATGCAATAGACCCCAAAGTTTCATGCGGGCGTAGGCTGTTGTGAAGCTGGCTACAGGAATGTTTGTAACCCTTGAGGTATCTGTGGCCAATTCAGTGTTTTTGTACATTATTTTGTAAGTATTACCTACATTCACGATCTCCATGACCTCTTTATCGCATAATCCCACACTTCGCTATAGCTTCGTGCCAAATGAACGTTCCCCTTGCCAGTATTCTGTGCAAATTTTCCCCATAGACTGTTTAGGCACAACTTTGCACTAAAGCGCTTGCCAGGATTTTTTTAAATTTGGGCACATTCAAGTTGTATACCTTCGTGGTCGCGGTAACGTTGAATATAGGCAGACTTTTCATCATCGGTATCAACTCCTCGCGGATACCCTGATGCCTCAATCTTATTCTTAAAAAATGCGTTTATATACGGTGTGAAAAGGTTGGGTAGCTTCTGAAACCTCCACACCTCATGTATCTTCAGTATTCTATACCCATGGCGTACGGCTAGGGCCAGCTCAGGACTTGTATATACGCCTCTGATCTTACGCTGGTGGGTGTATGGTACAATTACCGTTATTCTCTTCCGCACACTTCACGCACAGGGGAAACATGAGCTTGTTGTCGATGACGACGGGTAAGATCGGCATCCATAAATCGCGAGGGGGAGCACGTCTACGAAAGAGAGCCCAAAGTAGCGATCATTCAAATTTCTTGAAAATTCGTTGATGGAGGGCAGGTTAGGCCCACCAGTTTCTCAGGAGCGCCCACGGGGTACGGGTTGTTCTTCATCACGTATGGGTATAAAGAACAGAAATCGTAGTAGTGAAGTTTCACACCCTCCGTAGGTGGAAAGTATAGCTTGAAGGGATTTGTACGCCCACCGAACAAGCTATCACCGCATTTGAGAGGATCCAGTACCATTGAACGCTTGATCGTGTTTATTTCCTCACGGTACACCTCGTCTGTCTCCATCCGTGCATCATATTCATGCTCCCACAAGACTTTGTGAGTGAACTGGGACCCTATAAGTTGATCGCGGGTGCGGGTCCATGCAAGACAGTCGGCAGGAGATCTACCGTGGATATCTCCGGCGATTCCGCACTCAGGACGGGGCATCCATGCCACCAGCATCCGTTAAAGGAGTACACAGTCTTCACACCAGTGACACGGTTTTCACTTAGCCCATCAACCCAAAAAACACGACCATTAATCTTAATGGGTACTTCACCCGTGTTGCGGGCGTGCTTTATGTATACACCTGTCTGTTGCTGTAGGTGTATGAGCCAGTAAATAGCCTTGTGGCCGTAACTGCGGGGTTGTTTCTGTGAATAATGGCTAAGGTGGCTTTAGGCATGAAGTTATT
The DNA here is from genome assembly GCA_023014485.1 of Bathynomus jamesi. NCBI lineage: Eukaryota > Metazoa > Arthropoda > Malacostraca > Isopoda > Cirolanidae > Bathynomus > Bathynomus jamesi. The sequence continues at coordinate 297,495 of JAJOZX010003438.1, forward strand.
CTTGAACACCGTAAAGCATAATGACGCGATGGTGGTTGCGACTTGCAGCGGATCGCATTTGAAACGGCCTATGTACATCCTTCTAAAGGCTGGAAACATACTCTAAGCACTCGTACATCATTCACGCAATAACGCTCACATTCATCAGCTATATTATAAGGATTACGTTCATTAAAACTGTTGTAGTATCGATCAAAGTCTTCACGTTCATCTACACTCATACAATCAGTTAAAATAATGTTTGGGTGGAGGTAGCCTACGTAATTTAAAGTCTCGCTAGTGAGGAAAGTGTAAGGGAAGTAGCCTTTTGATACTTCAGCTGCTACCCCCATCACCTTGGGTAGCTTTGCTAATTTACAAGGCGTGAATAATAAAGTGTCTTTAAATTGCATTACCTCTTATTTGCATCTGTATAAGTTTGTTTCCTCTTTTCAAGGGATCACCTGTAAATATCTCAGAGGACTCGTGCTCAAGCAACTCCTTATAAAGGAACTGTGTGTCAAATTTTGCCCCGTTATGGGGAAGAATATACAGTCATTTTTTTTTAACTTGTCGGCTAACTTGACAATATAGGACACAAATAGTTTCACAGGGCTATCGTGAACAATCGTTTTAAAAACGTCTGTCCGTTTACCGCATTTGGGGCACTCATCACACTCGATCTCCATACACTCATCGTAGATAGTTTGGCTCACAAGTAAATGTGGAATTACCTCTTTAGTTTCAGCGTTCGTGTGTTTCAATATCGTAGTATACAGTTATACAGGGCTTGTTTTTAGGCTTGGCGTCTTTCATATACCATACATGCTTTACTCCATCCGCCTTATATTTCTCATGGCATGGAGAACAGTGAATTTCGTCACACTTGTGCTTGAAATTTCCGCTACCATTCAAGGCGTGAAGCATGCCACATTCACAGATTCTCATTTTCCTGCACGTGCCAATTGATTTATGGAGCTCAAAACAGCTATTATTGAAAAATGTGCGTCTACACACATCACAGTCCCTCTTCTCAGCTTCAACTACATGGCTTTCACATTTGGGGCTTTTACACTGTTCACATACCATGTGACATTCTTTACGATGTTTCACTATGTCAACAGCAAACTCGAGGCACCCTTTACACAAATCATGATGTCGTCCATATTTTCGACTTTTATCATAACTCGCATAAAGCCATCTTATATTACGGATGGGGAGATACGTTGTACCTGACAGTCCTAAAATAAGTAGGGGTCTTGTACGATCTCTCACACTGCTTTTAAAAACATACACAGTCTACGACGATCATCCAGGCCAAATACAACTATACGACATTCATTTCCTGCTCTACCCTTCTCAGCTCTTCACCCATATTACAGTCAAATTCAAGTTCACAGTCTACAGCTAGTTTACGGGCACGCTCCACGACCGTAGGCAACCAAATTTTTGTGGTCTGTGTATTTTGTACAGTAAACATACGAGCTATGACTATTGCTATAAAGCCGCAACCACGATCGACGTTTATATGCCGTCTAAAATTAACCTGAGAATTGAAGTTAAGAGTGTAGGGTGTGACACTATGACCCGCAACACGGAATACACGGTCAATATTTACCGTGAAGTTGTCCATATTGAATGCTATACTACTTTGGGCGGCTTGCATTATATGTGCTAATATATATTCCACATCTTCAGCAGCCAAACGTCTAAATGGCACTACCACCCAAAAATCATCTACATCGTTATCATCTCAGCCGAAACCGAAGGACAGACTCGTCCTGACTTCACGCTCGTCGCGGTTCTGAAGAGCAAACTCTACAATGCGCTCTACAACGAGACGTAGCCCGCGCTCAATTCCATTGCTATACAGGGATCTAGGGTCAACCCTGAATATATACCGATTTCTAGTCAAGGCGGGGTGGGGGTTGCGGTGCGTACCAACTCAAACGTTATATCATCCTCAACAGAACGAGTCACCGCTGAGGAGGATGGACAAGGGCCTATATTGGTTGACGTGGGGGTCTATTATAGCAGACTCTACAGAACGGGTGGGGGCTGTGGAGGATGTACAATGGGGTATATCGGGTGAAGAAGCTGATGTAGGGTTGGTAGCGCAAGTCGTTGAGGGCTGGGGTTCTACTACTGGTTGTCTAACAACCGGCGCGTATTTCGCGCGCTTTATACCTGACGTAGAGGACTCTTCATCATGTCTTCGCTTTGAACGTGCTACACGTGTCGCAGGTGAGGGTTCATCGGCGGGTACGGGCACTGTAGATGCACGGTCAATGGATTCACCGTGATGTCGATGATGGGGGCTGTACATCGTCGTCATTCACGGTTCTGTGGAAGAAGAAAACAAAATATAAGGAGCAGAACTCGTTATTTGTGATATTCTGTAAATGAGTCACTTAGGGTGTGACGTGTTAGAAATGGATGCTGTAGAAAAATTCAGATTCACGAGCCCATCCACATGTATTATATCTGGACCGACAGGATGTGGTAAAACGGTGTTTATGCTTAATATCATTAAAGAAAAGGTGAAATGTTCTCAAAATTTGTGCATAAAGTTATATGGTGCTATTCGACATACCAATCAGTGTTCAACGAGTACCAAGATGATGTATTGTTCCACAAGGGGGTCTATGACGTTAATTCGTTAAAGGGAAATGAACATACAGTCATCGTAATTGACGACCTCATGTTGGAGATGGATAAAACGTTTGCCGAGACATTTACAGTATTCTCCCACCACCTTAACATAAGCGTGTTCTTCATCAACCAGAATCTATTTTTTAAAAATAGATACATGCGCGATGTGTCGTTAAATACGCAATATCTAGTCTTATTCGCGCAACGTAGAGATGTGTCACAAATTGGGATATTAGCCAGTCAAATGTTCCCGAGTCAGCGTAAGGAGTTTTTGGAGGTTTATAAAGAGGTCACAAAGCAACGTTGTGGATACTTGCTCTGTGACCTTCACCCGCGAAACACGTTTAGGGTGCTTCTAAGAACGAATATATTTCCAAACGAGCCTGAAACCGTGTATATTCCAGAATGACTAATAGGCTAAAGAAATACTGTGAATTAATAAAAATCTATTAACGTCTGCCTCGGGCGTTGCAGCAGATGTTTGTTAAAAATATCGAATCTGACTTTTTAAAGTGCGTCTGCGAAATCTGCCTCAATGTTATAAAATGTAATGTTCCAATGAAATCCTGTCAGAAGGCTCGCTTACGTCGTTACAAGAACATAATACGGACGCTCGCCCATAAAAGTCAGACTGTGGGTAAGAAAAAGCGTATTATTGTATAAACAGGCGGTTCGTTCCTCCCCATCTTATTTTCAGTTTTGGGGCCTTTACAGACTACATTAATATCATGAAGAAGGTGGTTGTGATCCCGCACGAGGTGTATGCTTCATTACAAAGGACCCCAGACGCGGCTCTAGAAACCCGTAAAAGTAGGCTTAAAAGAATGGAGAGTGAGCTACTATCCCTATTAAACAGCGAAAAGGCGCCTGATGAGAAAAGGGTTTTGTATCAAGAGGCTTTCCAGAAATTTCTTCATGAGTACGAAGATTATAAGCATCCTAAGGAGCTCACCGTGAGACACAGCTCGAGAAGCGCTGAGCATAGTGACACAGAGCCTGAGCAACCAAAGAATAGCGGAACAGAGCACATCGAACATGTGTTAAAAAACAGCCTCCCTCATACATTGAGGAATAAAAGGTTAAGTCTTTATAATCTATTGAGTGAGGACCCCATCATACAGTGGGCCGACACAGGCGAGGTCATTGTTGATGGAACAAGGGTACAAGGGTACAAGGGTCCAATATCGTTGATATTGTTTATGATCTGGTGAGAAAGTGAGACAGGCCATCACGAACAGGATGGAGACATATTAAAGCAAGACTACAGCAAATAAATGTCCCCAAAACATTGATAGGTAATCTGAACAGGATAAAAGACTTGAACATGCATCGCACTTGTCACAACTGAGTACCCCTTCGCACACAACAGCTGCCGTACCTCTGAAGAGAAGAAAGAAGAGAGTAGAAGGCCAACCTTATCCACGTGCCTCTAAAATATGCAGATGGCTAACGTATTAAGTAAGCACTATTATGACATTTCTAGCCCTGCATCCTATGGCGGCGTTAATAGACTGTACAGAGGTACTTATGGTGTAAGGAAAAAGGATGTTGAGAGATTTTTGCGTGACCAAGATGCTTATACACTTCATAAACCGGTGAGAAAAAGGATTAAAACAGTAAAGACAATAGCCGCATCGATTGACTCTATTTGGCAAGCAGATTTAACAGACATGCAAAGATATTCAGTGTACAACGATGGCTATCGCTACATCCTGTTCATAATAGATGTATTCTCTAGATACCTGTGGCTAATTCCCCTGAAAAATAAATCGCCTGAAACAGCTAAAGCGGCCAAAACACTGATGTTGAAAGAAAACAGGATTCCTGGCTATTTTTACGGATATGGGGAAAGAATTTATAGGGCGAGCTTTTCAGAACATGCTGTCAGAGTTTAATATCAGCTATTACACTTCCAATTCTATACATAAGCATCTTTAGCTGAAAGAGTTCAACGTACCATAAAGGAACGCATGCACCGTTATTTTACACATAAAAACACGTACAGATATATAAACGTTCTCGATTCACTGGCTTCATCCTACAACCGCTCACACCACCGTACGATCGGTACAACGCCTAACGATGTTTTAGAAAGAGGCAAGCGTCCGAGAAGAGATGGAGTGCCACCACCACCACACTCTGCGCGTTTCAAAATCAGTGACTATGTAAGGCTGTCACGTTCGGGAAATAAATTCGCGAAGGGTTTTGAGCAAGGATGGACACGCGAGATTTTTAAAGTTAGGGCTATGAGGCCTAAAGGCGAGATAATGATGTATTACGTTGAAGATTTGAATGGGGAAGAAATCTCGGGAGGTTTTTACCGCGAGGAACTGCAGAAAGTGGCATTTAATTTAGGAAAAAATGTGTTTAAAATTGAGAAAATTTTAGGAAGTAAAGGTACAGGAAAGAGAAAAATGTACCTGGTGAAGTGGTTAGGTTACCCAGAAAGCTTCAATACCTATAAAAGCTGATGCAGTAATGAAGCTTAATTAGTATGCAACATGTCTCCTAACCATTTCTACGTCACGCTCCCGTCCTCATCGTCCCTGTCTGTACATCCTAACAACACACTAGCCAACTTTGTAACAGAACTCCATGGCCCAATTGAATTGGGTCGTGAATCGTATGAGGTGGGGATATGTGAACTTCAGTTATCCACCAAATATTTAACTCTTGAAAATGAACAAATCATATTTCTGATCTATAGAAGAAACGACGAGTGCGAAAAAATAGGCATAACATTAGACAATACTATACGTTCAACCCTGTGCGGCGAGGAACAGTACTATAGCGCAATTGTTTCGCTAGGAGTCGGGCATTATGACACAGCCATGGACATTGTGGCGGGTTTAAACAAGAGTCTTGAAAAGTCATACTTGACATACGATTTACTTTTTGAAGTCGTAAACATAAACGCGCATGCATGCACATTGAAGCTAAAGTCAACGCTTGGTGGAAATATTAAAGATAAAGAGCTGTTCAAAATTGTGGCTGAGGGGCGATATAGCGCAGCTTTCCAAAGAGACACCTTTCACGAGGCACCGGATGACTTGTCCAGCTTAATGTATCAATTGAAGATGGAGAAAATGGCTGAAGACCCTGAGCCTCCGGACATGTGCTATATTTATAGCAATATAGTGGAACACCAGTTTGTTGGGATACCCAGGCCCGCCTGCTGCGCATTGCACACATCCCCAACCATAGAGGCCGGAGTTTCAGTATTACATATGACAGACCCCATTATGTGATTGTCTCAACTAACCTAATAACCAACATCTCATATATATAAGAACGGTAGAGGGTAAAAGTTTCCCATTCGGTGACGGGAGCTTAACAGTGAAGCTCCACTTTCGGCGCACTGAGTTATAATGGACAGAAAACCTCACGCTATCTATCGAGGTGCACGGTACCAGCGTGGTCGCGGACTTGGCTTCATTTTTTTCATCCATACTGCGCACAGCTGTACCACTGCTGAAGAGGGGTGCCAGGTACCTTGGGAGGAAGGCGTTACAAGCAGGTTTTAACGCGGCAGAGGAAATGCTCGCGGGAACTAAACCTAAAGAAGCTCCAAAAAAACATTTAAAACGTACACGGGATGAAATCATCAAAGATGCGAATTGAAAAATGCGTGGCGGAGGAAAGAAGAGAATTGATAGGAAGAAGAAGGGAGTGCCAACACGTAGCGTAAAGAAGAAGAAGAGAATTGTTAGGAAGAAGGGGTCACATGGTATTAAACGTAAAAGGTCGATCATTTTTTTAACTGATATAAACTGAGGACGCTACTCTCACGATTCATAGATTGACTGCTACTCGTCGAGAGAGGTGGCACTGTTTCTAACTCAACATGATCCGTTTCATTCATCCTTGCAGTTCACAGTGCTGTAAGGCGGAGGTATCCCTCTTTGAGATGCCTCCAACTCAAGTTTCTATTGAGCACAGTGATTTTATGACAATTAACCCTTTAAACACGATTAGCTTACCCAGTGCCCCTATAGAATTCGTGATACCCAGTTCAGGCCCTTACTTTTTTTATCCGAGCTGTATGCACATGTATGCTAAACTTCGCATAGCTCATTCTGACGGAACGGACTGTTATGATAATTATGTTGCATATCCCGAAACAAACTTTCTGCACACCATATTCAGCCAGTGCGACGTATTTCTAAATCAAACTAACATCTCAGCAGGCACGGGGTACTATCACCTACGAGCATATCTGGAAAATGTCCTCAACTTTTCAAAAGAAACGAAGGACACCTTTTTATCTTCCGTGGGGTATTACCACACTAAAGATGAGGGTAGTATAAAGGATAAATTTAAAAATTCTAAAAAAAAGATATATGAATGTTTTGGACGCCTGCACACGGACTTTACATTCCAGGAGAAGTTGCTTATGAACGGGGTAGATATGAAATTGAAGCTTACCCGCACGAGCCCTGAGATCTGTATAAATCTGGGCGCTGACCAAGAAGAATGCGCGAAACCTGTTGTGATACGCATCATGGAAGCATATTTGCCTATACGCCGAGTGAAATTAAGCTCCCCGAAGCAAATAGAAATTGAGAAAGAACTGGTACACGCCACAGTGAAATACCCAATTAACAGGGTACAGATCAAACAGTACACGATTCCCACAGGATTGTTATCGAAGCAGCTAGAAAGCATCGCTCTTGGCGTCCTACCTAAAAGGATATTAACAGGGATGCAAGACCACGCTTCGACGAATGGGGATTATAAAAAGAGTGCACTGAAGTTTGAAAATTTGGACTTAAAAATATTACTTTATATATCAACGGCGTCGCACTGGGTGGGACTTTGAATATGGACTACTCGTCAGATGCCGTTTTCCACTCTGCGCGAGAGCATACAGCAGTTTAGTGCATAATACAGGCGCATGTGATGAACTTGGAATCGGCCTAACACAGAAATAATTTGTGGAACAGTTTAACATCTACTCATTTGACGTTACGCCTGACTTGACTGCCGACGTAAACACCCATTTAAAACCACAGCAAACCGGGGCGATTTCAGTGCGGTTGGATTTCGCCAAGCCTACAGACGCTCCTATTAGTGTACTAATATATCTCGAGAAGCAGGCACTAATAGAACTGGACCGTTTCCAGAACATAAGCACAGATTTTTAAGATGGATGCGATTACACTCCAGAGAAAGATGAAAAGTGACTGTTTCGCGTGTTCCAAATTTATCGGAGTGTTCGCTAAGAACGAAATATTGAAGGTACCCAGTACGGGGAAGTGGTGCGGGGTTATTGTTAACACCGACAATGTGGGTGCCGATGGGATTCATTGGTTTGCGATCTATTTTAAAACTAAGGTAAGCATGTATTATTTCGATTCACTCGGTTTCCCCCCATGGCATGACTCGACAATCGTAAATTTTATCGCGCTATTACGTGTGCCTAAGATTATCTGGAATCCATATCGCCTTCAAAGCTTTTATACTGAAATATGTGGTTTGTATTGTATTTTGTTTCTCATGCATATGTCGCGCGGGAAGGGATTTATGAATTTTTTAAAATTATTCGATTTGTGTGACACAAATATGAACGATAAATATGTATGCAGACAGATAAAAAAAGGTTCCCACATGTTGCAACCCCCTGTAATTTGTAAGCTCTATATTGTGTAAACCTATATATACACATTTGTAGCAATTAAGAATTGGGCGCTGCCCCTTTTTGTACATGTTTAATAAACGAAAATATGTTACGTTTTGTTAATATCCTCAAAAAATACTTACATAATCTCGCCGATGAGCACGCACTCGGTTGATCGGTTGTGTGCCAATACCACGACATCTGGTTCGCTAGCTGTTGTGGATACCACTTCATTTATCACCCCTTCTCCAGAAGTATTTATAATATCGTCTACCTCCGTTTCGCTCTTGCAAAATAAAGAGAAAATTATTTTCCAATTCGAATACAATTCTTAAGTTTTAATATTTCTAAAAACCTAGCTGTACAAGAAATATAAACACGCCGTGTATATAATATATCTATATATATATATATATTATATATATATGAGGAAATAACGATGAAGGATGTAGAAATAATTGAAAATGTTTTGCAATTATAGCGGCCTTTTATAAATTAATTCCGATTGAAACGTTGTGTATATATAGCCCGAGAATAAGGCATAAACTACTTTCAAAACGCGCTTATAGTGGTACTTATAAGGCTAATTAATACTGAACGAATGTCAGGTTATATTATAACGAGAAAAATTCAATTAGCGAGAATCAGTTAAATCAATGTGCCTAATTTACGTTGTAGAAAAATCTACTTACTTTAAAATACTACATGGCTTCAAAACACTTACATTAACTCGTCTGCAAATTCGCGCTCGCTTGGCCGACTGTGATTCAATACTGTAACCTCTGCTCCGCTGGGTCGACTGTTCGGCGAAGCACTCGTTCTCCTTTCGTCGAAAGTGTTTATATCATGGCCTGGGTCCGTGTCGGTTCTGTAATTAAAATAGATGCATGAAACTGGTTGCCGCTAAAAGTAATGTGTATGGCGGTAAATATATATATATATATAATATATATATGTACACACACATAATATATATATATATATATATATATATATATATATGTATATATGGGTCATTATGCAATGAATAAGCACATTTTTCAATACATCCTTATTGCAATTTGTTATAATCCAAAAGAAATGTAAAAACAATGTATATAGTTTCAAAACACCTACATTATTTCCTCTACAGCCTGACGTCCACTGTACTGTTCCAATACCATGAGTCCGGGTATCACTAGGATGGGTGGGGGTTGGCGCCCCCATTTCGTCAAAAGTTGCGATTACACGGGCAAGCTCCGTATCGCTCCTGTAATTAAAGCATATCCATGAGCCATCAGACATTATTTAAAAAAAAATTTCATAGTGCGTGCAAATGTTAAAAGATAAATTCAATCTGGAGAACTTCCTATAAATATTAAAAAACATAAACAGATATAACGACTGAGAGTGTCCACGATATATATATATATATATATATATATGAGTCATTAGGCAATGACTAAGCACGTTATTCAAAAGCATGCAAATCTTAAAAGTATTGAGTAATTTTTTTTAAAACAAACTCTATGTACAGAGCATCCTATAATTTTTAAAAAACATGAACAGATATAATGACTGAGAGTGTCCACGATATATATATATATATGAGTCATTAGGCAATGACTAAGCGCGTTATTCAAATCACTTCGCATTATCACGGTGTTTTTTAAATTAGAATAAAGCTAGGTTAGGTTAACGACAGACTGAAAGCGTAGCCATTACAATGAACAAAGCTAGGTTTTTAAAATTCTATAAATTGAAAACATGAACCGATATAGTGATGAGGGAGCTAGATTATAATTGAAAATATTTCGCAGTTATTGCGAGAGAAAATTTCATCTTTAATTTGACGAGAAACATACACAATAAACATAGATTTAAAATTGTGTAAATTTAAAAACTGCCGAGGGCTGATGTATATATATATACAGGGTGGGCCGTAAGTTTCCATACATAGGAAAAATAAACATTTTGTTATGGACAACCATTTTTATTTATATAATATGCTCTACATGGTTGCCATTGTTTTGAAAACACATTTCAATACGTGTTCCCCACTGTTCATGAACACGCATTAGCACAGTTGACGTTATGCTTGTAATGGCGTTGGTGATACGTTCCTTTAGATGATTTACGTCTCGTATCTTTTCCTGATACACCATGGCCTTCAAGTGCCCCCAAAGATAGAAATCAAGGGGGGTGAGATCTGGGGATCTGGGAGGCCACTCCACAGGACCACGCCGACCAATCCAAGCATCCGGAAACTGCTGATCCAAATACCGACGCACGTGAAGACCATAATGAGGTGGAGCTCCATCTTGCTGGAAGTAAACTGGGAAGTTACCTTCCTCGTTTAGCAGGGATGGGAAAATCTCTTCTTGCAACATGTTAAGATACCTTTCGGCATTAAGATTTCCACTGACAAAAATTGGTCCAATAATTCTGTCACCCCATATCCCGGCCCACACCATCACTTTACCGGCACCTTGCATCTTCGTCGGACTCAGCCAGTTAGGGTTAGCATTACTCCAATAACGTATGTTTTGCCGATTAACCTCTCCATTGACGTAAAAATTTGCTTCATCAGTAAACAAGATCTTACGTCAAACGCATATTCTTAGGGTATCTGAAACATAAAAACAAACGTTTAATTTTTCCTATGTATGGAAACTTACGGCCCACCCTGTATATATATATATATATATATATATATATTATATATATATATATATATATATACTGAATATATGGGCAGAGACATTAATTAAACATGATTTTTCAAAATACTTATTATGACATTTCAAATTACTTACATTTCAATGGCTTCTTGAACGAGTGGTTGTTCCACTGTCTCGCAAATTTCGGTAACAGCTTGGGAAGCTAAAAGCTCCCCCCGATCTGAGGCCCTGAAGTGATACAGCGTTGCTTGGCCGTAAATATCGCTTTCGTCAATCAGGTCAGGAGAGTTATAGATGTCATCCATGGCTTGTGTGTTGTTATAAACCGGACGAGACACTGGCTCTAAACGGCGAACCTCCACATTTATAGGGGGGCGTATGTGATCAACCAACAAGTGTAATTTAACTGCCTATTGGTTTACGGGTAATGCTTTTTCGACCAATCCGAGAGCAACGCTCCCTTTTCACGCGCAATGAATGGGAGGAGCCACGAAAGGTAGGCGGTGTTTAGCTATAGGCTTCTCGAGAACGAGTTCATTCAGGTATACCGCGCGGTGATTGGCAGACCGCCATCAAGTCTGGGTGGGGCATCAGACCCGTTTGTTGGTAAAACCCGTTCATTCAAGTATGCCGGATTTTCGAAAAGTTTTTTTATTTAGGATTTGTTCTCAGACGCTCCTGCATGTTCCTATTGTCCTGAAGGCCCTTTGTCTGACAATACTACAATTATATTCAGCGAAAGGTGGACCGGTGACCTTTTGCGGGGTGAACAATACCTTATGACCCTTTACACAATAGGAGTGGCATGTACAGTGTGTCCGTAAAGTCATGGTGGGATTTTAAATAGCTATATTATTGCAACGAAACATGATAATGAGATGAAAAAAAGGCAAATTGAAGAACAACTCTAAAAGAATAACTTTATTTAACGTAGTTCGATATGGGCTCCTCTGGTAGCCCTGCAGACATCTAGGCGGATTCAATTCCAGCCACACACGCCCAAGAACATCAGGAGTGACGGATGCGATAGCTTCCGTGATTCGCTCGTGCAAGTGATGAATATCCCTAATGGTTACACTGTACACGCTTTGCTTGACGTAACCCCACAAATAAAAGTCCAAAGGTGTCAGGTCCGGAGAGCGTGGAGGCCATGGCTTCCATCCTCCTCTTCCTATCCATCTCTGTGGAAATTTTTCATTAAGGAATTCTCGAACAACGTTGGCATAGTGCGGAGGAGCACCATCTTGCTGAAAGATGACATTATTGTCAATAAATTGGGGTACTGCAAAATGTTCCAACATAGCGAGGTAGTTGTGTGACGTCACAGTGGGTTCCGCGAAGAAAAATGGGCCAATCACTCGATCTCGTGCTAGAGCACACCACACATTAACTTTCGGGCTATTACGCTCATGTTCAACAGGCATGTGGACAGCCTAGACTAACTACGAGATAAAGGTTAAGCTTAGCCTAGACTAACTACAAGATACAACTTTGAGAGTTGTTCTTAAATTTGGCATTGTTTCATCTCATTATCATGTTTCGTTGCAATAATATAGCTATTTAAAATCCCACCATGACTTTACGGACACACTGTATATATTGGAAAGGTTTTTCTACAATTGTTAACAATTGATTTCAATTTTCGGAAAACTGAATTAATTTGTACGTGCATCGTTTGGACGGTATTGACGTATACGCATCTATTGTGTCCCCACCTCGGGGAAAAGCAAAATTTAGGACATGAGCCCATCTTAAATTTTATTTCCTTTGAAAGATCGTGTTTTAAATCTTTCAAAGGAGATATATTTACAAGGTTCCAGAGTTTTTATTGTTCTGTACCAGGGATGGGAAACCGAAATGAATTTCGATTCGAGTTTCGATTTCAGTTCATAGTTTTGAGAAATATCGATTTCGGTTTCGATTTCGGTTTTTTCATTTTTTTCAATTCAGGTTTTTTTTTCGATTTCGGTTTTTCATATCGATTTTGAGTTCGAGTTTCGATTTCGATTTCAGTTTTTCAGATTTCAATATAATATGTTCATTATTTACATATAATATGAGCTTTTATCTATTATTTCTGCACACTTATTCCAAATAAAAAAGTTGTGCTATTGGATGATTATTTACATTTAATCAGTACTATATCTTGAAGTTGTCTTCATTTTTTTTTCAGTAAACTTTTTCATATTATTTCTACAACTAAAGGACCCGCCTAAAACCGCCCTCCTTTGAGGGAGGAGAATATATTTATCAGATCAACGCAGTCAAAACACCCTGTTTCTATTTATATATATATAAAAAATCAGGGATAAATAAACAAAACTGGATGGAATGTAAGGAAGCTAATACATCTTAAAATTTCACGCCTTTATGTTACCCTATTTGAGGAGAGTCAGGTATCATAAAAGTAGCCCTGTCTTTAATCCCCGGAAGTTGGTCAACTCTCCTTTAATAGAAAGCAGTTTGAATATTAAATTTTATTTCTTAATTTCGGTTTGAACTGATATTTTTTATCGATTTCGATTCCGATTCAAGTTTTTTATTCTTTTCGGTTTCGGTCTAAATTTCAATTTCGATTTTTCCAAAAATATCAGTTTCGTTTTTTTTTTTTTTTCGCTTCAAGAAAAAATATCGGTTTTATCGGTTTATCGATTTCGATTTCGATTCGGTTTCCCATCCCTGTTCTGTACCCTTCTGGTATAAATCAATTTTAGAATATTTTACTCTATTTTTCTGTGTTGTATTGTGTGTGTGTCGCGACCTTACCAACCATACGGTTCATTTGTTGTGGAAGGTACACGATCGCTGCACTGAAAAGCCCCAAAACGTCCCACGTATTGTGTGATAGGCTGAAATGGTTTTAAAAATAGAATAAATACCAATTTATATTTTTAGGATACTATGAGTAACAAGTCCTGTTGTGTGTGTGTGTGTGTGTGTGTGTGTGTGTGTGTGTGTGTGTGACGTTCTCTCTCTCTCTCTCTCTGTACATATATATATATATGTTTTTTTCAGGTCTGTATTTATATTTTAAAAAAATAATATATTGTTAACGACAATAAATTATTATTATTATTATTATTATTACGTATATTCGAATATGTAAATGAACATATTTTTCATAACTGGAATGTAAACAAGCTACAATTCTATAACATTTAAATAGAATAATTACAAGTTTATAATTAATTTCAACATTGATAAGTCGTTTTATATATCATTAGTGGTTGTAATAATAATAATAATTATTATTATTTCACAGGTTAGGGGCCACTGCTCTATTGTATTTACGCGCGAATTGCCAATACATTTTCCTGTACTAATATATTGTTAATACCAGTTTCGTATTGATGTAACGGTGATTTATCTAATTCAGATTGATTGATTGTATTTCTTTTAAAATAATTAGTTTTCATTATTGCCCCGTTTTGAATGGATATATAATTTCAAATCTATTGTTCGGCCATATATACATGCTCCGTTGTATATCCTTTAATTCATGAGCAGAATGATGTAACGGCGTTTTATTGGCTGCTGGTACACAATTATATAATTTGTTTGGTTTTCAGAATAAATAATTAATTGTTATTTGGTAAATCGGGGTGTGTATTATATGACTGAACCTTGGTGGCAGAGGCACTTTGGCTGATATTGTTCTGAGACGATGACACCCCGAGGCACTACCTAATGATGCCCTAAGGCACTGGCTGACTACGCCAGTGGCTGGTTAGTGCCCTATAAGAGGCGGCGGACGGATGAAGAATGCCATATGAGCTCGGCAATCAGCCGAGTGAACACCCAGCTCTGGGTCCTCTACCTTCCTCTACTTCTATCTCTTTCTGCTCCTTTGGGGGGTGAGGCGTTCCCTTCCGTGCCCAAAGAGGCTCCCTTACGATAGGCATGCCCCTTTGGGGGGTTCAGCTTGGGGGAGAACTCCGCCTCCAAGTTGCATACCCCTTCCAATCCCATTTTGGGGTTGGCAACAAAGGTTGGCACTCCCCTTTGGGGGGATCAGCTTGGGGGATAACTCCAGGTTGCATACCCCTTGCAGTAGCCCTGTTCAAAAATCAACTTTTTCTTATTTTCATAGGTTTCTGTACTTTTTCCCATGCTTTTGACCTGAAAAGGCCGAAAATCACAACCATTTTGACCTAGGTTGTTGGGAAGCATTGCCGCATGGAGCTTTAAGTTTTCTGCCTTGAAATCGGCCAAAAGCACCAGTTCCGGGGTCCCTTGAATCATGTTTTGCACTATAACCTTTTATCTAAACAAGATAGAGCAACAAAATAGGCACCAAATTAAAGTGTTTTTAATCCTCTTTCTAACTTATACAATTATGATAGTCTTGGAACAAGAAATGGCACATTGGTACATACAAAGATTTCAGAAATATCAAAATTCGTTTTCTCACACTCAAGGCAGACAAGGCGCCTTATTCATGACACAAATTTGAGATTAACATTTTGTCACAAGTCTAATCGATCAAGAAGTGAAAGCATTACATGATTAATTTCATAATGACATTTACACAGTCAGTTGTTGAGAGTTTGTTTCTTGAAGCTGTCAAAGCGGCTTCTGTTGAACTCCACAGCTTGAAGGAGATAGTCCCTTTGCTTGCATCTGTTGTTATGACATTTGCAAAGTCGCTCATCATCTTGACACCACGTTCAGCAATGTCATTCACCGCTTTCAGATTCTTAACATAGTCCAACGCTTTTCTGTAGTCCTCATTCTGTGGCCAAGACGTGACAGGTTCCAGAAGCCACTCGGATCCAATGTTCAGTGTGTCCAGCAGGAAATGTGATTCTGGGCCAATGAGATCAACCAGGGTGGTCTTAGCTGTGACTCTCTGGAATAGAGGCTTTCCTGTTCTGAAGCTGTCTGGCTTCTCAGTGGCATGTAACTGGGCAGCAATGTCGTGCTTTAATGTGTCACTCAATCTACTGCTGAACAGGGCAAATGGCACGACTTCCTGCGTCAGGTACCATTTGTGGTTTTCCATCTTATTAAGTACTGCATCAGCAAGCTCTGGGTCAGTTTTCTTGTACTTCAACATGTCCTAGATTAGACTTAGATCATTCAAGGGAGCATCTGCAGCAGACATTGACATCATCCATACAGGAGTGTAGAACAGCGCAAGGAAGGTGTTGAGTCTTTCCAGCTTTGATACAGTGTCTTCGTCGTACTCAAGTTGATCTGCAAACATCAGCATTTTCATGGAGTACAGGTTTCTGGCCATCCATCTGGCCTGATGAATGGCGCCTGGTCGACTCCAGTGAATACCTCGAGGAGGCGTTCCTCCAAGAACAATGACTGTCAGTTCAGCCATTTCCCTGTAGTCGGCTCTTGGAAGCCTTTCTGCTGTTAGAATGTCTTGGAGTATTTCTTCACTGTTCTTCTTCTTTTCCTTCAGCCATTTGCTGTTGATAGCCAGCATCTTTGGGTTTTCCTTGGACAAGTCCGTCCAAACATCCTTCAGATGCTCAAACCAGGGATTATCTTTACCCTTCACCTTCCCAAACAGCTTCTCCCAAACTGCTCCTACTAGGATTTCCAGGATGTGATGTCGACAGGCCAGATAAAACACCTTTTTGTTCAGCATTTTCTCTAGCAGTTTGGCAGCTCCTCTGTGAGTAGGGATGTGCCGGATATCCGGTTACGATCCGGTTTTCCGGATATCCGGCACTTTTAATTTTAATTAAATATCCTAGATGATGAATCCTTAATAAACATTTTTATAGGTAGCTACAAAGTAATAGCATTATTATTAGTATTATTATTTATTATTAGCTATATTAGTTAGTTTTAACCTCTCTATCTGCAGCAATGGCGACCCAAAGAGAGAAGAAATGTTTAATAATCAAGGGATCCAAAGAAGTGGTTATGACAACCACCCTAACACAATAATAATAAACAGAAACTGAGAATTAAATTGATCTAATTGAGCTAAACAGATCAAAAATTTAAATACATCTGTAACATTGACATATCATGATATCACACATTATAGAAAAAATGAAGACAAGCAATCAATAGTATGGCAATATGTGTTGAAAAATAAATGAAAATAGACTTAATGTACGTATTTACGATTCACTATATTTCATATTTTGCATCAAGAAGATCAGTTGTTCAGCATTAGCTGGCAATAATTTGCTTCGGTTGTCTGCATATACCTGACCCGCTGCACTGAATAACCGTTCAGAGGCAATTGAACTTGGTGGTGCACTTAAATATTTAAGGACCATTGGTTTCAATGTTTCAAATTGATTGACATTGTTGTCAGTCCTGTGTATGTTTGGTAGTGACAGATACTTATCTATTTCTGAAGTGTAGAAGAGGCAGAGTTTTTTAGCCTTTGAATGCCTATGAAGCAGAGGACACTTTGCATTGGATGAGTCTGAAGTTTGAGAAACATCGGGTAGCTGGCATGATTCGTCTGCACTGCTGCTGTCTTCTTGATCCACTGAAGTTTTTTTCACAAGTTGGTCGAAGCAAGCCCATATGTCCTCATGAGTTTCTTCAGCCAAGTTCATTGGTAAACCGACCTCTGCTACATGTGACTTTTTTGGATTTATCACCTTTTGAAAGTATTTTTTCAAGTTTTGTAGCCAAAATACGTGAATAAATTAGCAAAAATGCATGTTTTTTCAACGAAATTTTATCATTTTACACTTAAAACACATGATATACATTAGGCATTGTCTCCTCTTGGGACAGAAAATGATATTGAGTTGCTACATCTATAATTAGTTAATATTATGTCTTCAAAAATGACGAGTTTACCTACCGCGTATGACGAAAATTGGGTCAAAAACCATAACAAACTTTAATTGCAAATCTGCAAGCAGGCCCTTATCCGTTTGCTCTAAAAAATTTTTTGGATTCATTTCTCAACCAAACCTGACTACTGGGCGATTTCAAAACATGTGGAAAATCGACCCGCCCTAAATTATATATATATATATATATATATATATATGTATATATTTCAAGGACAGAATTAGGTTCCCTACCTCTAAAATTTTGGAGAATTCTTTAAAACACCATAGCCAGGAAAAATAATAATAATAATAATAATAATAATATTATTATTATTATTATTTTTATTATTATTACTATATATGGTGTTTTAAGGAATACACATATATATATATATATATATATATATATATATATATATAACAATGCTATAATGTTTATAATGTTATAATGTTTCAGACCAACAAAGACCCAAGGATCCACTCATGGCTGGTCTATCTAACTGTGTTCGTAATTGTGTATTGTGCATGTCCTCCGTGGTGGCGGAGAGGGCTTACAATTTTACGTGGGTTCCGAACCACAAAGCCTTAATTTTACTACCTTAAACTATACTCAATCTATCAACATATACGTCTAATCGATTTTTAACATGTTTATAGACGTGCTACTAATTACTTCTACCGTCAAACTATTCCAGCTATTTACTATTCTATGCGTAAAAAAGTTTTTGGCAACTGCTGTCCCGAACCTTCTACTTGTCAACTTACACCCGTTATTTCTAGTCCCATTATATTGAGATATTTCGAAAAAGCTATCTCTAACGTTATCGAACCCATTCATAATTTTAAAAACCTGGATCAGATCACCCCTTAGCCTCCAAGTCTCGAGTGTAGTCAATTTTAACTCCTTAAGCCTATCCTCGTACGACTTTGACCTAAGCGACGTAATCATCTTAGTTGCTCGTCTTTGAACTCTTTCGATTTTGTCTATATCTTTTCGCATATGCGGATTCCAAAAATGGATCGCGTACTCCAAATGGGGTACAACTAATGATTTATAAATAGAAACAATAACATCGCGCGATTTGTACTCAAAATTCCTTAGCCATAAAAAACCTAACATTTTGTTCGCTTTATTGACCGCTGCTGTACTTTGTTCGCTACTTTTAAATCACCAGTGACTATAACTCCTCAATCTTTTTCCTGCTTTACGCTTTCTAACTCCTTCCCTGACATAATATGCGCAAAATTACCGTTACGCGAACCTATATGTACAATTTTGCACTTATCGATGTTAAATCTCATTTGCCATGTGAGTGACCAATCGACGATTTTATTCAGATCTTCCTGGATTTTACCTCTATCTTCGTCATTAATCGCCCTACCACCCAACTTCGTGTCATCCGCAAACTTTTAAACTGTACTGACTAGGCCGACATCTAAATCGTTAATATACTCTATATAAAAAAAAGCAAGGGGCCCAATACAGAACCCTGAGGAACGCCGCTCGCTATATTAGCCCAAGACGATTCCGCTCCATCAACGACCACCCTCTGTTTCCTACCTCGCAACCACTCTTCTATCCAATTTATTACTACACCCCTTGATTCCAAGAGCCTTAGGTTTTTTCAATGAGTTTTGTGCGGTACGGTGTCAAACGCTTTTTGAAAATCTAAATACACTACATCAACCGTCCGATTACTATTGTAAACTTCAACCACGCTTTGAAAAAATTCTAAAAGATTAGTTGAGCAAGATTTGTTTCGCCTAAAACCGTGCTGCGTATTTTTAACCAAGTTATGCAATTCTAAGTGTTCGACTATACGATCCGTAGTTATTGACTCCAGTAGCTTACAACAGACGTTAAACTGATTGGCCTATAATTTCCCGCCGCACCTTTATCGCCTTTCTTAAAGATAGGTGTTACATTTGCTAACTTGAAGTTATCTGATACGCACCCCTCAGAAATAGACGCATTAAAAATCTTTGTTAGCGGCACAACAATGCTTTCTTTTAATGCTTTTAGTTGTATGGGATATATGGAATCCGGCCCATGTGATTTACGCATTTTCATTTTATCAATATAGGGTATTACCGCCCTTTCACTAACCACAATATTATCCAAAGTATTACCATTATCAAAAGGTGTTATGTCTATGACCGTAGGGATATTCGTTACATCTTCTATAGTAAAAACCGACGTAAAAAATTCGTGGCCCCAAGACACTTTTCACTGCATTCCTATTGTTGACGTATTGAAAGAATCGCTTTGGGTTTTCTTTGCCGTCACGAGCTATGGAGATTTCAAATTTGCGCTTGGACTTTTTTATTACACTTTTCGCTTCACGCCTTGGAGATATGTAGTTGTTTCAAACCGCAAATTGTCTTTATCGAACTTATGTAGCCTATAAGCCCTATCTCTACTCTTTATAATGTCTCCTACTCTAGAAGTAAACCATAAAGGCTTGTGTTTTACCTTCGCACGCTTAATGTTGTACGGTACACATTCCTCATTTATAGTCCTAAATACTGTTTCAAACGATTCCCACATTAGCTTTGCGTTGGAGATCCCCATTACTTGTTCCCAGTTGACGTGTGATAATTTATTTCAAAATTTACAAAATCACTTTGCTTACGAAGGTCCTGACGAACCATTTACAGAAGCCTTAAAGAGGCTGGAAGTCAAATTTTTCAATGTGGTGGTGGATTGTGCCATCGGGTCAATAAATGAAAGATTCAGAACATTAGATGATGTGAGGGACATATTTGGGGTTCTCCTAAACTTCACCACAATGAACAAGGAAGACTTGTCCTGAAAGTGTGAAAAGCTCTCTAAGATACTGAGCTCTGGAGCTGACTCTGACATTGATGGAAGAGAACTGGCCCTCGAAATTAAGAACTTGCCGACTTTACCTTCACACAACATGACTGCATTGGAGCTTCTCTCCTTTATTCATCAGAAGCAACTGGAGGAACTATACCCCAATCTCTGGGTTGCACTAAGAATTGCTTGCACTCTACCTGTGACAGTAGCGTCAGCCGAGAAGAGCTTCTCTAGGATGAAGCTAATCAAGAACTACCTCAGATCATCAGTGGCCTTGGCATCATAAGCATCAACCAGGACGTTGGCAGGGAGATTTCATATGCTGATGTTATTGATGATTTCGCCCAGAAAAAATCTAGTTAGTAATTGTTTGGTAGTTGATAATTGCATTATTTTTTTATACATAGTTCTGTGTCATTTATTCTAAATAATGTATAAGCTAATTTTCAGGAATTTCATGAAGAGTTTTTTCTGTTTGTCTTCTGAAAGTACATATTTTTGTTTTGGACATAAATGTTTCATTAAAATTGTTTCATAATTGTTTTTTATTAACACAGCCATTTTTTGTATGTGTGTGCTGAGGTGATGTAGTAAGGCGTGAGGTGGTGGATGGAGGGGTGGGGCCTCAAATGGGTATACTGCTTAGGGCCCCCTAATGGCTAGAAACGGCCCTGGATCTTGGTGTCATTTCTAGGGGTTTTTAGGATGATGAGTCGATCTGGAGGGGTTGCAGATACTTTGGGAGTCATTTTGACCCACATTCGTCGATACTCAAGGTCATTGGAGGTCAAACGCCCCCCGAAATAAGGAATATCCCATATACCGGGCGTGGAGATATTTTGGTGATCTTAGTCTCGCCCAAAACCATAAAAACGACAGTGAGTAGTTCTATAGGGTTTAAAATTAAACCAGGGATTATTTTCCCCATGGTAAGGTGAATTCCAATATGTCTAATTATTCCATATTTTTTTCAGGTTGTTGAGATTATTGCTGATGGTGCTGCCCACCTGGTGGTTTGATGACGTCTTGGTTGTGCTGATTCCAAAATTGTTTTTCAACTGCTGAATATGGAGAATGTACCAGGTGAGCATTATTTAGTTTTCATTTGCTGAGGATAAATTATTTCAATGCGATTTGTACTCTGAAGAATGGGTAAACAAAATTCTTATTTTTCAGGTTCTACAAAAGCTGCAGACGAATGTTTCTTCAAGGATTTCCTGCGTAGCTGTCCTGGAGGTCAGAAAGTCTTTCAAATTGTAGGAGGATTCAGAAAATCTTAAAGAGCAGCGACATCAGAGGGCAGCCAGATGTTCGAGCGAGACTAGAGCCTCTCTTGGAAGATGGAGCAAAAATCCTTTGTTGTCACAAGAACTGTGTTTCCACTTATGTGTCCAGGCGGAATTTATCAGCATTCATGAAAAAGAGAAAATGTGATACCCCTACAGTGGAGCCAAAAAGACTACGTAGTGCTGTTCTCAGTGAAGGCCCAGTATATGACCCTAAAGAACACTGTCTCTTTTGTTTGAAAGTCAGTGAGTGTATATTACCCGAGAAATATGACATCAAAGTTCCGGTGCAATACCGCATTCCAGCATTTAGGTTTATGACCGATAAGCTTGGTGATAAAAAAACAAATTACAAAGATGTGTTGATAGGAAAGTGTAAACTGAAAAATGATGAGCAGGGACAAGTTGTACTCAGTAGGTTGTTGGGCATGAAAGGAGATTTACCAGCTGAAGAAGCCCGATACCATAAAGATTGTATGTCTACCTTTCATGTTGAGGTTGAGAGAGCTTGCCAGAATAAGTCAAGGGTTGAACCTGAAGACCGCCCCTTCATTGCTTTGTGTGTAGAATTGTCGGAGGACAAAATGAAACCAAGGAATTCAATTAAAGTAGAGAAGCTTTACAAAGAGTTAGGTGGTGAGAAGTTGTCACGTAGGTCGCTCATTGTAAAAGTTAAAGATTACTTCAAAGACGAAATTGTAGACTTACATGGGGATGGTATCGCTACGTTGTTAGTTTTCAAAACTATGCTGCCTCATACCTGAATATTGCAAAAGATTGTGAGGAATCTGTTGATATTGATGAGTGTGTGAAGAAGCTGGGCAAGCAAATCGCGAGTGAGTGCAAAAAGAACAAGTAAGAATTCACTTCTTATCGTACTCACATAGACAAATATATTGCTTCCGAATGTATGAGTGATGTTCTTATGCAATTGCTTACTCGTGTAAGTTCGAAATTCTCTGACTCCCTGCAATCCATAATGGTTGGAAACATTGTAGCAAGTGTTGTTACAAATCAGCTTACTCCACTCCAAATAGCAGTGTGTGTTCTCATAGGTGACCATAAACAAATCATTAAAGAGTTGTACAAGTACAATGTAACTTGTTCTTATGATGAAGTGCGGCATTTTATGCGCTCAGCTGCTGTTGTTGAGGTAAGAGATGCTGTGTGGTCGGGTTTGAATGATGCTGCACTTGCTGGTCTTGTGCAAGTTATAATTGACAACTTTGATGCAGTTATTCACTCCCAAAATTGTAGATTAAACTGTCACAACCTTGCAGCTATTGTAACACAGCCCAGATCACTTGAAAACGACAGTGCGAAGGTCATTCCTAGATTATCAAAACAAGAAATGTCAGTTCCCATAAATTGTGAGCTGGAAGTTGTGCCATACTCTGGTCCGAAAAGACCTTCTATGCCCATGGAGCCAACCTGCTCATTTGAGCCTTCTGAGAAGCTTACAAGAGCAGCCGAAGTGTCACTTCACCGTGCAGAAGAGCTAGATCTGGAGTTCTTCAGACGGACACTGTTTGTCGCTGGCACCCCTGAGTACAATGGCTTCAACACCCGCCATTGTAGAGAGGCGGGAATGATGCCAGCTAAGAAGTCGGCCATCAAGTATATGCCACTCATTAATATGAAGCCAGCGGACCACAACACTGTCAACACTGCAATCAACAATGGCATTAAAGTTACGAGGGAGTCCAACCAAAGTGTTTTGGTCATCACAGCAGATCAACAGATCTACAAGGTTATAGTGAACATCCTGTTCCATAAACGAAGTCTCCTGACTGATGTGGTTGCCATCCTTGGTGGAATGCACTTGGTAATGGACTTCATAGGTGCGATTGGCAGTCTAGCAGCGGGAAGTGGCCTGAAAGAAATTCTCTGTAGCACATTCGGATCAGTGGATAAAATGCTAGAGGGAAAAAAGTACCCTCAAAATGCCCGTGCACTTCGCATGCTGACTGAAGAAGCTCTCAGACCTGTATTCTTGAAGTATGGTGAGCGTAGCAATACCATGGCTGGCTTGATGGAAGTCCTTGAAGAACTGGCCTCTGCTAGCAAGAACAACTCGTATGTAGGTTGACATCATCATCAAGCCACTATTATGAAATACACGCGCAGTACACATGAAGGTGATTATGCTCTGGCCATTCAAACAGCTGAAAATATGTTGCCATATTTCTTCGCTGCTGGGCATCACAACTACAGTAGATATGGCCTCTTCGTTCGATCTATAACGTGGTTACCTGAAGAAGTCTTAGATGCATTTATGAGAGGAGAGGGTTCTATGCATCACATAGATGGACTCTGGAATGGGGTGCCAACCGACCAGTTCCTGGAAAGTACCTGGATGCGTCGTGGGAAGGGCCCTAGTGGTGTCATTGGTAAAACCCAAAATCCACAAGTGATGGCCACGTGGGTATACAGCCTCAATGCTCGTGTGAGTCTGAATGCTGACCTCCTAGATATGAGTGAGCACCTAGAAATATTCCATCTGTACCACAAAGAGGAGGCAGGAGGTCGCATCAAACATGATGGAGAAGATCGCCAATCACTTCATGATTCCATTTATAAGTGCATGGACCCAATGGATCCAGAGTCACATCCAGGAGGCAACTTATACAATATTCAGACAGGGCAGCTTGCATCTCCAGATGCCAATGCCGATAGAGCTGTTAGTATTGGAAAGACGCAACTGGCACAGTACGAGTCATCATGGCCACAAGGCTTTTATGGCACCATTTCCAAACATGTCATCACCTTTGCAAGTAAAACGAAACATATCAAGGTGGGTGCCCACTTGGTTATGGACCAAGAAGCGATTTATGCATGCGTCATCGGTTTGCTGATGAGCGAACGCGAACTTGACTTGACCCATGTATTCTTAACAGAGCTTGCGGCATACCCACCCGCACTGTTCCAACCAGATGGCTTAATGAGAACTGCAGCTAAGTTCGCATTGAAGCAGAACTTGGGAGTGGAAACATCCTCTCGAACATGGGGTCGACCAACAGTTGCTATCATGGATGTGTCAGCTGTTTTGTGGACAGTCGACTGGCCTGCTAGTGGCACAGTTGCTACATTTATCCAAGCCTTCAAGTATGGCTACCGAAACATCTTTCTCATGCATCTGTAGTACTAGCTTTTCATCGCTACTATGATTTCTCCCCGAAATCAAGCACTCGGGCAATGAGAAGCAAGAGCAGCAGAGTTCACAAGCTGGACCTCAACACCCCATTGCCTACAAGAGACGCTGTTCTCACGTGCACCGCGAACAAGGAGCAACTAAACAGGCTGCTCTGTGAGCAAATCCTTGCTGACAGTGAGTATCTCGCAACTGTAACCCAAGACCATGAGCTAGTGCTTGCAGGATGGCAGACCATACCGACTTCCATTGTGCGAGGCAGGAGTCGAGCAGCATTGGAGCTCTCATCATCTCATGAAGAGGCTGACGTGATAATAACACAACACGCTATCGCACAAGCTGAGAAAGATTCTGATGCCCGCATCTCCATCATTTGTGATGACACAGACGTGTTTGCCATGCTGACTCACTTCTATGAATTTAAGAAACTAGGCTGTCCCATGATTATGGAGTCTCCAGTGCGTGGCAGAAAATCAGTGGACATCCGAGCAACTGTAACCCAGCACAAAGACATCATCCCACAAATCCTCAAACTACACGCTTTGAGTGGTTGTGACACAGTTGCAGCAATACATGGCATCGGCAAAGCCACTGCCATTGCCACAGCCAAGAAGGGTCGGAAGCTAGACAAGCTGGGGTCCCTTGATGCATGCTTTGACCATATCGAGAAAGAGGCAACAGCGTGTCATTTTTGCATGCTATGGGGATAAGAAATCCTCATCTCTTACTGAGTGTCGTCAGCGAGTATGGGCTCAGAAGACAGGGAAGTCGGGAACTGCTGCACCCAAACTATGTTCTCTACCACCAACAACTGAAGCTTTCCATCAAAATGTGCTCAGAGCCCACTACACTGTGGCGAACTGGCTCGATGCACTAAAGTGTGACCCACCACCACTTGATCCTGTGCATTATGGGTGGGAGAGAGACGAAACAAACAGAGTTCTCATCCCAAAAACAGTTGGTGAAGGAGTGTGCTTAGCACCAGATGAAGTTCTGAAGCTAATCAGATGTGGGTGTGAATCACAATCAGCATGCAGGGGGAGTCGCTGCGGCTGCATGGGACGCGGAATCCCTTGCACAATGTTCTGTGCATGTGGCAGCGGCTTGGATTGCAACAATCCATTGACCCAAAACGCAAACGAAGAGCAGACTGATGATCCTGACGATCCTGACACAACCATGTCTTTTGATATTTGCCCCCAATAAATGGTTACCTAATGTGAATAACTGCATCAAAGTTGTCAATGCCAATCCCCCAGCTAGGTGTGAG
This sequence comes from Bathynomus jamesi, assembly GCA_023014485.1. Lineage (NCBI taxonomy): Eukaryota > Metazoa > Arthropoda > Malacostraca > Isopoda > Cirolanidae > Bathynomus > Bathynomus jamesi. Next base: position 323,695 of record JAJOZX010003438.1, read on the forward strand.
CTTTGTTTTGCTTACGAGGTCATATCTTGTAGCTTTGCAACCTTCCATAGAATGCATGTGCCCTGCACTTCAGCATAAATTGTGGTTTATATCCGAATATCCATATCCATATAATGTGGGTTATGTCATTTAAGCATTATGATCTGGTTTTATCTGCAGAAAAGATGTTAAGTGCTCAGCAGTTAGCTAGATTGTAGAAATTGTCACTGAAATAAAGCAAATACAGTGATGTCAACTGTGGCATTATCATATTTCAAGGCCAAACTTTAACCTCAAATGACCTTGACTTCACCCATGGAGTTGCAAAATGATATCCTACTGTTATCATGTGCCTATAGAACTACTCAGTTTCGCCAAAAACCATAAAAACGACAGTAAGATCACCAAAATATCTCCACGACTGCCTGGGATATGGGATATTCCTTATTTCGGGGGGCGTTATGGGATATTCCTTATTTCGGGGGGCGTTATGGGATATTCCTTATTTCGGGGGACGTTTGACCTCCAATGACCTTGAGTATTGACGAATGTGGGTCAAAACGACTCCCAAAGTATCTGCAACCCCTTCAGATCGACTCATCATCCTAAAAACCCCTAGAAATGACACCAAGATCATCAACATCCATCAAGCATTGACCAGGATATGGGATTTTTCAGTTTCGCCGGCCATCTTGGAAAATGGCGGCCATATTGAAAAAGCCAAGCGGGGGGTCAGGTGTACACCCGATGGATTCTTGAATGGAGTGGTATAAGCTTTCAAAATATGTCAAGATTTGCTTTATAACAAACAATGCAGGGTTCCCACCCCGTGCAACCGGACTATTTCGAAAAATGTTTTCAACAGTGGCAGGATCGTTAGGCAAAGTGTGTAGGTACGGAATGAGCGTACTTTGAGGGAGATTAAGCCAAAAACCCTGTAAGTACAGTACCATATTCTGTCTATTATGGCATCAGTTCAGGTACTTTTTAAAAAAAAACTCGTGCGTATATATATATATATATTATATATATACGATAGCCACTCAATATATTTTGCCCCACCTTTTTTTTTCTTTTCCAAGTTTCCTTGTAAGTTCCAGAAATTTTGTACACGAGTAGTTACATACCTTTTTACAAGTTTTTATTTTTCCACATAGTCTCCATCCTTTTCTACGCCTTTTCTCCACCTCGAAACAAGGGCCTTTATTCCTTGCTGATAAACGTCCGCTGAGTTCCGCTGGAGCCACCTCTTAACCTCCTCAACAACCTAATCGTCACTCTGAAACTTTCTTCCACGAATAGCAGCCTTCATTGGCCCAAACAAATGGAAGTCTGAAGGTGCCAGATCCGGGCTGTATGGAGGGTGGGGTAACACAGTCAAGCGCATTTTGGTGATGGCCTCTCTAGTTTGCAAACTGTTGTGTGGTCTTGCGTTATCGGACAAAAGAAGAAGGACGTCTTCCAGTTTTCTTTCCGGTTGAACTCGCTTTATACGTCTCTGGAGTCTCTGCAGAGTAACAATATATGCCTCCGAGTTGTTTGTTTGTCCTTTCTTCATAATGTCTACCAGAATCATCCCTTTCATGTCCCAGAAGATGGTGGCCATAACCTTTCCTGCAGAGGGAGCCATTTTGAACTTTTTCTTGCGTGGGGAGTCTGCGTGATGCCACTCCATGGATTGGCGTTTTGTTTCAGGTTCAAAATGGTGCACCCAAGTCTCATCCCAAGTCACAGTTCGTGAAAGGAAGTCATCCCCTTCTCCCTCGTATCGAACCAACGACTCAGAAGCAATTTCTTTTCTTTGGGCTTTGTGATCTTCAGTCAGTTGGCAAGGAACAAACCGTGAACACACTTTTGAGTATCCCAGTTGCTGAATTATCGTATTCACACTTCCTTCACTAATTCCTAGCTCCAGTGATAGCTCCTTGTATGTGACGCGCTGATTTGATCGAATGAAGCTGTTAGCACGTTGCACAGAGTATGATGTCACAGCCGATGCCGGGCGACCGCTGCGTGGCTCATCATCGAGGCTGGCTCTTCCTCTCTCCGATGATCTCACACATTTAGACCAGCGTCCAACTGTGCTTCGATGAACAACAGCATCTCCGTAAACGTTTTGTAGACACTTGTGGCTATTTCCACCTGTTTCTTTCTCTGCGGTTAAGAACTCGATAACAGCTCTCTGTTTACGACGCACATCACTGTCAGACGCCATTTTCGAAACTGCGTTAACCATCGGTTTTATACAGGGGCGTTTAAAACCGTTTTTATACAAGGAGGGGAGGTTGAAACTGGAAAAATCCGATTATGTGAAGCGCAGAAAGTTCAAACTTATGACCCAAAAGACATTTCAGCCCCATGGCCTATTATTTAGCTAAGAAAAAAGGGTGGGGCAAAATATATTGAGTGCCCTAGTATATATATATATATATATATATATTATATATATATATAAATAAATAATTATATATACACACAAACACACACAAAAATATTTCCTATGATTCCGTACTTTTGAAACACCTGTATTTTTTATGTATGTATTTATTTAGAATGCTAATTTTTAATAACTTTTTTAATAAGTTCTTTAATACATTAAACACTTCTTCAAGTGGTAGAGTTGTGTAATGAAAGGAATAAATTCAGTCTGTTTTTTTTATTTTATCCAAGTCAGATATTCGATAGCATTGTTAATACACCAAAATACCAATTTATTCCGTTTCTGTTTTCTGTTTCGTGACAATACTTAATGAAATATTTTTAATTAATTATAATCTCACTATTATGTGTTGTGATAGGGGTTTTGTAGTGAACTGTTTTGAGCCGACTGTAAATCAAAATCTTTATGGAGTTTTGGGATTGCATATATGGTTGGTATATATTTATTGTATGTGGGATGTAATGCATGTACACGACAAATTTCACAAACTATAAAAATGTTCAAATCAGGATTCAGATCCGTTTGAGTAGAATAGGAGGGCGCTGACAATTGCGCAAAGAAAAGGTAAAAACTTAGTACAACCTGGCACATAATTCAACATCCTATAAAACGCATAACACATTTGCGTGCACAGGCGTTTCTCGACCTAACTGTGGTAATGGTAGCATTTCAATGAAACCTGTGGTGTTACACCGGGACCCACGGATGGGTTAATTTTTTGTATGAACACGTAAGATTTTGCCTATTGCAAAAATAATGTAGCGTAATGGTCAGCCCCATCCTTCTAGTCAGGAGATGCTGGATTTGAATCCTGTTGAGGCATTTTGCATTATGCAAAATCGGGTGTGTTCATACAAAAAGTTAACCCATTTGTGGGTGCACAGGGTAACACGAGAGATTGCATAAAGCTTAGTTCCCAGTGGTACGCTTAGGGTTGCCAGATTTTGATGACCGGATTAAAGGACACTCAAAACGTTTTCAAGCTGCCACTCCCAGATTCTCAAATTTATATATATATATATATATATATATATATATATATGTTAACCCCTCCGTCTATAGCCCTGGGGTGGTTCGGATCGACGGGAGTTCTAGTTAGGAGGCAAGCAACGGATATTTCTTCTATAACATTCTAATTCTTTTCGGTCGCCTCTGGTTAAACTCTTGGCTACAGACTCGCCAGACTGTTATGCCAATATCTTCTATGGTGCTTGGGTTGTCTCTTAATTTGGGTAAAGGGTCGCCAATTTTTAATTCTTCTCTTTCTATAATACTCTGATACTTTCTCTGATACTAAAATTATCGACTTTACTGACTAAGTTCTTCTGAAGAGAGCACGGCTCGAAGGGGAAAATAAAAAGTTTCTCTTACATTTAGTTTACTTCTCAAAATGTACAGGTAGTGCTCTGAATTTACAGGGGTAGAGGTTCGACCTCTTTCGACCATGGCTCAGGCCGGAATCTAAAAATATTAAGAAGGCAAGGGGCCTCTGCCCCCTCCTCGCAGCAAGGCTGCTAACAAGGGAGGCTCGTAATGCGTGCTATAATGAAGTGCAATAATGAAGAAGTGCTCTAATTTTACAAATACATGTATAATATAAACCTAAATGTTGGGGACGGAAGTTGAAGGTTAAGTTCCCCCTTTTAAACACATGATCAGATGTTTGAAAGATTCCAAATAAAAATTAAAAAAAAAAAATAAAAACTAATCGTATATTTTTGCCGAATCTTCATTTCTGAAGGCGATATCATTTCGTAATAGTACACATAAGTACAAATTAAGTACACGACTGAGTACGTATTAATTTTGGTTCATTACAATTACGATTACAATTATGGATTACTTCACATTCGCTTATGATTGTCCATTACAGTTCTATTAAAGTACATTCTTACATTATAAATTAAATCATTAGATTTAATTACAGTTTCAATGAAGTACATTACAAGTTATTATTAATTACAGTTTCATTAAAGTACATTACGTCGTTTACCATTCTTAGTGTTTTTATATATTTATATATGGTTATAATACATGGTTATACTAGATGGTTATACTAGATGGTTATACTATATGGTTATTAGTACAACACAAGTACATGAGCACATACGAGATAATTTATTTACGAAATAATATGTTATAATGTTATAAATTTGAAATCAGAGCGAACGGAGGTATTTATCTTAGAAGCGTTCGATTCTGTCGTAGTGAGCGGAATTTGATAACAACTAAGCATTTTCGAATATCTTGGGAGGGGTGAACGCACTTAAAAATAAAAAAATAAAAAATGAAAAAATAATACGAGAACGTATTTTTGCGTTTTCGAACGAAGGCATGAAGTTTTGCATTTCACGAGAAAAAATGAATATTTAATAAAATTGACATACGATAATGATCAAGATAAGATATGGACGTATGGGGGCGGGGTATATGGTTGAATAATAGTTATATTTATACTACATACCATAAATAATGACCTATAGAGTGTACAGTTTTTATTATGATGATGATAAAGAATTTTCATACATTGAATACTAGATATATGATGAAGGGAAATTAATGACGGGAAAATGTGACGTCATAGTTATTGAATTTGTACGTATAGTACAAATCATTATTAGGAAGATTTACAAGAACGAATTAGAGACAAAGAGTGGGTAGTAATGACTAAGAAGTACAACTACGGGTTCCAATCCTGTTATATGCAATGTGTATGCATAATCTAGGGACGAGGGCGAGATGCAAGACAATCATAATTAATTCTAATAAATTCTATAACAAATGGAAAATGGATACGACTAAACCATAGATATGGTAGATCGTAGGGTTGTGACAGGAACAAAAATAGGAAGCTACAAGTAAAATTATTATCCAAACTCGCGTTAAGCGATTTTGGTTCTTATGTAAAAATGAATATTAATTATTCATTGTTCATTTTTTACATTACTCTCCCCTTTAAAAATGATATTTATACAATAATCTAATAGGGTACAATTAATACAATAGAATTAAGAGAATAACATTCTAACTAATTCGAGTTAGATGACGAATTTTTCTTTACAATTCAAATTTTATACAGAACGATTTCGCGTGGTTGAGTACAATGCAGAGTATCAAATTTTTAAAATGACACTTGCTTACAAAATATTAAAAAAATTCAAAGATTAATACTTTAATTTTGTGTAAAAAGAATAAAAGGATTAATACGTTAATTTAGTCAAACAATGAAGTTAGACAAAGAATATTTTATTTTATTATTTTTTTTTTTGTCGGAAGAATTACATACAAAATGAATAGCAGATAAAAGGGAAAACTGTAAATCGTACAATCTGTAAACTAATTTTTATTGACTAGTGTAGGTAAAAATAGAATTACGTAATGGTTGATGTATAGACCTGTGGTCTAGTGTGTATTTGGGTGTATTAGGTACAAAGTGTGTATCTTACAATTTCGAGGGACAGATTAGTTGAGAGGATTGTTCAATTAACTGAATAAATGCATGAGCAAGATATTAGAAAGGAAAAATGATTAAGACTAAATAGCATAGTTTGCACTTACACGTAATGAAATAGTTTTATTGTGATATCCAATGATTTTAGCATAAGGTTTGTATATATAGTATATATAGTGTGCATACATGCGTTTTTATTAACTGTTGTAGGAACAAATCGAATTACGTAGTGGATGATGTATAGACCTGTGGTCAAATGTGTATTTATGTTTATTGGGTACAAAGTGTTTATCTTATAATTTCGAGAGACAGATTAGCTGAGAGGATTGTTAAATTAACTGAAATAATGCATGAGCGAGAATTTATATATAGTAAGCAATAATTATGATGTATTATAATGATGATGTTTGCATACGAGTTTTAATGCAAAAGTGACTGGAGGGAATATGTGTCAAAAGTAATAAAATTCAATTAGGATTATAGATTTTACATAATCAGTTACACGTATAAGGTAATTAAAAAAACGAACTTAGAGGACCTTACAATTAATGAAAGTAAATCTCACGGTTTTAAAATTGAATTTTGACACACAATTAATTTCGACTACTAAAATTCATAGCCATATACTGTAGTATTCTTAAAAATAAAAAAAACACAACTTAACATAAATGGAGGTTATGTTCCATAGTACTAAAGAGGAATTAACCATGGTTGAACCATTTCTCCGGTTGACACTGGGTTCAACTGGGGTTGGTTTTTTTTTTTAAATAAAATAAAAAAACTAAGTTTGGAGTACGACATTCGGGGGAATTGAGTGACTAAGCGGGGGGTATAAGTTTGAAATTGACAATACGTCTTTCGTGAGCACTTTGCTCTTTTTAAAAGATTGCTTGTCACACTACTTAGAACAAAAATTAAAAGAGTTCAAACAAAACGGAGGGACGGTATGCTCCTCAGCATAGTAATTTAAAAGGAGTCATTGGGACAAGATCGATTAATTAATTATTACAAACTATTATATCACGTATACATTACAATGATTATCAAAGTCATTACAAACAATTGTAAAAACTGTTTTGGTTACAAACAATAAAATGTCATTTTACCTATATATTTATATACACAACAATGGCATGAAAAAGAAAAGACAAATCGGTCCATTTCCTTCTTACAACAAAACAAAGAAAGGTTAACTAAAGACGCAACCCGGTCAATTCAGGTTGAATTAAATTCTCTTTTACAACAAAAAAAAAGGTTGAATTAAATTCTTAGATTACATTTTCTTAAATTAAATTCTCTTAACTTACAAAGAAAAAGTTGAATTTAATTGACTGCATTGAAATGACTTGGGACTTGAAAACTCGACTTGGGATTCGAAAATTGACTTGGAATAAAATTGACTTGGGATTCGAAAACTGACTTGGAATAAAACTGACTTGGAATAAAACTCTCTGACTTGGAAAAAAACTCTCTGACTTGGAATAAAACTCTCTGACTTGGAATAAAACTCTCTGACTTGGAATAAAACTGCCTGGCTTGAACTCTATCAAGTATTTCTATAAATCTCTGGGGCGGTTGTCCATCTTGGCGCAACCTTCTGACTTGACCTCTTATCAAGTATTCTGAAACTAACTTGAACTTTATCAAGTAGTATCTTGAAACTGTAACTTGAACTCTATCAAGTATTCTGAAACTGTAACTTGAAATTAACTGAAAATGGAAAATGACTGCACTTGATCTCTATCAAGTGGAGACGGTTAACCTCTGTTTTGGTTGACCCTCTTGGTGCAACCTTCTGACTTCAAAAACTGACTTAAAAAATGACTTCAAAAATGACTTCAAAAAATGACTTCAAAAAATGACTTCAAGTATCTCTCTAAATCTATAAACTCTCTGTAAACTCTCTGTAAACTCTCTGTAAACTCTCTCTCTTCTTAATTGCAAGTCAATTCAATTCAATAATTTGAAAAAATTTGCAAACAAAAAATAAAAAAATGTAAACAACATTTCACTCGAATGTACGAAGGTACATAAAATAAAATTATTCTACACTGAATATAACAGTGAAAATAACTCTCTTGAAATTAACTCTCTTTGAAATTAACTCTCTTTGAAATTAACTCTCTTTGAAATTAACTCTCTTTGAAATTAACTCTCTTTGAAATTAACTCTCTGTTACAATTAACTCTCTGTTACAATTAACTCTGTTACAATTAACTCTCTGTGACAATTAACTCTCTGTGACAATTAACTCTCTGTGACAATTAATTCTGTGACAATTAACTCTGTGACAATTAACTCTGTGTTACATTTAACTTCTGTGAAAATTACTGTTTCACTAAAAAAAATGTATCACTGGTGTCTGAAATGTTCACTGTGTTTTGTGTAAATTCTGACTTGATACTCATTATTAACTGTTAATAATACGGACTTTTCAAGTGTTTATAAATTACTTAAAAAACAAACTGTACTTAACAAAATTTTCTATGGGGAAATCCTTGAGACGTGTCCTGAAGACGTCTTGCTGGCTACTTCTTCTTGGATGAAAATTAGGCGTGGAGAACTTGGAGTCGTGACACACCGGTTCAAGGGTGGATGTTACGAACTAGAAGTCGTGACACGCCGGTCAATTTTTTATCCTGATGCAGGGTAATTTCTATCTTGGCCAAAGAGTCTCTTCTTAAAATCTTCTTCTTAAAATTCTTCTTCTAAAATATTCTTCTTCTTAAAAATATTCTTCTCTTAAAAATATTCTTCTTAAAAATATTCCTCTTCTTAAAAATATTCTTCTTCTTAAAAATATTATTCTTCTTAAAAATATTCTTCTTCTTAAAAATATTCTTCTTAAAATCATTCATCTGAAAATCATTCTTTTTAAAAATATTCTTCTTAAAATAATTCTCCTTAAAATATTCTTCTTCTTAAAATATTCTTGTTAAAATCTTCTTGTTAAAATCTTCTAAAATCTTCTTCTACAAATCTTCTACAAATCTTCTAAAAATCTTTTTCTTATCCTGATAAAGGGTCGCCACACTGTTAACCCCTCCGTCTATGGCCCTGGGGGGTTCGGATCGACGGGGGTTCTAGTTAGGAGGCAAGCAACGGATATTTCTTCTATAACATTCTAATTCTTTTCGGTCGCCTCTGGTTAAACTTGGCTACAGACTCGCCAGACTGTTATGCCAATATCTTCTATGGTGCTTGGGTGTCTCTTAATTTGGGCAAAGGATCGCCAATTTTTAATTCTTCTCTTTCTATAATACTCTGATACTTTCTCTGATACTAAAATTATCGACTTTACTGACTAAGTTCTTCTGAAGAGAGCACGGCTCGAAGGGGAAAATAAAAAGTTTCTCTTACATTTAGTTTACTTCTCAAAATGTACAGGTAGTGCTCTGAATTTACAGGGGTAGAGGTTCGACCTCTTTCGACCATGGCTCAGGCCGGAATCTAAAAATATTAAGAAGGCAAGGGGCCTCTGCCCCCTCCTCGCAGCAAGGCTGCTAACAAGGGAGGCTCGTAATGCGTGCTATAATGAAGTGCAATAATGAAGAAGTGCTCTAATTTTACAAATACATGTATAATATAAACCTAAATGTTGGGGGACGGAAGTTGAAGGTTAAGTTCCCCCCTTTTAAACACATGATCAGATGTTTGAAAGATTCCAAATAAAAATTAAAAAAATTAAAATAAAAACTAATCGTATATTTTTGCCGAATCTTCATTTCTGAAGGCGATATCATTTCGTAATAGTACACATAAGTACAAATTAAGTACACGACTGAGTACGTATTAATTTTGGTTCATTACAATTACGATTACAATTATGGATTACTTCACATTCGCTTATGATTGTCCATTACAGTTCTATTAAAGTACATTCTTACATTATAAATTAAATCATTAGATTTAATTACAGTTTCAATGAAGTACATTACAAGTTATTATTAATTACAGTTTCATTAAAGTACATTACGTCGTTTACCATTCTTAGTGTTTTTATATATTTATATATGGTTATAATACATGGTTATACTAGATGGTTATACTAGATGGTTATACTATATGGTTTTAGTACAACACAAGTACATGAGCACATACGAGATAATTTATTTACGAAATAATATGTTATAATGTTATAAATTTGAAATCAGAGCGAACGGAGGTATTTATCTTAGAAGCGTTCGATTCTGTCGTAGTGAGCGGAATTTGATAACAACTAAGCATTTTCGAATATCTTGGGAGGGGTGAACGCACTTAAAAATAAAAAAATAAAAAATGAAAAAATAATACGAGAACGTATTTTTGCGTTTTCGAACGAAGGCATGAAGTTTTGCATTTCACGAGAAAAAATGAATATTTAATAAAATTGACATACGATAATGATCAAGATAAGATATGGACGTATGGGGGCGGGGTATATGGTTGAATAATAGTTATATTTATACTACATAACATAAATAATGACTTCTATAGAGTGTACAGTTTTTATTATGATGATGATAAAGAATTTTCATACATTGAATACTAGATATATGATGAAGGGAAATTAATGACGGGAAAATGTGACGTCATAGTTATTGAATTTGTACGTATAGTACAAATCATTATTAGGAAGATTTACAAGAACGAATTAGAGACAAAGAGTGGGTAGTAATGACTAAGAAGTACAACTACGGGTTCCAATCCTGTTATATGCAATGTGTATGCATAATCTAGGGACGAGGGCGAGATGCAAGACAATCATAATTAATTCTAATAAATTCTATAACAAATGGAAAATGGATACGACTAAACCATAGATATGGTAGATCGTAGGGTTGTGACACGAACAAAAATAGGAAGCTACAAGTAAAATTATTATCCAAACTCGCGTTAAGCGATTTTGGTTCTTATGTAAAAATTAATATTAATTATTCATTGTTCATTTTTTACATTACTCTCCCCTTTAAAAATGATATTTATACAATAATCTAATAGGGTACAATTAATACAATAGAATTAAGAGAATAACATCCTAACTAATTCGAGTTAGATGACGAATTTTTCTTTACAATACAAATTTTATACAGAACGATTTCGCGTGGTTGAGTACAATGCAGAGTAATCAAATTTTTAAAATGACACTTGCTTACAAAATATTAAAAAAATTCAAAGATTAATACTTTAATTGTGTGTAAAAAGAATAAAAGGATTAATACGTTAATTTAGTCAAACAATGAAGTTAGACAAAGAATATTTTTTTTTTTTTTTTTTTTTGTCGGAAGAATTACATACAAAATGAATAGCAGATAAAAGGGAAAACTGTAAATCGTACAATCTGTAAACTAATTTTTATTGACTAGTGTAGGTAAAAATAGAATTACGTAATGGTTGATGTATAGACCTGTGGTCTAGTGTGTATTTGGGTGTATTAGGTACAAAGTGTGTATCTTACAATTTCGAGGGACAGATTAGTTGAGAGGATTGTTCAATTAACTGAATAAATGCATGAGCAAGATATTAGAAAGGAAAAATGATTAAGACTAAATAGCATAGTTTGCACTTACACGTAATGAAATAGTTTTATTGTGATATCCAATGATTTTAGCATAAGGTTTGTATATATAGTATATATAGTGTGCATACATGCGTTTTTATTAACTGTTGTAGGTACAAATCGAATTACGTAGTGGATGATGTATAGACCTGTGGTCAAATGTGTATTTGTGTGTATTAGGTACAAAGTGTGTATCTTATAATTTCGAGAGAAAGATTAGTTGAGAGGATTGTTAAATTAACTGAATAAATGCATGAGCAAGATATATTAGAAAGCAAAAATGATTAAGATTAAATTACATAGTTAGCACTTACGCGTAATGAAATAGTTTATTTTGATATCCAATGATTTTAGCATAAGGTCTGTATATATAGTATATATAGTGTGCATACATGCATTTTTATTGACTGTTGTAGGTACAAATCGAATTACGTAGTGGATGATGTATAGACCTGTGGTCAAATGTGTATTTATGTTTATTGGGTACAAAGTGTTTATCTTATAATTTCGAGAGACAGATTAGCTGAGAGGATTGTTAAATTAACTGAAATAATGCATGAGCGAGAATTTTATATAGTAAGCAATAATTATGATGTAATATAATGATGATGTTTGCATACGAGTTTTAATGCAAAAGTGACTGGAGGGAATATGTGTCAAAAGTAATAAAATTCAATTAGGATTATAGATTTTACATAATCAGTTACACGTATAAGGTAATTAAAAAAACGAACTTAGAGGACCTTACAATTAATGAAAGTAAATCTCACGGTTTTAAAATTGAATTTTGACACACAATTAATTTCGACTACTAAAATTCATAGCCATATACTGTAGTATTCTTAAAAATAAAAAAACACAACTTAACATAAATGGAGGTTATGTTCCATAGTACTAAAGAGGAATTAACCATGGTTGAACCATTTCTCCGGTTGACACTGGGTTCAACTGGGGTTGGTTTTTTTTTTAAATAAAATAAAAAAACAAAGTTTGGAGTACGACATTCGGGGGAATTGAGTGACTAAGCGGGGGGTATAAGTTTGAAATTGACAATACGTCTTTCGTGAGCACTTTGCTCTTTTTAAAAGATTGCTTGTCACACTACTTAGAACAAAAATTAAAAGAGTTCAAACAAAACGGAGGGACGGTATGCTCCTCAGCATAGTAATTTAAAAGGAGTCATTGGGACAAGATCGATTAATTAATTATTACACAACTATTATTATCACGTATACATTACAATGATTATCAAAGTCATTACAAACAATTGTAAAAACTGTTTTGGTTACAAACAATAAAATGTCATTTTACCTATATATTTATATACACAACAATGGCATGAAAAAGAAAAGACAAATCGGTCCATTTCCTTCTTACAACAAAACAAAGAAAGGTTAACTAAAGACGCAACCCGGTCAATTCAGGTTGAATTAAATTCTCTTTTACAACAAAAAAAAAGGTTGAATTAAATTCTTAGATTACATTTTCTTAAATTAAATTCTCTTAACTTACAAAGAAAAAGTTGAATTTAATTGACTGCATTGAAATGACTTGGGACTTGAAAATCGACTTGGGATTCGAAAATTGACTTGGAATAAAATTGACTTGGGATTCGAAAACTGACTTGGAATAAAACTGACTTGGAATAAAACTCTCTGACTTGGAAAAAAACTCTCTGACTTGGAATAAAACTCTCTGACTTGGAATAAAACTCTCTGACTTGGAATAAAACTGCCTGGCTTGAACTCTATCAAGTATTTCTATAAATCTCTGGGGCGGTTGTCCATCTTGGCGCAACCTTCTGACTTGACCTCTTATCAAGTATTCTGAAACTAACTTGAACTCTTATCAAGTAGTATCTTGAAACTGTAACTTGAACTCTATCAAGTATTCTGAAACTGTAACTTGAAATTAACTGAAAATGGAAAATGACTGCACTTGATCTCTATCAAGTGGAGACGGTTAACCTCTGTTTTGGTTGACCCTCTTGGTGCAACCTTCTGACTTCAAAAACTGACTTCAAAAATGACTTCAAAAATGACTTCAAAAAATGACTTCAAAAAATGACTTCAAGTATCTCTCTAAATCTATAAACTCTCTGTAAACTCTCTGTAAACTCTCTGTAAACTCTCTGTAAACTCTCTCTTTCTTAATTTGCAAGTCAATTCAATTCAATAATTTGAAAAAAATTTGCAAACAAAAAATAAAAAAAATGTAAACAACATTTCACTCGAATGTACGGGAAGGTACATAAAATAAAATTATTCTATACTGAATATAACAGTGAAAATAACTCTCTTGAAATTAACTCTCTTTGAAATTAACTCTCTTTGAAATTAACTCTCTTTGAAATTAACTCTCTTTGAAATTAACTCTCTGTTACAATTAACTCTCTGTTACAATTAACTCTGTGACAATTAACTCTCTGTGACAATTAACTCTCTGTGACAATTAACTCTCTGTGACAATTAACTCTGTGACAATTAACTCTGTGACAATTAACTCTGTGTTACATTTAACTTCTGTGAAAATTACTGTTTCACTAAAAAAATGTATCACTGGTGTCTGAAATGTTCACTGTGTTTTGTGTAAATTCTGACTTGATACTCATTATTAACTGTTAATAATACGGACTTTTCAAGTGTTTATAAATTACTTAAAAACAAACTGTACTTAACAAAATTTTCTATGGGGAAATCCTTGAGACGTGTCCTGAAGACGTCTTGCTGGCTACTTCTTCTTGGATGAAAATTAGGCGTGGAGAACTTGGAGTCGTGACACACCGGTTCAAGGGTGGATGTTACGAACTAGAAGTCGTGACACGCCGGTCAATTGGTTTTATCCTGATGCAGGGTAATTTCATCTTGGCCAAAGAGTGGCCTCTTCTTAAAATTCTTCTTAAAATCTTCTTCTTAAAATATTCTTCTTCTTAAAAATATCTCTCTTAAAAATATTCTTCTTAAAAATATTCCTCTTCTTAAAAATATTCTTCTTCTTAAAAATTATTCTTCTTAAAAATATTCTTCTTCTTAAAAATATTCTTCTTAAAATCATTCATCTGAAAATCATTCTTTTTAAAAATATTCTTCTTAAAATAATTCTCCTTAAAATTCTTCTTCTTAAATATTCTTGTTAAAATCTTCTTGTTAAAATCTTCTAAAAATCTTCTTCTACAAATCTTTCTACAAATCTTCTTCTAAAAATCTTTTTCTTATCCTGATAAAGGGTCGCCACACTGTTAACCCCTCCGTCTATGGCCCTGGGTGGTTCGGATCGACGGGGGTTCTAGTTAGGAGGCAAGCAACGGATATTTCTTCTATAACATTCTAATTCTTTTCGGTCGCCTCTGGTTAACTCTTGGCTACAGACTCGCCAGACTGTTATGCCAATATCTTCTATGGTGCTTGGGTTGTCTCTTAATTTGGGCAAAGGTCGCCAATTTTAATTCTTCTCTTTCTATAATACTCTGATACTTTCTCTGATACTAAAATTATCGACTTTACTGACTAAGTTCTTCTGAAGAGAGCACGGCTCGAAGGGGAAAATAAAAAGTTTCTCTTACATTTAGTTTACTTCTCAAAATGTACAGGTAGTGCTCTGAATTTACAGGGGTAGAGGTTCGACCTCTTTCGACCATGGCTCAGGCCGGAATCTAAAATATTAAGAAGGCAAGGGGCCTCTGCCCCCTCCTCGCAGCAAGGCTGCTAACAAGGGAGGCTCGTAATGCGTGCTATAATGAAGTGCATAATGAAGAAGTGCTCTAATTTTACAAATACATGTATAATATAAACCTAAATGTTGGGGGACGGAAGTTGAAGGTTAAGTTCCCCCCTTTTAAACACATATCAGATGTTTGAAAGATTCCAAATAAAAATTTAAAAAATAAAAAAAAAACTAATCGTATATTTTTGCCGAATCTTCATTTCTGAAGGCGATATCATTTCGTAATAGTACACATAAGTACAAATTAAGTACACGACTGAGTACGTATTAATTTTGGTTCATTACAATTACGATTACAATTATGGATTACTTCACATTCGCTTATGATTGTCCATTACAGTTCTATTAAAGTACATTCTTACATTATAAATTAAATCATTACATTTAATTACAGTTTCAATGAAGTACATTACAAGTTATTATTAATTACAGTTTCATTAAAGTACATTGCGTCGTTTACCATTCTTAGTGTTTTATATATTTATATATGGTTATAATACATGGTTATACTAGATGGTTTATACTATGGTTATACTAGATGGTTATAGTACAACACAAGTACATGAGCACATACGAGATAATTATTTACGAAATAATGTTATAAATGTTATAAATTGAAATCAGAGCGAACGGAGGTATTTATCTTAGAAGCGTTCGATTCTGTCGTAGTGAGCGGAATTTGATAACAACTAAGCATTTTCGAATATCTTGGGAGGGGTGAACGCACTTAAAAATAAAAAATAAAAATGAAAAAAATAATACGAGAACGGATTTTTGCGTTTTCGAACGAAGGCATGAAGTTTTGCATTTCACGAGAAAAAATGAATATTTAATAAAATTGACATACGATAATGATCAAGATAAGATATGGACGTATGGGGGGGGGTATATGGTTGAATAATAGTTATATTTATACTACATAACATAAATAATGACTTCTATAGAGTGTACAGTTTTTATTATGATGATGATAAAGAATTTTCATACATTGAATACTAGATATATGATGAAGGGAAATTAATGACGGAAAATGTGACGTCATAGTTATTGAATTTGTACGTATAGTACAAATCATTATTAGGAAGATTTACAAGAACGAATTAGAGACAAAGAGTGGGTAGTAATGACTAAGAAGTACAACTACGGTTCCAATCCTGTTATATGCAATGTGTATGCATAATCTAGGGACGAGGGCGAGATGCAAGACAATCATAATTAATTCTAATAAATTCTATAACAAATGGAAAATGGATACGACTAACCATAGATATGGTAGATCGTAGGTTGGTGACACGAACAAAAATAGGAAGCTACAAGTAAAATTATTATCCAAACTCGCGTTTAAGCGATTTTGGTTCTTATGTAAAATTAATATTAATTATTCATTGTTCATTTTTTACATTACTCTCCCCTTTAAAAATGATATTTATACAATAATCTAATAGGTACAATTAATACAATAGAATTAAGAGAATAACATCCTAACTAATTCGAGTTAGATGACGAATTTTTCTTTACAATACAAATTTTATACAGAACGATTTCGCGTGGTTGAGTACAATGCAGAGTAATCAAATTTTTAAAATGACACTTGCTTACAAAATATTAAAAAAATTCAAAGATTAATACTTTAATTGTGTGTAAAAAGAATAAAAGGATTAATACGTTAATTTAGTCAAACAATGAAGTTAGACAAAGAATTTTTTTTTTTTTTTTTTTTTGTCGGAAGAATTACATACAAAATGAATAGCAGATAAAAGGGAAAACTGTAAATCGTACAATCTGTAAACTAATTTTTATTGACTAGTGTAGGTAAAAATAGAATTACGTAATGGTTGATGTATAGACCTGTGGTCTAGTGTGTATTTGGGTGTATTAGGTACAAAGTGTGTATCTTACAATTTCGAGGGACAGATTAGTTGAGAGGATTGTTCAATTAACTGAATAAATGCATGAGCAAGATATTAGAAAGGAAAAATGATTAAGACTAAATAGCATAGTTTGCACTTACACGTAATGAAATAGTTTTATTGTGATATCCAATGATTTTAGCATAAGGTTTGTATATATAGTATATATAGTGTGCATACATGCGTTTTTATTAACTGTTGTAGGTACAAATCGAATTACGTAGTGGATGATGTATAGACCTGTGGTCAAATGTGTATTTGTGTGTATTAGGTACAAAGTGTGTATCTTATAATTTCGAGAGAAAGATTAGTTGAGAGGATTGTTAAATTAACTGAATAAATGCATGAGCAAGATATATTAGAAAGCAAAAATGATTAAGATTAAATTACATAGTTAGCACTTACGCGTAATGAAATAGTTTATTTTGATATCCAATGATTTTAGCATAAGGTCTGTATATATAGTATATATAGTGTGCATACATGCATTTTTATTGACTGTTGTAGGTACAAATCGAATTACGTAGTGGATGATGTATAGACCTGTGGTCAAATGTGTATTTATGTTTATTGGGTACAAAGTGTTTATCTTATAATTTCGAGAGACAGATTAGCTGAGAGGATTGTTAAATTAACTGAAATAATGCATGAGCGAGAATTTATATATAGTAAGCAATAATTATGATGTAATATAATGATGATGTTTGCATACGAGTTTTAATGCAAAAGTGACTGGAGGGAATATGTGTCAAAAGTAATAAAATTCAATTAGGATTATAGATTTTACATAATCAGTTACACGTATAAGGTAATTAAAAAAACGAACTTAGAGGACCTTACAATTAATGAAAGTAAATCTCACGGTTTTAAAATTGAATTTTGACACACAATTAATTTCGACTACTAAAATTCATAGCCATATATACTGTAGTATTCTTAAAAATAAAAAAACACAACTTAACATAAATGGAGGTTATGTTCCATAGTACTAAAGAGGAATTAACCATGGTTGAACCATTTCTCCGGTTGACACTGGGTTCAACTGGGGTTGGTTTTTTTTTTTAAATAAAATAAAAAAACTAAGTTTGGAGTACGACATTCGGGGGAATTGAGTGACTAAGCGGGGGGTATAAGTTTGAAATTGACAATACGTCTTTCGTGAGCACTTTGCTCTTTTTAAAAGATTGCTTGTCACACTACTTAGAACAAAAATTAAAAGAGTTCAAACAAAACGGAGGGACGGTATGCTCCTCAGCATAGTAATTTAAAAGGAGTCATTGGGACAAGATCGATTAATTAATTATTACACAACTATTATTATCACGTATACATTACAATGATTATCAAAGTCATTACAAACAATTGTAAAAACTGTTTTGGTTACAAACAATAAAATGTCATTTTACCTATATATTTATATACACAACAATGGCATGAAAAAGAAAAGACAAATCGGTCCATTTCCTTCTTACAACAAAACAAAGAAAGGTTAACTAAAGACGCAACCCGGTCAATTCAGGTTGAATTAAATTCTCTTTTACAACAAAAAAAAAGGTTGAATTAAATTCTTAGATTACATTTTCTTAAATTAAATTCTCTTAACTTACAAAGAAAAAGTTGAATTTAATTGACTGCATTGAAATGACTTGGGACTTGAAAACTCGACTTGGGATTCGAAAATTGACTTGGAATAAAATTGACTTGGGATTCGAAAACTGACTTGGAATAAAACTGACTTGGAATAAAACTCTCTGACTTGGAAAAAAACTCTCTGACTTGGAATAAAACTCTCTGACTTGGAATAAAACTCTCTGACTTGGAATAAAACTGCCTGGCTTGAACTCTATCAAGTATTTCTATAAATCTCTGGGGCGGTTGTCCATCTTGGCGCAACCTTCTGACTTGACCTCTTATCAAGTATTCTGAAACTAACTTGAACTCTTATCAAGTAGTATCTTGAAACTGTAACTTGAACTCTATCAAGTATTCTGAAACTGTAACTTGAAATTAACTGAAAATGGAAAATGACTGCACTTGATCTCTATCAAGTGGAGACGGTTAACCTCTGTTTTGGTTGACCCTCTTGGTGCAACCTTCTGACTTCAAAAACTGACTTCAAAAATGACTTCAAAAATGACTTCAAAAAATGACTTCAAAAAATGACTTCAAGTATCTCTCTAAATCTATAAACTCTCTGTAAACTCTCTGTAAACTCTCTGTAAACTCTCTCTCTTTCTTAATTTGCAAGTCAATTCAATTCAATAATTTGAAAAAAATTTGCAAACAAAAAATAAAAAAAATGTAAACAACATTTCACTCGAATGTACGGGAAGGTACATAAAATAAAATTATTCTATACTGAATATAACAGTGAAAATAACTCTCTTGAAATTAACTCTCTTTGAAATTAACTCTCTTTGAAATTAACTCTCTTTGAAATTAACTCTCTGTTACAATTAACTCTCTGTTACAATTAACTCTGTTACAATTAACTCTGTGACAATTAACTCTCTGTGACAATTAACTCTCTGTGACAATTAACTCTCTGTGACAATTAACTCTGTGACAATTAACTCTGTGACAATTAACTCTGTGTTACATTTAACTTCTGTGAAAATTACTGTTTCACTAAAAAAATGTATCACTGGTGTCTGAAATGTTCACTGTGTTTTGTGTAAATTCTGACTTGATACTCATTATTAACTGTTAATAATACGGACTTTTCAAGTGTTTATAAATTACTTAAAAAACAAACTGTACTTAACAAAATTTTCTATGGGGAAATCCTTGAGACGTGTCCTGAAGACGTCTTGCTGGCTACTTCTTCTTGGATGAAAATTAGGCGTGGAGAACTTGGAGTCGTGACACACCGGTTCAAGGGTGGATGTTACGAACTAGAAGTCGTGACACGCCGGTCAATTGGTTTTATCCTGATGCAGGGTAATTTCTATCTTGGCCAAAGAGTGGCCTCTTCTTAAAATCTTCTTCTTAAAATCTTCTTCTTCTTAAAATATTCTTCTTCTTAAAAATATTCTTCTTCTTAAAAATATTCTTCTTAAAAATATTCCTCTTCTTAAAAATATTCTTCTTCTTAAAAATATTATTCTTCTTAAAAATATTCTTCTTCTTAAAAATATTCTTCTTAAAATCATTCATCTGAAAATCATTCTTTTTAAAAATATTCTTCTTAAAATAATTCTCCTTAAAATATTCTTCTTCTTAAAATATTCTTGTTAAAATCTTCTTGTTAAAATCTTCTAAAAATCTTCTTCTACAAATCTTCTTCTACAAATCTTCTTCTAAAAATCTTTTTCTTATCCTGATAAAGGGTCGCCACACTGTTAACCCCTCCGTCTATGGCCCTGGGGTGGTTCGGATCGACGGGGGTTCTAGTTAGGAGGCAAGCAACGGATATTTCTTCTATAACATTCTAATTCTTTTCGGTCGCCTGGTTAAACTCTTGGCTACAGACTCGCCAGACTGTTATGCCAATATCTTCTATGGTGCTTGGGTTGTCTCTTAATTTGGGCAAAGGATCGCCAATTTTTAATTCTTCTCTTTCTATAATACTCTGATACTTTCTCTGATACTAAAATTATCGACTTTACTGACTAAGTTCTTCTGAAGAGAGCACGGCTCGAAGGGGAAAATAAAAAGTTTCTCTTACATTTAGTTTACTTCTCAAAATGTACAGGTAGTGCTCTGAATTTACAGGGGTAGAGGTTCGACCTCTTTCGACCATGGCTCAGGCCGGAATCTAAAAATATTAAGAAGGCAAGGGGCCTCTGCCCCCTCCTCGCAGCAAGGCTGCTAACAAGGGAGGCTCGTAATGCGTGCTATAATGAAGTGCAATAATGAAGAAGTGCTCTAATTTTACAAATACATGTATAATATAAACCTAAATGTTGGGGGACGGAAGTTGAAGGTTAAGTTCCCCCTTTTAAACACATGATCAGATGTTTGAAAGATTCCAAATAAAAATTAAAAAAATTAAAATAAAAACTAATCGTATATTTTTGCCGAATCTTCATTTCTGAAGGCGATATCATTTCGTAATAGTACACATAAGTACAAATTAAGTACACGACTGAGTACGTATTAATTTTGGTTCATTACAATTACGATTACAATTATGGATTACTTCACATTCGCTTATGATTGTCCATTACAGTTCTATTAAAGTACATTCTTACATTATAAATTAAATCATTAGATTTAATTACAGTTTCAATGAAGTACATTACAAGTTATTATTAATTACAGTTTCATTAAAGTACATTACGTCGTTTACCATTCTTAGTGTTTTTATATATTTATATATGGTTATAATACATGGTTATACTAGATGGTTATACTAGATGGTTATTAGTACAACACAAGTACATGAGCACATACGAGATAATTTATTTACGAAATAATATGTTATAATGTTATAAATTTGAAATCAGAGCGAACGGAGGTATTTATCTTAGAAGCGTTCGATTCTGTCGTAGTGAGCGGAATTTGATAACAACTAAGCATTTTCGAATATCTTGGGAGGGGTGAACGCACTTAAAAATAAAAAAATAAAAAATGAAAAAATAATACGAGAACGTATTTTTGCGTTTTCGAACGAAGGCATGAAGTTTTGCATTTCACGAGAAAAAATGAATATTTAATAAAATTGACATACGATAATGATCAAGATAAGATATGGACGTATGGGGGCGGGGTATATGGTTGAATAATAGTTATATTTATACTACATAACATAAATAATGACTTCTATAGAGTGTACAGTTTTTATTATGATGATGATAAAGAATTTTCATACATTGAATACTAGATATATGATGAAGGGAAATTAATGACGGGAAAATGTGACGTCATAGTTATTGAATTTGTACGTATAGTACAAATCATTATTAGGAAGATTTACAAGAACGAATTAGAGACAAAGAGTGGGTAGTAATGACTAAGAAGTACAACTACGGGTTCCAATCCTGTTATATGCAATGTGTATGCATAATCTAGGGACGAGGGCGAGATGCAAGACAATCATAATTAATTCTAATAAATTCTATAACAAATGGAAAATGGATACGACTAAACCATAGATATGGTAGATCGTAGGGTTGTGACACGAACAAAAATAGGAAGCTACAAGTAAAATTATTATCCAAACTCGCGTTAAGCGATTTTGGTTCTTATGTAAAAATAATATTAATTATTCATTGTTCATTTTTACATTACTCTCCCCTTTAAAAATGATATTTATACAATAATCTAATAGGGTACAATTAATACAATAGAATTAAGAGAATAACATCCTAACTAATTCGAGTTAGATGACGAATTTTTCTTTACAATACAAATTTTATACAGAACGATTTCGCGTGGTTGAGTACAATGCAGAGTAATCAAATTTTTAAAATGACACTTGCTTACAAAATATTAAAAAAATTCAAAGATTAATACTTTAATTGTGTGTAAAAAGAATAAAAGGATTAATACGTTAATTTAGTCAAACAATGAAGTTAGACAAAGAATATTTTTTTTTTTTTTTTTTTTTTGTCGGAAGAATTACATACAAAATGAATAGCAGATAAAAGGGAAAACTGTAAATCGTACAATCTGTAAACTAATTTTTATTGACTAGTGTAGGTAAAAATAGAATTACGTAATGGTTGATGTATAGACCTGTGGTCTAGTGTGTATTTGGGTGTATTAGGTACAAAGTGTATCTTACAATTTCGAGGGACAGATTAGTTGAGAGGATTGTTCAATTAACTGAATAAATGCATGAGCAAGATATTAGAAAGGAAAAATGATTAAGACTAAATAGCATAGTTTGCACTTACACGTAATGAAATAGTTTTATTGTGATATCCAATGATTTTAGCATAAGGTTTGTATATATAGTATATATAGTGTGCATACATGCGTTTTTATTAACTGTTGTAGGTACAAATCGAATTACGTAGTGGATGATGTATAGACCTGTGGTCAAATGTGTATTTGTGTGTATTAGGTACAAAGTGTGTATCTTATAATTTCGAGAGAAAGATTAGTTGAGAGGATTGTTAAATTAACTGAATAAATGCATGAGCAAGATATATTAGAAAGCAAAAATGATTAAGATTAAATTACATAGTTAGCACTTACGCGTAATGAAATAGTTTATTTTGATATCCAATGATTTTAGCATAAGGTCTGTATATATAGTATATATAGTGTGCATACATGCATTTTTATTGACTGTTGTAGGTACAAATCGAATTACGTAGTGGATGATGTATAGACCTGTGGTCAAATGTGTATTTATGTTTATTGGGTACAAAGTGTTTATCTTATAATTTCGAGAGACAGATTAGCTGAGAGGATTGTTAAATTAACTGAAATAATGCATGAGCGAGAATTTATATAGTAAGCAATAATTATGATGTAATATAATGATGATGTTTGCATACGAGTTTTAATGCAAAAGTGACTGGAGGGAATATGTGTCAAAAGTAATAAAATTCAATTAGGATTATAGATTTTACATAATCAGTTACACGTATAAGGTAATTAAAAAAACGAACTTAGAGGACCTTACAATTAATGAAAGTAAATCTCACGGTTTTAAAATTGAATTTTGACACACAATTAATTTCGACTACTAAAATTCATAGCCATATACTGTAGTATTCTTAAAAATAAAAAAACACAACTTAACATAAATGGAGGTTATGTTCCATAGTACTAAAGAGGAATTAACCATGGTTGAACCATTTCTCCGGTTGACACTGGGTTCAACTGGGTTGGTTTTTTTTTTAAATAAAATAAAAAAACAAAGTTTGGAGTACGACATTCGGGGGATTGAGTGACTAAGCGGGGGGTATAAGTTTGAAATTGACAATACGTCTTTCGTGAGCACTTTGCTCTTTTTAAAAGATTGCTTGTCACACTACTTAGAACAAAAATTAAAAGAGTTCAAACAAAACGGAGGGACGGTATGTTCTCCAGCATAGTAATTTAAAAGGATCATTGGGACAAGATCGATTAATTAATTATTACACAACTATTATTATCACGTATACAGTACAATGATTATCAAAGTCATTACAAACCAATTGTAAAAACTGTTTTGGTTACAACAAATAAAATGTCATTTTAACCTATATATTTATATACACAACAATGGCATGAAAAGAAAAGACAAATCGGTCCATTTCCTTCTTACAACAAAACAAAGAAAGGTTAACTAAAGACGCAACCCGGTCAATTCAGGTTGAATTAAATTCTCTTTTACAACAAAAAAAAAGGTTGAATTAAATTCTTAGATACATTTTCTTAAATTAAATTCTCTTAACTTACAAGAAAAAGTTGAATTAATTGACTGCATGAAATGACTTGGACTTGAAAAACTCGACTTGGGATTCGAAAATTGACTTGGATAAAATTGACTTGGGATCGAAAACTGACTTGGAATAAAACTGACTTGGAATAAACTCTCTGACTTGGAAAAAACTCTCTGACTTGGAATAAACTCTCTGATGGAATAAAACTCTCTGACTTGGAATAAAACTGCCTGGCTTGAACTCTATCAAGTATTTTCTATAATCTCTGGGGCGGTGTCCATCTTGGCGCACCTTCTGACTTGACCTCTTATCAAGTATTCTGAAACTACTTGAACTCTTATCAAGTAGTATCTTGAAACTGTAACTTGAACTCTATCAAGTATTCTGAAACTGTAACTTGAAATTAACTGAAAATGGAAAATGACTGCACTTGATCTCTATCAAGTGGAGACGGTTAACCTCTGTTTTGGTTGACCCTCTGGTGCAACCTTCTGACTTCAAAAACTGACTTCAAAAAATGACTTCAAAAATGACTTCAAAAAATGACTTCAAAAATGACTTCAAGTATCTCTCTAAATCTATAAACTCTCTGTAAACTCTCTGTAAACTCTCTGTAAACTCTCTGTAAACTCTCTCTCTTTCTTAATTTGCAAGTCAATTCAATTCAATAATTTGAAAAAAATTTGCAAACAAAAAATAAAAAAAATGTAAACAACATTTCACTCGAATGTACGGAAGGTACATAAAATAAAATTATTCTATACTGAATATAACAGTGAAAATAACTCTCTTGAAATTAACTCTCTTGAAATTAACTCTCTTTGAAATTAACTCTCTTTGAAATTAAACTCTCTTTAAAATTAACTCTCTGTTACAATTAACTCTCTGTTACAATTAACTCTGTGTTACATTTAACTTCTGTGAAAATTACTGTTTCACTAAAAAAAATGTATCACTGGTGTCTGAAATGTTCACTGTGTTTTGTGTAAATTCTGACTTGATACTCATTATTAACTGTTAATAATACGGACTTTTCAAGTGTTTTTAAAATTACTTAAAAAACAAACTGTACTTAACAAATTTTCTATGGGGAAATCCTTGAGACGTGTCCTGAAGACGTCTTGCTGGCTACTTCTTCTTGGATGAAAATTAGGCGTGGAGAACTTGGAGTCGTGACACACCGGTTCAAGGGTGGATGTTACGAACTAGAAGTCGTGACACGCCGGTCAATTGGTTTTTATCCTGATGCAGGGTAATTTCTATCTTGGCCAAAGAGTGGCCTCTTCTTAAAATCTTCTTCTTAAAATCTTCTTCTTCTTAAAATATTCTTCTTCTTAAAAATATTCTTCTTAAAAATATTCTTCTTAAAAATATCCTCTTCTTAAAAATATTCTTCTTCTTAAAAATATTATTCTTCTTAAAAATATCTTCTTCTTAAAATATTCTTCTTAAAATCATTCATCTGAAAATCATTCTTTTTAAAAATATTCTTCTTAAAATAATTCTCCTTAAAATATTCTTCTTCTAAAATATTCTTGTTAAAAATCTTCTTGTTAAAATCTTCTAAAAATCTTCTTCTACAAATCTTCTTCTACAAATCTTCTTCTAAAAATCTTTTTCTTATCCTGATAAAGGGTCGCCACACTGTTAACCCCTCCGTCTATGGCCCTGGGGTGGTTCGGATCGACGGGGGTTCTAGTTAGGAGGCAAGCAACGGATATTTCTTCTATAACATTCTAATTCTTTTCGGTCGCCTCTGGTTAAACTCTTGGCTACAGACTCGCCAGACTGTTATGCCAATATCTTCTATGGTGCTTGGGTTGTCTCTTAATTTGGGCAAAGGATCGCCAATTTTTAATTCTTCTCTTTCTATAATACTCTGATACTTTCTCTGATACTAAAATTATCGACTTTACTGACTAAGTTCTTCTGAAGAGAGCACGGCTCGAAGGGGAAAATAAAAAGTTTCTCTTACATTTAGTTTACTTCTCAAAATGTACAGGTAGTGCTCTGAATTTACAGGGGTAGAGGTTCGACCTCTTTCGACCATGGCTCAGGCCGGAATCTAAAAATATTAAGAAGGCAAGGGGCCTCTGCCCCTCCTCGCAGCAAGGCTGCTAACAAGGGAGGCTCGTAATGCGTGCTATAATGAAGTGCAATAATGAAGAAGTGCTCTAATTTTACAAATACATGTATAATATAAACCTAAATGTTGGGGGACGGAAGTTGAAGGTTAAGTTCCCCCCTTTTAAACACATGATCAGATGTTTGAAAGATTCCAAATAAAAATTAAAAAAATTAAAATAAAAACTAATCGTATATTTTTGCCGAATCTTCATTTCTGAAGGCGATATCATTTCGTAATAGTACACATAAGTACAAATTAAGTACACGACTGAGTACGTATTAATTTTGGTTCATTACAATTACGATTACAATTATGGATTACTTCACATTCGCTTATGATTGTCCATTACAGTTCTATTAAAGTACATTCTACATTATAAATTAAATCATTAGATTTAATTACAGTTTCAATGAACATTACAAGTTATTATTAATTACAGTTTCATTAAAGTACATTACGTCGTTTACCATTCTTAGTGTTTTTATATATTTAATATGGTTATAATACATGGTTATACTAGATGGTTATACTAGATGGTTATTAGTACAACACAAGTACATGAGCACATACGAGATAATTTATTTACGAAATAATATGTTATAATGTTATAAATTTGAAATCAGAGCGAACGGAGGTATTTATCTTAGAAGCGTTCGATTCTGTCGTAGTGAGCGGAATTTGATAACAACTAAGCATTTTCGAATATCTTGGGAGGGGTGAACGCACTTAAAAATAAAAAAATAAAAATGAAAAAATAATACGAGAACGTATTTTTGCGTTTTCGAACGAAGGCATGAAGTTTGCATTTCACGAGAAAAAATGAATATTTAATAAAATTGACATACGATAATGATCAAGATAAGATATGGACGTATGGGGGCGGGTATATGGTTGAATAATAGTTATATTTATACTACATAACATAAATAATGACTTCTATAGAGTGTACAGTTTTTATTATGATGATGATAAAGAATTTTCATACATTGAATACTAGATATATGATGAAGGGAAATTAATGACGGGAAAATGTGACGTCATAGTTATTGAATTTGTACGTATAGTACAAATCATTATTAGGAAGATTTACAAGAACGAATTAGAGACAAAGAGTGGGTAGTAATGACTAAGAAGTACAACTACGGGTTCCAATCCTGTTATATGCAATGTGTATGCATTCTAGGGACGAGGGCGAGATGCAAGACAATCATAATTAATTCTAATAAATTCTATAACAAATGGAAAATGGATACGACTAAACCATAGATATGGTAGATCGTAGGGTTGTGACACGAACAAAAATAGGAAGCTACAAGTAAATTATTATCCAAACTCGCGTTAAGCGATTTTGGTTCTTATGTAAAAATTAATATTAATTATTCATTGTTCATTTTTTACATTACTCTCCCTTTAAAAATGATATTTATACAATAATCTAATAGGGTACAATTAATACAATAGAATTAAGAGAATAACATCCTAACTAATTCGAGTTAGATGACGAATTTTTCTTTACAATACAAATTTTATACAGAACGATTTCGCGTGGTTGAGTACAATGCAGAGTAATCAAATTTTTAAAATGACACTTGCTTACAAAATATTAAAAAAATTCAAAGATTAATACTTTAATTGTGTGTAAAAAGAATAAAAGGATTAATACGTTAATTTAGTCAACAATGAAGTTAGACAAAGAATATTTTTTTTTTTTTTTTTTTTGTCGGAAGAATTACATACAAAATGAATAGCAGATAAAAGGGAAAACTGTAAATCGTACAATCTGTAAACTAATTTTTATTGACTAGTGTAGGTAAAAATAGAATTACGTAATGGTTGATGTATAGACCTGTGGTCTAGTGTGTATTTGGGTGTATTAGGTACAAAGTGTGTATCTTACAATTTCGAGGGACAGATTAGTTGAGAGGATTGTTCAATTAACTGAATAAATGCATGAGCAAGATATTAGAAAGGAAAAATGATTAAGACTAAATAGCATAGTTTGCACTTACACGTAATGAAATAGTTTTATTGTGATATCCAATGATTTTAGCATAAGGTTTGTATATATAGTATATATAGTGTGCATACATGCGTTTTTATTAACTGTTGTAGGTACAAATCGAATTACGTAGTGGATGATGTATAGACCTGTGGTCAAATGTGTATTTGTGTGTATTAGGTACAAAGTGTGTATCTTATAATTTCGAGAGAAAGATTAGTTGAGAGGATTGTTAAATTAACTGAATAAATGCATGAGCAAGATATATTAGAAAGCAAAAATGATTAAGATTAAATTACATAGTTAGCACTTACGCGTAATGAAATAGTTTATTTTGATATCCAATGATTTTAGCATAAGGTCTGTATATATAGTATATATAGTGTGCATACATGCATTTTTATTGACTGTTGTAGGTACAAATCGAATTACGTAGTGGATGATGTATAGACCTGTGGTCAAATGTGTATTTATGTTTATTGGGTACAAAGTGTTTATCTTATAATTTCGAGAGACAGATTAGCTGAGAGGATTGTTAAATTAACTGAAATAATGCATGAGCGAGAATTTATATATAGTAAGCAATAATTATGATGTAATATAATGATGATGTTTGCATACGAGTTTTAATGCAAAAGTGACTGGAGGGAATATGTGTCAAAAGTAATAAAATTCAATTAGGATTATAGATTTTACATAATCAGTTACACGTATAAGGTAATTAAAAAAACGAACTTAGAGGACCTTACAATTAATGAAAGTAAATCTCACGGTTTTAAAATTGAATTTTGACACACAATTAATTTCGACTACTAAAATTCATAGCCATATACTGTAGTATTCTTAAAAATAAAAAAAACACAACTTAACATAAATGGAGGTTATGTTCCATAGTACTAAAGAGGAATTAACCATGGTTGAACCATTTCTCCGGTTGACACTGGACTCAACTGGGGTTGGTTTTTTTTTTAAATAAAATAAAAAAACTAAGTTTGGAGTACGACATTCGGGGGAATTGAGTGACTAAGCGGGGGGTATAAGTTTGAAATTGACAATACGTCTTTCGTGAGCACTTTGCTCTTTTTAAAAGATTGCTTGTCACACTACTTAGAACAAAAATTAAAAGAGTTCAAACAAAACGGAGGGACGGTATGCTCCTCAGCATAGTAATTTAAAAGGAGTCATTGGGACAAGATCGATTAATTAATTATTACACAACTATTATTATCACGTATACATTACAATGATTATCAAAGTCATTACAAACAATTGTAAAAACTGTTTTGGTTACAAACAATAAAATGTCATTTTACCTATATATTTATATACACAACAATGGCATGAAAAAGAAAAGACAAATCGGTCCATTTCCTTCTTACAACAAAACGAAAGGTTAACTAAAGACGCAACCCGGTCAATTCAGGTTGAATTAAATTCTCTTTTACAACAAAAAAAAAGGTTGAATTAAATTCTTAGATTACATTTTCTTAAATTAAATTCTCTTAACTTACAAAGAAAAAGTTGAATTTAATTGACTGCATTGAAATGACTTGGGACTTGAAAACTCGACTTGGGATTCGAAAATTGACTTGGAATAAAATTGACTTGGGATTCGAAAACTGACTTGGAATAAAACTGACTTGGAATAAAACTCTCTGACTTGGAAAAAAACTCTCTGACTTGGAATAAAACTCTCTGACTTGGAATAAAACTCTCTGACTTGGAATAAAACTGCCTGGCTTGAACTCTATCAAGTATTTCTATAAATCTCTGGGGCGGTTGTCCATCTTGGCGCAACCTTCTGACTTGACCTCTTATCAAGTATTCTGAAACTAACTTGAACTCTTATCAAGTAGTATCTTGAAACTGTAACTTGAACTCTATCAAGTATTCTGAAACTGTAACTTGAAATTAACTGAAAATGGAAAATGACTGCACTTGATCTCTATCAAGTGGAGACGGTTAACCTCTGTTTTGGTTGACCCTCTTGGTGCAACCTTCTGACTTCAAAAACTGACTTCAAAAATGACTTCAAAAATGACTTCAAAAAATGACTTCAAAAAATGACTTCAAGTATCTCTCTAAATCTATAAACTCTCTGTAAACTCTCTGTAAACTCTCTGTAAACTCTCTGTAAACTCTCTCTCTTTCTTAATTTGCAAGTCAATTCAATTCAATAATTTGAAAAAAATTTGCAAACAAAAAATAAAAAAAATGTAAACAACATTTCACTCGAATGTACGGGAAGGTACATAAAATAAAATTATTCTATACTGAATATAACAGTGAAAATAACTCTCTTGAAATTAACTCTCTTTGAAATTAACTCTCTTTGAAATTAACTCTCTTTGAAATTAACTCTCTTTGAAATTAACTCTCTGTTACAATTAACTCTCTGTTACAATTAACTCTGTTACAATTAACTCTGTGACAATTAACTCTCTGTGACAATTAACTCTCTGTGACAATTAACTCTCTGTGACAATTAACTCTGTGACAATTAACTCTGTGACAATTAACTCTGTGTTACATTTAACTTCTGTGAAAATTACTGTTTCACTAAAAAAAATGTATCACTGGTGTCTGAAATGTTCACTGTGTTTTGTGTAAATTCTGACTTGATACTCATTATTAACTGTTAATAATACGGACTTTTCAAGTGTTTATAAATTACTTAAAAAACAAACTGTACTTAACAAAATTTTCTATGGGGAAATCCTTGAGACGTGTCCTGAAGACGTCTTGCTGGCTACTTCTTCTTGGATGAAAATTAGGCGTGGAGAACTTGGAGTCGTGACACACCGGTTCAAGGGTGGATGTTACGAACTAGAAGTCGTGACACGCCGGTCAATTGGTTTTATCCTGATGCAGGGTAATTTCTATCTTGGCCAAAGAGTGGCCTCTTCTTAAAATCTTCTTCTTAAAATCTTCTTCTTCTTAAAATATTCTTCTTCTTAAAAATATTCTTCTTCTTAAAAATATTCTTCTTAAAAATATTCCTCTTCTTAAAAATATTCTTCTTCTTAAAAATATTATTCTTCTTAAAAATATTCTTCTTCTTAAAAATATTCTTCTTAAAATCATTCATCTGAAAATCATTCTTTTTAAAAATATTCTTCTTAAAATAATTCTCCTTAAAATATTCTTCTTCTTAAAATATTCTTGTTAAAATCTTCTTGTTAAAATCTTCTAAAAATCTTCTTCTACAAATCTTCTTCTACAAATCTTCTTCTAAAAATCTTTTTCTTATCCTGATAAAGGGTCGCCACACTGTTAACCCCTCCGTCTATGGCCCTGGGGTGGTTCGGATCGACGGGGGTTCTAGTTAGGAGGCAAGCAACGGATATTTCTTCTATAACATTCTAATTCTTTTCGGTCGCCTCTGGTTAAACTCTTGGCTACAGACTCGCCAGACTGTTATGCCAATATCTTCTATGGTGCTTGGGTTGTCTCTTAATTTGGGCAAAGGATCGCCAATTTTTAATTCTTCTCTTTCTATAATACTCTGATACTTTCTCTGATACTAAAATTATCGACTTTACTGACTAAGTTCTTCTGAAGAGAGCACGGCTCGAAGGGGAAAATAAAAAGTTTCTCTTACATTTAGTTTACTTCTCAAAATGTACAGGTAGTGCTCTGAATTTACAGGGGTAGAGGTTCGACCTCTTTCGACCATGGCTCAGGCCGGAATCTAAAAATATTAAGAAGGCAAGGGGCCTCTGCCCCCTCCTCGCAGCAAGGCTGCTAACAAGGGAGGCTCGTAATGCGTGCTATAATGAAGTGCAATAATGAAGAAGTGCTCTAATTTTACAAATACATGTATAATATAAACCTAAATGTTGGGGGACGGAAGTTGAAGGTTAAGTTCCCCCCTTTTAAACACATGATCAGATGTTTGAAAGATTCCAAATAAAAATTAAAAAAATTAAAATAAAAACTAATCGTATATTTTTGCCGAATCTTCATTTCTGAAGGCGATATCATTTCGTAATAGTACACATAAGTACAAATTAAGTACACGACTGAGTACGTATTAATTTTGGTTCATTACAATTACGATTACAATTATGGATTACTTCACATTCGCTTATGATTGTCCATTACAGTTCTATTAAAGTACATTCTTACATTATAAATTAAATCATT
Organism: Bathynomus jamesi; assembly: GCA_023014485.1. Classification (NCBI taxonomy): domain Eukaryota; kingdom Metazoa; phylum Arthropoda; class Malacostraca; order Isopoda; family Cirolanidae; genus Bathynomus; species Bathynomus jamesi. The sequence goes on from JAJOZX010003438.1 coordinate 356,332, forward strand.
AGATTTAATTACAGTTTCAATGAAGTACATTACAAGTTATTATTAATTACAGTTTCATTAAAGTACATTACGTCGTTTACCATTCTTAGTGTTTTTATATATTTATATATGGTTATAATACATGGTTATACTAGATGGTTATACTAGATGGTTATACTAGATGGTTATTAGTACAACACAAGTACATGAGCACATACGAGATAATTTATTTACGAAATAATATGTTATAATGTTATAAATTTGAAATCAGAGCGAACGGAGGTATTTATCTTAGAAGCGTTCGATTCTGTCGTAGTGAGCGGAATTTGATAACAACTAAGCATTTTCGAATATCTTGGGAGGGGTGAACGCACTTAAAAATAAAAAAATAAAAAATGAAAAAATAATACGAGAACGTATTTTTGCGTTTTCGAACGAAGGCATGAAGTTTTGCATTTCACGAGAAAAAATGAATATTTAATAAAATTGACATACGATAATGATCAAGATAAGATATGGACGTATGGGGGCGGGGTATATGGTTGAATAATAGTTTATTTATACTACATAACATAAATAATGACTTCTATAGAGTGTACAGTTTTTATTATGATGATGATAAAGAATTTTCATACATTGAATACTAGATATATGATGAAGGGAAATTAATGACGGGAAAATGTGACGTCATAGTTATTGAATTTGTACGTATAGTACAAATCATTATTAGGAAGATTTACAAGAACGAATTAGAGACAAAGAGTGGGTAGTAATGACTAAGAAGTACAACTACGGGTTCCAATCCTGTTATATGCAATGTGTATGCATAATCTAGGGACGAGGGCGAGATGCAAGACAATCATAATTAATTCTAATAAATTCTATAACAAATGGAAAATGGATACGACTAAACCATAGATATGGTAGATCGTAGGGTTGTGACACGAACAAAAATAGGAAGCTACAAGTAAAATTATTATCCAAACTCGCGTTAAGCGATTTTGGTTCTTATGTAAAAATTAATATTAATTATTCATTGTTCATTTTTTACATTACTCTCCCCTTTAAAAATGATATTTATACAATAATCTAATAGGGTACAATTAATACAATAGAATTAAGAGAATAACATCCTAACTAATTCGAGTTAGATGACGAATTTTTCTTTACAATACAAATTTTATACAGAACGATTTCGCGTGGTTGAGTACAATGCAGAGTAATCAAATTTTTAAAATGACACTTGCTTACAAAATATTAAAAAAATTCAAAGATTAATACTTTAATTGTGTGTAAAAAGAATAAAAGGATTAATACGTTAATTTAGTCAAACAATGAAGTTAGACAAAGAATATTTTTTTTTTTTTTTTTTTTGTCGGAAGAATTACATACAAAATGAATAGCAGATAAAAGGGAAAACTGTAAATCGTACAATCTGTAAACTAATTTTTATTGACTAGTGTAGGTAAAAATAGAATTACGTAATGGTTGATGTATAGACCTGTGGTCTAGTGTGTATTTGGGTGTATTAGGTACAAAGTGTGTATCTTACAATTTCGAGGGACAGATTAGTTGAGAGGATTGTTCAATTAACTGAATAAATGCATGAGCAAGATATTAGAAAGGAAAAATGATTAAGACTAAATAGCATAGTTTGCACTTACACGTAATGAAATAGTTTTATTGTGATATCCAATGATTTTAGCATAAGGTTTGTATATATAGTATATATAGTGTGCATACATGCGTTTTTATTAACTGTTGTAGGTACAAATCGAATTACGTAGTGGATGATGTATAGACCTGTGGTCAAATGTGTATTTGTGTGTATTAGGTACAAAGTGTGTATCTTATAATTTCGAGAGAAAGATTAGTTGAGAGGATTGTTAAATTAACTGAATAAATGCATGAGCAAGATATATTAGAAAGCAAAAATGATTAAGATTAAATTACATAGTTAGCACTTACGCGTAATGAAATAGTTTATTTTGATATCCAATGATTTTAGCATAAGGTCTGTATATATAGTATATATAGTGTGCATACATGCATTTTTATTGACTGTTGTAGGTACAAATCGAATTACGTAGTGGATGATGTATAGACCTGTGGTCAAATGTGTATTTATGTTTATTGGGTACAAAGTGTTTATCTTATAATTTCGAGAGACAGATTAGCTGAGAGGATTGTTAAATTAACTGAAATAATGCATGAGCGAGAATTTATATATAGTAAGCAATAATTATGATGTAATATAATGATGATGTTTGCATACGAGTTTTAATGCAAAAGTGACTGGAGGGAATATGTGTCAAAAGTAATAAAATTCAATTAGGATTATAGATTTTACATAATCAGTTACACGTATAAGGTAATTAAAAAAACGAACTTAGAGGACCTTACAATTAATGAAAGTAAATCTCACGGTTTTAAAATTGAATTTTGACACACAATTAATTTCGACTACTAAAATTCATAGCCATATACTGTAGTATTCTTAAAAATAAAAAAAACAACTTAACATAAATGGAGGTTATGTTCCATAGTACTAAAGAGGAATTAACCATGGTTGAACCATTTCTCCGGTTGACACTGGGTTCAACTGGGTTGGTTTTTTTTTTAAATAAAATAAAAAAACAAGTTTGGAGTACGACATTCGGGGGAATTGAGTGACTAAGCGGGGGGTATAAGTTTGAAATTGACAATACGTCTTTCGTGAGCACTTTGCTCTTTTTAAAAGATTGCTTGTCACACTACTTAGAACAAAAATTAAAAGAGTTCAAACAAAACGGAGGGACGGTATGCTCCTCAGCATAGTAATTTAAAAGGAGTCATTGGGACAAGATCGATTAATTAATTATTACACAACTATTATTATCACGTATACATTACAATGATTATCAAAGTCATTACAAACAATTGTAAAAACTGTTTTGGTTACAAACAATAAAATGTCATTTTACCTATATATTTATATACACAACAATGGCATGAAAAAAAAGACAAATCGGTCCATTTCCTTCTTACAACAAAACAAAGAAAGGTTAACTAAAGACGCAACCCGGTCAATTCAGGTTGAATTAAATTCTCTTTTACAACAAAAAAAAAGGTTGAATTAAATTCTTAGATTACATTTTCTTAAATTAAATTCTCTTAACTTACAAAGAAAAAGTTGAATTTAATTGACTGCATTGAAATGACTTGGGACTTGAAAACTCGACTTGGGATTCGAAAATTGACTTGGAATAAAATTGACTTGGGATTCGAAAACTGACTTGGAATAAAACTGACTTGGAATAAAACTCTCTGACTTGGAAAAAAACTCTCTGACTTGGAATAAAACTCTCTGACTTGGAATAAAACTCTCTGACTTGGAATAAAACTGCTGGCTTGAACTCTATCAAGTATTTCTATAAATCTCTGGGGCGGTTGTCCATCTTGGCGCAACCTTCTGACTTGACCTCTTATCAAGTATTCTGAAACTAACTTGAACTCTTATCAAGTGTATCTTGAAACTGTAACTTGAACTCTATCAAGTATTCTGAAACTGTAACTTGAAATTAACTGAAAATGGAAAATGACTGCACTTGATCTCTATCAAGTGGAGACGTTAACCTCTGTTTTGGTTGACCCTCTTGGTGCAACCTTCTGACTTCAAAAACGACTTCAAAAATGACTTCAAAATGACTTCAAAAATGACTTCAAAAAATGACTTCAAGTATCTCTCTAAATCTATAAACTCTCTGTAAACTCTCTGTAAAACTCTCTGTAAACTCTCTCTCTTTCTTAATTTGCAAGTCAATTCAATTCAATAATTTGAAAAAAATTTGCAAACAAAAAATAAAAAAAAATGTAAACAACATTTCACTCGAATGTACGGGAAGGTACATAAAATAAAATTATTCTATACTGAATATAACAGTGAAAATAACTCTCTTGAAATTAACTCTCTTTGAAATTAACTCTCTTTGAAATTAACTCTCTTTGAAATTAACTCTCTGTTAAATTTAACTCTCTGTTACAATTAACTCTGTTACAATTAACTCTGTGACAATTAACTCTCTGTGACAATTAACTCTCTTGACATTAACTCTCTGTGACAATTAACTCTGTGACAATTAACTCTGTGACAATTAACTCTGTGTTACATTTAACTTCTGTGAAAATTACTCTTTCACTAAAAAAATGTATCACTGGTGTCTGAAATGTTCACTGTGTTTTGTGTAAATTCTGACTTGATACTCATTATTAACTGTTAATAATACGGACTTTTCAAGTGTTTATAAATTACTTAAAAAACAAACTGTACTTAACAAAATTTTCTATGGGGAAATCCTTGAGACGTGTCCTGAAGACGTCTTGCTGGCTACTTCTTCTTGGATGAAAATTAGGCGTGGAGACCTTGGAGTCGTGACACACCGGTTCAAGGGTGGATGTTACGAACTAGAAGTCGTGACACGCCGGTCAACTGGTTTTATCCTGATGCAGGGTAATTTCTATCTTGGCCAAAGAGTGGCCTCTTCTTAAAATCTTCTTCTTAAAATCTTCTTCTTAAAATATTCTTCTTCTTAAAAATATTCTTCTTCTTAAAAATATTCCTCTTCTTAAAAATATTCTTCTTAAAAATATTATTCTTCTTAAAAATATTCTTCTTCTTAAAAATATTCTTCTTAAAATCATTCATCTGAAAATCATTCTTTTAAAAATATTCTTCTTAAAATAATTCTCCTTAAAATATTCTTCTTCTTAAAATATTCTTGTTAAAATCTTCTTGTTAAAATCTTCTAAAAATCTTCTTCTACAAATCTTCTTCTACAAATCTTCTTCTAAAAATCTTTTTCTTATCCTGATAAAGGGTCGCCACACTGTTAACCCTCCGTCTATGGCCCTGGGTGGTTCGGATCGACGGGGGTTCTAGTTAGGAGGCAAGCAACGGATATTTCTTCTATAACATTCTAATTCTTTTCGTCGCCTCTGGTTAAACTCTTGGCTACAGACTCGCCAGACTGTTATGCCAATATCTTCTATAGTGCTTGGGTTGTCTCTTAATTTGGGCAAAGGGTCGCCAATTTTAATTCTTCTCTTTCTATAATACTCTGATACTTTCTCTGATACTAAAATTATCGACTTTACTGACTAAGTTCTTCTGAAGAGAGCACGGCTCGAAGGGGAAAATAAAAAGTTTCTCTTACATTTAGTTTACTTCTCAAAATGTACAGGTAGTGCTCTGAATTTACAGGGGTAGAGGTTCGACCTCTTTCGACCATGGCTCAGGCCGGAATCTAAAAATATTAAGAAGGCAAGGGGCCTCTGCCCCCTCCTCGCAGCAAGGCTGCTAACAAGGGAGGCTCGTAATGCGTGCTATAATGAAGTGCAATAATGAAGAAGTGCTCTAATTTTACAAATACATGTATAATATAAACCTAAATGTTGGGGGACGGAAGTTGAAGGTTAAGTTCCCCCCTTTTAAACACATTATCAGATGTTTGAAAGATTCCAAATAAAAATTTAAAAAATAAAAACAAAAACTAATCGTATATTTTTGCCGAATCTTCATTTCTGAAGGCGATATCATTTCGTAATAGTACACATAAGTACAAATTAAGTACACGACTGAGTACGTATTAATTTTGGTTCATTACAATTACGATTACAATTATGGATTACTTCACATTCGCTTATGATTGTCCATTACAGTTCTATTAAAGTACATTCTTACATTATAAATTAAATCATTACATTTAATTACAGTTTCAATGAAGTACATTACAAGTTATTATTAATTACAGTTTCATTAAATCACATTGCGTCGTTTACCATTCTTAGTGTTTTTATATATTTATATATGGTTATAATACATGGTTATACTAGATGGTTATACTAGATGGTTATACTATATGGTTATACTATATGGTTATTAGTACAACACAAGTACATGAGCACATACGAGATAATTTATTTACGAAATAATGTTATAATATGTTATAAATTTGAAATCAGAGCGAACGGAGGTATTTATCTTACAAGCGTTCGATTCTGTCGTAGTGAGCGGAATTTGATAACAGCTAAGCATTTTCAAATATCTTGGGAGGGGTGAACGCACTTAAAAATAAAAAAATAAAAAATGAAAAAAAATAATACGAGAACGGATTTTTGCGTTTTCGAACGAAGGCATGAAGTTTTTCATTTCACGAGAAAAAATGAATATTTAATAAAATTGACATACGATAATGATCAAGATAAGATATGGACGTATGGGGGCGGGGTATATGGTTGAATAATAGTTATATTTATACTACATAACATAAATAATGACTTCTATAGAGTGTACAGTTTTTATTATGATGATGATAAAGAATTTTCATACATTGAATACTAGATATATGATGAAGGGAAATTAATGACGGGAAAATGTGACGTCATAGTTATTGAATTTGTACGTATAGTACAAATCATTATTAGGAAGATTTACAAGAACGAATTAGAGACAAAGAGTGGGTAGTAATGACTAAGAAGTACAACTACGAGTTCCAATCCTGTTATATGCACTGTGTATGCATAATCTAGGGACGAGGGTGAGATGCAAGACAATCATAATTAATTATAATAAATTCTATAACAAATGGAAAATGGATACGACTAAACCATAGATATGGTAGATCGTAGGGTTGTGACACGAACAAAAATAGGAAGCTACAAGTAAAATTATTATCCAAACTCGCGTTAAGCGATTTTGGTTCTTATGTGAAAATGAATATTAATTATTCATTGTTCATTTTTTACATATATATACACAAACTCAGAATGGTCCCCTGAAAAACTTATATGTTAAACACAGACCGTGCATGGAACACGACAGACCCGTTGCCCACGTCGGGCTAGCATCATGAAAAAGAAAAACTATGGTATTTGTCATTTACCATTACTTATTCGGACTATAGTGGATTTAATTTTCCCAGAAGAGTTCCTTGTTCCATGCACGGTCTGTGTTTAACATATATATATATATATATATATATATATATAGAGAGAGAGAGAGAGAGAGAGAGAGAGAGAGAGAGAGAGAATGATGCTCCCAAAAATTTTTTAAATGTTATAGGACAATAAAGGACAAGGACAAGCAGATCGAAATAAAGGACTGTCCTTTGAAATAAAGGACGTCTGGCAACCCTAGACCGTACGCTCGAGATTTGGATACAAATATGCGAGGATATAAGAGCTCTTTCTTTAATGCACACTTGTCTTCGTTTCTTTTCGAAACATATTTATTTTTAATTCTTTTATCACCTTTTTGTAGGTATAGAAAACGAAAAATATAGTTTTGCAGCAATTTTAGAAGTAGTTTGAAAAGCAGACTTAATAAGCCTTCTTTCCTGCATAAAAATTTATTTTTGTTTCAAAGCTATAGATATAGATAAGTTGAAGAGAGTTCTTCAGCTGATTAAAAACTATTGATTTCTGAAGTGGAGTTTGAGAGGTTTGATAACAGAGATTACGAGGGGTATATAAGCGCTACATCGCCTCGAGAAAGGTGTGCTGTTTACACCACCGAACATCATGAAGGTATTTGTGATCTTACTACTCGTGGCTTTTGCCTCAGCCTCTTGGCTACCAGGCTACCAGAGCGACCATCACGGTAAGGAAAACGTATTTATTCACTCACTGTTATAAAGCTAGCCGATTTTTTATTTCCTCATATTTTCTGAGATGAAATAAAATCGTTCATTGTAGCCATATTTAAATGTGTTACACTGTAACTTGCATTTTTCATAAATAAATGGTTGTTTTAGTTTATATAAATAATTTGAAGTTTAAGCAGGGTAGATAGAAATATTGTGCTAAAAGATGAACGCAATACGCTTTCACCCATTTAAACGACGTTCACTTCTCTCTCACTACTGTAATCGTGATAGAGATATTAAGTTTTAAAAGTTATTAATATAAAAAATAGAAAGTATAACCAAATTTAATAAACATACCGATTTGATTCTTATTTTTTCTTTAAAAAAAAAGATTTTTTGTCATAAAATGTTGATAAAGGTGATAAATCTGCTTGTTTCTGATTTAAATTTTACAAAGACCTATAAACCAGTATTATGCATGAGTCTTTTACTCAAAGGCTTACTCAACATTGTTTAAAGTTATAATATAGACCGAAGTCATTCGAATTGTGCTATTGCGGCTTCGACAAAATTTAACTTATTCGCCGAAATATATTCGTTTCATGTCGTTCATTTGTGTTGAACCGTACTTTATGATTGTTCAATTAACATAACCTTTCCTAATATTCTGTAGGAGTAAAATGCATTTGTTCAACTTCAACCCTTAGTTCAACAGTAGTCGACCGCTCTAATTAATTACAACGTTTAAGAAATATTATAGAACAATAAAGAAAAGCCCCTCTTCATTTCCAGTCGAAGGCAACTCATTTTCTTTATATAGCAACCAACCATTTTAAACAATCAAAATATTATTTTAGAGTTTTGCTCCATGTAACAACGCCGCTTCCCGTTAGATTAGCGAGGTTAATCGAGAGTAGGTCTGTTCAGTAGTTCGATTAGTGACCATCGGTAGATGATGTACCGATCCGTGGTTCGGATCCCACGTAAAGCTGCAATCTCCACCGTCATACGAACTTTGATGTTAGGAGGTGAAATACAATCAAACTTTATTTTTATTATTGAAATTTTCTAATGAAGTAAGATAGTTTCTGTTGGTTTGTTGGTTGTATTGTTGTACATGCATCAGACACACAGAAAAGTAAGCACGTAACTTTTTTTAATTCATTCAGTTTATATGAAGTTTAAACCAATTTTTTTTTAAAGCGAAATATTGTCATCATTTTAAAAGGTAAATAAATAGATAATTGGAAGTAGGTCGAGCATGAACATTCGTATAGATATGAAAAGATAAAAGAAACATTACGTTTTTCCAACATATTTTACCTTCATGTAGAACATTTTCGTTAGGAATAAAAATCATGAATTCAAGCTATGTCTTATAGTGCGTTCTTGTAATCATGATTAAAGAGAAAATAATATTTTATTATTTAGTTTTAAATTAAAAATTAAAATTTGTGTAATTCAGAGTTCAGATAAAAAATGTGTAAAACATAAAGTTGTACTTTAATCGTTTCGTTTTAACAAAAAATTTAAAACGTGCATCTTGAAGAAGACGAGAAAAATATAGCGCTTTTTTCATTTTAATTTTTATTTGATAAGAATTCGGTATATGAAAGTAGCATTTTAATTAAAACATCATAAGAAGCACATATTTACTTTCAAAAGTAAAGAGTAAAAGTACATAGTGTAAACAACAAACTTGTGCAAAGTCAAATTCAAATAGGAAATTATTTGTCCCTCCTTTTCTTTTAAAATTAAGGAAAGTATTTCCTCAAAAAAGTTAAAAAGGGAGTGGTCACAAACAATACAACTAGTTTTTCTCACTCCTCTCCCCTCTCTAATAAAAGGTGATTCAAAATAAAACGAATACGTCTTTTCATAATTCAGTGAATTATATCGTATCACAATTCTGTGACTTTTAAGTTTTAATAAATGTTATACATTGTACTCTTCTAGTTCGAGGACAGAGAGCTTCAACTATGAGTAATTCATCATTCTCTTAAGTTTATGAAAATTAATAAAATCTCCATTAAGATTTAAATTTCCAGCATACTCATAAACGTTGAGTTCACGTGGTAAAGCTGTATTTTCAAGTGTAAAGAAATTGTTATACACGACTTCATTTACTTACATTTTTTAACAAATTGGGTAATGGTTATTCTCCTGAATTTTATATTCTCTTTGGTACTATAGGAATTATTGTTACTTGGTTATATCACTCTATATATATATATATATATATATATATGTGTGTGTGTGTGTGTGTGTGTGTGTGTGAGTGCGTGGTTGGGTGTGGGTGGGTGGGTGTGTATGTGTGGGTGTTTTAACTTACTGGAAATTTACGTCATTTGTCTGAAAATGATCCGTGTCAGAGCCATAAACTCTATGACAATCCACTCTGTACAGAAAAGCAATGTGTAGATCAGGGGTCACCAACCTTTTTTTTGTTCACCGCCCACTTTTACGATTTTTTGAAAATTAAAAAAGCTTATCGCCCACCTTAGATCAAAAAGAATAAATCAACATAATCGATAAAATAAATAATGAAATAAATGTTTAATTACCTTTAATGTGAGCCCAAAAGTGGGCGCTACCGCCGAGATTGGTGACACCTGGTGTAGATGATACAAAAACAGAGCTGGACCTAGAAAACCTTTTCAAATAAAACAATACACTGATTAATTTCGAGATTTTTATGAAATGCGCTTTCGATAAGATTTTAACAATATTTTGTAATCTATTCCCATTCTAATTATGTAAATAAGTAAAAGCAAACTGACTTTTCAAGTGTTAAGGTATATGTCGGTCCAACACTGTATATTACCTTTACAAAAGTTATTCATCATGATTTAATTACTCACATAACATTTTTAATAATGTTTTACAGTATCAACGGCAAAACGGCAGCAGGACATTCTCCACCTCCTTTCAAGGTAAATGAACCTATCCGTGATAGATTTGCAGCTCTTAAAGATGCAGCAAAAAACTTCCATCCAACTGCTGATCTCTCACACTACAAGGATGGAGGAGACGCTGTGAAGCACCTCCAAGACAAAGTTGATCATCACCATATGTTAGAAAAACATCACTGGTTTTCTCTGTTCAACGACCATCATAGGGAAGAAGCTCTTATGCTTTTCGAGGTTTTGATGAGTTGCAAGGACTGGAACACAGCCGTAGCTATTGCTGCTTACTTCCGAGAGATAGTTAATGAGGGAGTGTTTGTATATGCAATTTACACTGCTGTCATCCATTCCGATCTTGGAAAAGGTCTTGCGCTTCCACCTCTGTATGAAATCACCCCACACTTGTTCACCAATTCTGAAGTTATCAACAAAGCCTACTCAGCCAAGATGACACAAACGCCCGGAAAGTTCCATATGGCCTTCACTGGCACCAAGAAAAATCCAGAGCAAAGAGTCGCCTACTTCGGTGAAGATATCGGTTTGAATGTTCACACGTCACCTGGCATATGGATTACCCTTTCTGGTGGAAGGATTCTTACGGCTACCATCTTGACCGCAAGGGAGAACTTTTCTTCTGGGTCCATCATCAACTTACCGTTCGATTCGATGCCGAAAGACTTTCCAACCACTTGTACATGGTAGATGAGCTTCACTGGGACAAACCAATCGAGGAAGGATTTGCTCCCCACACTACGTACAAATACGGAGGAGAATTTCCCTCTCGTCCAGACCATGTTCATTTCGAAGATGTAGATGGTGTCGCCCGAATTCGTGACATGATCATCATTGAAAGCAGAATTCGTGATGCAATTGCTCACGGATACGTCACGGCTAAGGATGGAGATAAAATTGATATCAGAAACGAACACGGCATTGACGTCCTCGGTGATGTTATTGAATCCTCCACCTACAGTCCAAACACTCCATATTATAGTGCTCTTCACAACCTTGCTCACATTATTCTTGGTCGTCAAGGAGATCCCCATGGAAAGTTCAACATGCCCCCAGGTGTTATGGAACACTTCGAAACTTCAACCAGAGATCCAGCTTTCTTCCGACTTCACAAATACATGGATCATATCTTCAAGGAACACAAGGACTCTCTTCCTCCATACACGAAGGAAGAAGTTGAATTCCACGATATTGCTATCAATTCCGTCGGAATTAAGGGAAAACTCGAGACCTTCTTCGAAGATTTCGAATTTGACTTGAAAATGGCTGTTGACGATACTCCAGAAGTTGAAGATGTTCCCATTTCTGCCATTGTATCTCGTCTTAACCACGAGCCCTTCACCCTGACTGTCGATGTTACCAACAACCATGGAGGTGACGTGCTTGCCACAGTCCGCGTATTCCTTTGCCCAAGATACGATGGCAACGGTATCCTTTTCCCCATCAACGAAGGACGTTGGCACTGCATTGAAATCGACAAATTCTGGAGAACTTGTGAGTGTTTTGTTATTATCGTTTTGTATTTACAACATATGTGTAGTTTTGTTAAAAAATATTTATATATAATTTATTTTTTATAGTGCACGAAGGAGGCAATCATTTAGAAAGGAGCTCCACTGATGCTTCAACTACTGTCCCTGACATACTTCACTATCACACCCTCGTCGAGAAGGCTGACGCCGCTGTTGCAGCTGGGGAAGAGCTTCATCTTGAAGGATTCTCTCGTAGCTGTGGTATTCCCAACCGATTGCTCCTTCCCAAGGGTAAACCCGAAGGTATGGAGTTCGCTCTCTTTGTTGCCATTACTGATGGTACCAAGGACGCTGCTATTGAAGGGCTCGATAAAGATGAACACGGAGGAACCCATGCCCAGTGCGGTATCCATGGAGAAATTTATCCCGACAAACGACCTCTTGGATATCCCCTTGATCGTCAAATTCATGACGATCACATTACTGAGCATTTCCCTAATTTGCACAAGAGCATTGTCACAATCACCCACAATGAACATCACGGTGACCATTGATCATAATGACCACGATGAGGAAGAAGAGGACCATCATGAGAAAGCTGAGGATGTTCATGAGGACCATAACTAAAATCACAATGAATAAATTTTCTCATTTCTTTTATTTAAATTTCGTACAAATTTCAAATTCATAAAATTTATATCTAAAAATTAGTAAATTTTTATAAAGCTTAAAATTGGTACAAATAAATATTGTTATCATGTATTGTTTTTAATCCATAATTAATGTAATGAAAGCCTTTGTTTTATATATATTATACGTGTGATATATATATAAAATCATCGACGCATTCACAGTTTACGTGGGAGTTTGAAGAGTTAAACATCTTTTTATATAGTGTACCATTCCGACCATACTTATCATGCACCAGGATTGATAATATCTGGGGATGTCCGCATTATAAACTAATGAAAATTGCAATAAATTAAATACGGATATGGATATTCTTTGGAGTAGACTAACACAGAACATTGTTGCTTTCAGTGGTGATATGGCCTATTTCCTTGGCAATGCTACTGTGAGCTTGTCGTACCCTGAAGTAGGTGTATGGGCGGACTGGTGCTCCAAGTAAAAATATGTTTAACTCTTCGTGAAAATAAAAGAGCAGAGCAATAGTCCATATGATATATAGTAATAATACAAACTGAAATTAAATTATAAGTAAAATAAAATGAAAATACAACTGATAAGAAGAAAAATAGGAATAATGAAAGGGCAATATCAAAGTGGAGCTATAGACCAACGTTTTTCGAACATTAAGTTCATACCTTAAATGACATATGACAAGACTAGGAAAACTTGGATAGTTTGGAAAACTGGGTTTGCCGATTTTTAAATTTTTTGTATGAGACTGTATTGAACACGTCTTTTACCTTACTGTATGTTTGCTTTAAAACAGAGGTTTCGATATTGTTCTGTTATATCTGAGTCATCACTAAAGGTGCTGATGATAATTTTATCCAAATACTTAAATTCTTGTACTTTAATGGTTCATGCCTCATTTTTAAACTAATTTTAGATGAGTGCTTAGAGATTTTTAACCTTAAGGAGAAGGACCTTTAACAGAGTGACTTATAAACACAATATCATCGGCATAAACTGTTATTAATCCTAATGTTTTCTATACAACATTCAATCTTTACCTCACTAAGTGAAGCAATATACATATTAAAGAGCAGTGAAGAGAGCCAAAAGCACTGACTCATTCCGCAGGTGGAACCAAAACATTCGAGCAATACAGGGTGTTTCTAAAGTCCGGAGGCATAGGAAATATTTTAAACTCTCTCTCTCTCTCTCTCTCTCTCTCTCTCTCTCTCTATATATATATATATATATATATAGAGAGAGAGAGAGAGAGAGAGAGAGAGAGAGAGAGAGAGTTTAAAATATTTCCTCTTCTAAAAAAGCATATTATATATATATATATATATAAGCATGCTTTTTTAGAAGAGTGTCGCACAAGAGGAGAAGAGAAAACGAACAATGAGGCCCCTCCCAGGAATCGCACCCAGGATCATCCGATTGCTGGTCAGATATACTATCCATTTTACCAAGAGCCTCCACACCCTCAAAGCTCGTAATTCCCACGTACCTCTTTTGCGGACACTCTTCTAAAAAGCGTCGTTCTTTACATTATATATACACTGTGTCGTTTGCAGTTAAAATGTGTATATAAATAGATAGATATAGAGTGTAACATATTTGTGGATAGTAGTCTATTATGACTTGATCCTCTGGATCCAGAGATTCTATCTTTAGTTGTAAATCGATAATTAATTAGTTTTTAATTGATAATTATTTAGTTTTGCAAAAATTGGTCATTGCAAATGTACAGGCAGTTGTTACATAAATTTCTATGTTCTTGTGGTTCGGAACCCACGTAAAATTGTAGGTCCCCTCCGCCACCACGGAGGACATACACAATACACAATTACGAACACAATTAGGTAGACCAGCCATGAGTGGATCCTAGGGTCTTTGTTGGTCTGAAACATTATAACATTACATTATATAACGGCACCCAAATAACGGCACCCTCGGGGATTTGAGGGTGCCGTTATTGCGAATTTAACGTTGTCTCGGAAGTTTTTTTTTAAATGTATTTAATGCGTAAATAAAGGGGGATAAATAAGAAATAGAGAGATAATGAATACTATTTTATTAACTGGTAAATGCACAGTACGTAAATAAAGCAAAAAAAACATTTTAAAATTGAAAAAAACTATTCTAAATTCTCCACCACGAGTGCTTCATCTGTAGATGGTGCATTTTCTTCAATTGATTTCTTCAAGAATTTTCTTATGTCACCTTGTTGCGCCGGTGCTTGTTTTTTTGTTAACATCGTGTTTTTAACCGTATGTGCTTGCATTACTTCTTGCATATTGAAGCTTGGATTTTGTTCAAAAAAACTGAGAACCGTGTCCATGCACGATTGTGCGGCGGCCCAAGTTATCTTTTCAGTTGCATCATTTCCATCTTCTTCTGTGTCGGAACAAAGTACTGCATCTTGCTTTTCAGGATTAACTACACTGTCAATAATTTCTTGATCTGAAAATGTTTGAGTTAATTCAATATTATTATCAACTGCAATCCATTCATCAATATCTTCATCTACGAGGCTATGTAAAGGATTTTCTGTGCTGGTAGATTGAACAGTTTGCATTATGTCTTGTGTGCTCTGCCTAACATTAAAACCATCAAAATCATGTTCGTCGTCTGAAAGTATTTTTAAAAGTGCCGTTATCTCGAGTATTCCGTTATTTTGAGGAAAAACAAATATTCCTCTGATTTCAGACTTGTGTTTCAAAATTCTGAAATCAGAGGAATATTTATTTTTCAATATATATATATATATATATACTGTACACAGAGAGAGATATTAAAAATAAAAATATTTCCTATGATTCTGGACTTTTAAACACCCTGTACATTGCATCATTTAATTGTAAAAGATTGGTGGGTATATCAATATTTCAATATATTTAATATGTATAAAGTAACTTTACTTTCCTTTAGTTTTTAAAATAAAATATTGTGGTACACTCTATCATGTGCTTTACTTGTATCCAAAAATCAACTACGAGTATAAATAGTCGAATTACTGTCAGTGAAATTAAATACAATTTCCTTCAATACATGGATACACAGATCGGATGAGTGGGACTTTTTAAACCAAATTGATTCGGAGATTGTTTGGAGCGAAATATTCAAAATTTTATGAAATAATAATTAGAATTAATTATTACTGAATAAAGTTTGCGAGGATGGAGTAACGAAGGTTCCTCTTGCGCCATCGTAAAGTTTCTGAAGTTCTACCACGCAACAAAGCATCGTCTGAAGCAAGCCTTCTGGAGATTGGTTCACGCTGACGACTCGGAAATTATTATTAAGAGTGATTTTTCCTTTACCTCACTTCAAGAATGCCAGAGATAAATTTGAAGGTAATATGAAATATGGAAATGAGTGTTGTAGCCTTTTTTTCTCCCCATGACGGTCCTAAATTTTCTCAGAGTTCCATGTGAAAATTTTGTGGAACTATATTTTTATGTTTAAAAAAAATTAAACTAACGACTCAGTGCCCTCCACAAACTTCACGGGGAGTGAGTTTAGGTGGGAAGTTTCCCCGGAAGACAGCCGCGTGGCTCTGGCTCCTTTCTGAGGTTTGGTGAAAGAATCCAACTCCAATTTCACGGAGAAGGATAGATAAAATTTGATCATTTCGTAGTTTACGTTTAACACATTTATCTCCATATTTTTTATCTTTCTATCTCTATACGTATATATGAAATTTATCTTGATGAGGGATCCTGGTTGGATTCACGTCAAACTGTTGGTCTGAGGTCGAGTGAAAAGCTTGACCTTCGTCAGAATGAACAATTCGGGCGGAAGCAAATCAAAGGTTAACCAAAGTTTAACGTACCCCTTCTTTTGTGAAAATATTTTGTATACCTCCCCGCGAGAAATAAACTGTGTATACGAGGGAACCTGCAGTCTTTCTAACTACGACTATATCACTATTTTTCACATAACTAATAATCCTATTACTATTTTTCACCTAATACTTATCTCTTGAATTTATATCTAATTTGTTCGAAAAGGAAATGATCGGTTTCTAATCTTTGAAGTTGTTTTCCTCAAAATATGATTTAATATTTCAAAATTAAATATGTCTCACATTTACTAATCGATGTTCATGATTCAAACGTAATTTTGTTTGTCTTTAAAGTGCAAAACATTTCCCCAAAGTTTTTATATTGAATGAGAAAAAAATTTTGGTTTGAAATTTTTTAGTGAAAAAAAGCTGCGAATTCACTTTACTTCAGTTTTAGAAATAGCTCAACTGGGGAGTGACAGAGAATTTTTAAGTCTTTCAGTTGCAAAAACTATTTGAAAGCGTGGTGTGAGTAGACGAAGGAAAGAGCGCAAACGGCAGTGGAAGTTCTGTTGTTGAGAAGTGAAGGCAAGGGCGGCCAAATTAACGAGAACTAACTATTTTCTTGTTGACAATAATTTGCAGTCATATTTTTCAGTAGTATCCCCGCGTTTGGGGAGAGGAAGTTGGGGTGTTCTGAAATTCTGCCCTTGGAGGCCTCAGCCTCCGTTATAAGGGGGCCCCTTCCTTAAGCTCCTTCACGAGAAAAAAAAATCCTCCTGTGGGTTCTTTCACGGTCTTTCATGAAAGAAACAAAATCAAACAAAAACAAACAAACAAACACAGACAAAAGCAGATAAAGACAGACTTTGACACCCAATTTTGGACTTATACCCTTAAACATTAGAAATGAAAACTTAAAATAAATATCTGAAAAAGGGTTTAATAGACATAACGATGTTCTAATACCACATTATCTCTTCAAATTTAATTTCATTTTCATATGTTAACAAATTGCGAACATCGCAAAACATATTTTAAATCAAAAACAATTTCTTTGTTTAATATCTGTATTATGAAAATTAAATGAAGGTTTATTTTTTTAATTTAAATAAATTAATTTCTCTCTTTTTTAAGAGAAATTGACTTATTTTCATCCGATCTGAACCTCAAATACAAGATCTTTTTATACATTCATAACACATGCTTAATTGTTTATTTACTTTTAAATATATAGTTTTCTGTTATTTACATCGCTATATACCATCACATTCACATGACATCTTCTGGTATGTGAACTAATAATTTTACTGCACACCAAATTTCGTTATAAATTTGCGTGTGTTTAGAAAATTTAAGAACGTAATTTAAGAACGTAATTTAAAAATTTTAATGACCTGATATTTGTATGTACGGGGCTCCAATAAACCTTAGCCCCCACCGCCCATGGTCTAAACCATTAGAGGTACAGTAAAACTAAACATACCTTACAAAAGAGAATTTAATCCTGCATTTAATGAGAAAAAATTAAAACTTGGTGTTCCCGCCATTGCCTTCCAAGACAGCCTGAATTCGCTTTGGGTAGCTTGCCAAAGGTGATGTTAATAGAGTTTGATCGTTACGCAAATTTCCTAAAACAGTTTCAATGTGTTGCGTCATTGTATCCTTCGAAAATCGATTTGCTGCAGGTTCTTGAAACAAGAGACATTGAACCTTGTCCTTTATAACTGATCCAATGTGTTCACAGACGTTCAGGTCAGGAGAATTTCCTGGCCATTCTTCATTTCTAAAGAAATCGATCTCATGGTTCCGCAACAACTGTTGAGTGGCTAATGCCTTAAAGCAGGGGGCCTTATCGTGCAGAAGTGTGACCTGATCGACATCCATAACATTGTTTGGGTTTCTTAAAAAAGGAATGACATGCTGGGATAGAATAATATCACGAAAATACTGTCCATCCCAACTTGACCATTTGGCTTCAGCACCCACATGAGCTTCTTTGCAGTGAACAAAACAAACACACCAACACAGTCTGGACTTTTTAATAATTCGCGATAATGTTCATTGTCATCGATTTCATCTGGTGTTGTGGCCCACACTCGATCATTTTGGTAGTTAGGCCGACGTGTTACGTAAACAAAAAATTCATCAGAGACAGCTAAATGCATGAAATCATCCACATCCCAATCTTCAAGATAATGGGCAAACCACATTCTGTCATCGATGTTAAGTTGAGTTTTTCTTGGCTTTGGAAGTTCATGCCAAGGCTTTAAACCTTGCCTATGACGGTGCAGTCGAATGATCTCACCACTAACGATCTTTCCTCAACACTTCGATCTCTCTAGAAAGTTTAGCACAGCTGTTTTTCCGCTTACGCGTACCACTTTCAATGATGTCCTTTGTTTCCTGAGAGAGTGGCAAATTTGGGCGCCCAGATTTGGTTATATCCATTTCACATTCATCCAAAGTTTTATTCCAATTTCTTTTGACGAAGTCCTCACTTCTTCGCAACTTTTTGGCAACCCATGAACGTGTTTGTTATAAAGGTGGCTCCAGCATCACGAGCTTCCCGAAATGTTATTGATCGTATGTGATCTATCACACGTTGCCTCTCCGAGTCACCAATTAATTGAGAAGCCATTATATTATCACTTTATCAGCTAGAGTAATTTTAATACCTGCAATAAATAATGAATTTTATATATTTTTATATCACTAAAAACTATTTCGATATAAGTAAACATGTAAGCTGCAAATGGGAGGGCTAAGGTTTTTTGGAACCCCTTATGTACTGATATTTAGGCTAACATTTCGTGAATCAAAACACGTAAATAAGCGAGATAATATAGCCACGCCTCTCTCTCTATTGTGTAATTCTCTCTCTCTCTCTCTCTCTCTCTCTCTCTCTCTCTCTCTCTCTATATATATATATATATATATATATATATATATATATATATATAAGCATGAGGATATTCTATCCAGCAATAATTACAGGGCTATTGCTAACACCTCTTGCTTCTCGAAACTACTAAAAAAACTTTTGTTACTACACCGCTTAAATGATTACTTATAAACTAAATGAGTTTGGTTTTAAAAGGTCCCACTCAACTGATCTGAGTATCTATATACTTAAGGAAATTATATTTAAATACACTGACAGTAATTCAACTATTTATAGCTGTTTTCTAGATATAAGTAAGGCATATGATAGAATGAATCACAATATTTTATTTACAAAACTAGAAGGCAAGGAAGTTCCCATGTACGTATTAAATTTATAAATAACATAATATACAATGATGAAATACAAGAATTTAAGTAGTGGGGTCAAACCATCTCCTTAACTGAAGACTCAGATATAAGAAAATCTCGAAGCCTTTATGTTAAAGCGAATATGACTGTAAGGAGCTTCTGGTTCTGTACAAGTGAAACTAAAGAAACTCCCTTTGTGCAGTAATATATACGAACAGCAATTCGCGGTAATAACGCATAAGGAAAGGTAATTTTGGTAATTATTCGTTTTAGTGCTTTTTCTCCTTTCTGAACCAAAACACATTTTTCTGGTGTTTTTTGGTGTGATTTGTTCAAATCTGAACTTCTTTTCTTTGGGAAATGAGCCGTTTTTGAGAAATTTTAAAATTGAAAATTTCGCAAAAACGGCTCATTTCCCAAAGAAACGAAGTTCAGATTTGAACAAATCACACCAAAAAACACCAGAAAAATGTGTTTTGGTTCAGACTTAACCTAACCTAACTTAACCTAACCTAACCCGCGTTTTTTTCGCAATTTCTAACCTTCAATAGCAGCGTTGGGATGTTTGTACAAATCAGCGGCGACCAACAGGAATAAATAGACGATTTCGCCAGGCCACCAATTTGAACTTGTTGGCCTAGCCGCCCTAGCCAATGCTCACAGACATCGAAGTAAAAGGAACACTTTTTTTTGCTGCCGCGCTCGTCCCTAGTCAATCTTCTACAATAATATTGGTCAGCAACTTCTCTATAATTACATTCATGACCACACTGCGGACAAATAAAACACCGTGACTGGTAAAGAAAACTTTAGCACCGTCTTCTTTTTTATAAGTAATCCAAATCACACCCCAGACAAACCATAGCAAAAACCGAACTGAATAAGGATTTTGGAATGAGTATACATTATTGGAGATTCAAAATGCATGTCTCTGATTGGTCGGATAAGGTAACATGAAACAAAAACCAGATTTAATTGGCTGATTTGACCTATGTTTCCTAATTTTGCCACGAGATGTCTCCCCATAAAACTGGAGAGGACAAGGATCGGTAAAATTTTAACAGCGTTAAGAGCTAAACACTCGGTCAATGGCCTATAATGGCTGCTTTTTACGTCTAATTTTTTTTTCCATAAAAAATAATTATTACATTTCCTTGATTTTTATCAGTTTCCCTGAGGTTTCAAGGTGTCCTGAATACGAATTTATATGTTAAATTGTCATAGAATGTCTCCTTCTATCGAAAACGAACAAAGCATTAAAACGAATATTAACCGTAATTTTTAATAAATAACACCGTGTAACAAAAAAAATTTTTCTTTGTTTCTGGGCAAAACCTTTATTTTCTGATTCATTATGCTTCAAATCACGAAAAAAGCTGTCAGTGATTTTAAACTTCGGGTTTGTTGTCAGTACATCGATTTTGTTGAAATAAGAATATTATTATTTTTTAACCCTATATGGACATCTGCGACAGATCTGTAAACGCTTCAAAATTTACTATATATTTACCGAAACAAGTACATTTTAACTTAAATGACGATATCGTCAAATTTGTAACGGTTCAAGGAGTTTATATCACGAATTGGCAACTCCTACTGCAGAAAACCGAGCTTTAATGAAAAAAATAAGTTAGTGCGTCAGTAGAAGTAAAAGTGTATGGTTACGCAGTTCGTTTTTTATTTTTTATCACTTTATTTGATTAAAGGTAAGTTGAATAATTTTTTAGGCTAATATATGTTGTTAGAGTGGCTGAAGTAATATAAAACAATTCTGATAAACTGAGCACTAGAATATTTTATTGAAACGTAACAATATTGATGGCTCTGACATCCATGCCTTCTTTGCCACGTGGTATAAGGTTGTCCAATTTGTATTATATATATTACATTATATATATTATATATATTATTATATATTATATATATATATTATTTATATATAATATTATATATATATATATACATTAAAAATCACATATTTATGTTCAAAGTACTCTAAATGAATGTTTAATATAGGTAAAAAAAATGTTAAGACAAAAATAAGAATTATGTCCATATAGGGTTAAATTAATCCATTATTTTTACTTTTTCAGACGTGTGACGTGTGACGAAGTTACTGTTATGGCTGCTCGTGGTTGCAAATACCCAGCGGATTCCTTCTGCTACGTGTGCGGCGAGTTCTTCGCAAAGACGGCTAAAAAACACTGCTTGGACAGTTGCACCCGTGCAAAGGAAGCCTATCATGCCTACTTCGGAATGCCAGTCGGTGACCAAGACAAACGCTGGGCACCACATGTTATCTGTGACTACTGCCGCCGCACTCTTGAAGGTTGGTTTAGAGAAGAGAAGAGGGCAATGCGTTTCGCTATCCCCTGTGTCTGGCGTGAGCCCTCAGACCATCTCACGGACTGCTATTTCTGTATGGTGGACCCAACAAAACGAAGAAAGGGGAAGAATGTGCCTCCCATTGAGTACCCTGACATTCCGTCATCTATTGCACCTGTTCCCCATAACGCGACGGACCTACCTGTGCCACAGCCTCCCTTGAGAGATCAATCTTGTCCAGCAGAAGAAGCAAGCTATGATGATTCCGAGGAGGAGCAAGTGCGTCATCTGCTGCGCGCCGTCGACGCCGGGTGGCCGGTGAAAGGTGCCCCTACTACCCCAACCAAGAGGACATCAACGACCTCATCAGGGAAATGGCCTTGACAAAGTCCAACGCCGAGCTGCTCATTTCCAGACTGAAGCAGTGGGACTTACTGGACGACAGCGTTCGAATTACTTCCCAGAGGAAGCGGCATCGCGGCTTTTCAGTGTTCTTCACTCTTAGAGATGGGTTGTGCTACTGCCATGACATCAGAGGACTCTTCGACGCTGTGGGCATTCCCTGCAACACCTCTGACTGGCGGCTCTTCATCGACAGTTCATCTAAAAGCCTCAAGGCTGTTTTACTGCACAACAACAAATCAGTGGCCCTCGATTCCTCTGGCTCATTCAGTGCACATGAAAGAAGAGTACCAGAACGTCAAAATCCTGCTGAGTGCACTGAAGTACGACCAATTCAGCTGGGAGGTCATTGGCGATTTCAAGATGGTGGCCTTCTTGATGGGGCTTCAGGGAGGCTTCACCAAGTTCCCTTGCTATCTGTGCCTCTGGGATAGCCGAAATACAGCCCTTCACTACGAGAAGAGGAACTGGCCCCTCAGGACCGGCTATGAGGTTGGGGCCCATAACGTGAAGCAAGAGCCGCTGGTGGAGCCAACGAAAGTGCTGATGCCACCCCTGCACATCAAATTGGGCATCATTAAGCAGTTTGTTAAACAGCTGGATCCAGAGGGTGAGGCCTTGAAGCACATCCAGGAGCTGTTTCCGAAGTTGTCGGAGGCGAAGATCAAAGCAGGAGTATTTGTGGGCCCTCAGGTGAAGCGACTTATTGACTCCGACAGCTTTCCTGAGAAGCTGTCTGAGGTTGAGCGGGCAGCTTGGACAAGCTTCGTTTCTCTAGTCAAAGGTTTCCTCGGAAACCACAAGGCAGAGAACTACAGGGAAATCGTTGACGAACTTGTGGACACGTACCGGAGCATGGGCTGCCGGATGTCGCTGAAACTGCACGTACTACACGCCCACCTTGATGAGTTCAAAGAAAACATGGGAGACTACTCAGAAGAACAAGGTGAAAGATTTCACCAGGATGTCAGCTCTTTCGAGGAAGAGTATGATGGGGGACTATATCTGGAACCTTTTGCGTGAGAGTGAACTGAAATACAATCGCCAATCTCGTAGACAAACTTCTTTTTGATTAAACTATAACGCTAGAATTTTTGTATCAATTCTGTATCAATTCTCCGTAGCAATAACTCTTTATCAACGCTCTGCATCACTGCAATGTATCACTGTCTGTGTATTAACATATTATAATACATAATTATTCCCTACTCGTTTCCTTCTTTTTATTTTCATTTCTAAAGACGGGGCCTGGAGAACTTCATTTTTCATCATTGATTTATCATAATAATCGTGTTAACATCAATTAAAATTATACTTAACAGGATTCATTTGATTTAAAAGCAGATAGTGTGAAAAACCCTTAAATTAATAAGCAAAAATGGCAAAAAATCAATAAATCGATCTCATGAACTCAGAACCGAAGTCTGAACTTGGTGACTGCTCATTTTTACTTATTTATGCCCTAAAAAATCAGAAAATAATAGTTTTAACTCATGGACAAATTTTGTGTTACACGGTGTAATCTGATTCAAAATTAAAAGGGGCGAAGCAAGCTAGACGCAGCAATTAATACAAGATTGTTCATCGATAATAATAATATTGGACCACACTTCACCATCAATTTTGAAATCATACCGTCACCCTTAATTAGGTATGCATCTTCTTCGTTATATATTGCTACAAAGAAAACGGAATAACATATTTTAACGCTGAACTTTAAAAATCCTATTCAGAAGCTTACATATAATATGTAACACTGTACGCAATATATAGCATATATGTATATAGTGGTGGATAATTTGGCTCACTAGTTAGCCTATAAAACATGTTATGTATTCTATAAAATACACTAGCGTTTTTAGTACCTTTAATAAGGTGTTTTGGTAAATATTTACTATTACACCGGTCTCCGGTAGAAAGTTTCAAAAGCTGGTTTTCAATGTTTTTCAATGTGCAGAATTAAAAAATGATACTCATTTCCGTCGCAAATGATTTGTTAAAGAGTTATTGAAGCTTAAAGCTTTTAAAACTTTTTTACCCTTTTTAACCGACCCCCAGTGGGAACCGGGAGTTTTTTGTGGGGAGAATCACAAAAACGAGTGGTTTCCAAAGATTTTGAAAGTCAGATTAATACAAAACACATCAAAAACCATAGGAAAAACATAAATTTCACCTTCAAAATTGGCCGAACTTAAAACAACCTAAGCAAACCTAACCTAACCTAACCTAACCCCTAAAGTTATCCAAAATTAAAAAAATAAAAAAAAATACCTTAATCACGTGAATTGCCAGGCTGAGGCTCGTCCTCTTCTGAAGATTCGTCCAAACCGAGTAACTCTTATGGTACCGCCACACTTTCTGTTCCTCACAAAGAGTACAATCCGAGTCACAACGAGGACACTCACCACTTGAGGAAGAACACCGTGTGCCCGAAGAAAAGCTGTAGCTTTTTCTGAATTTCCATAAAATTCGGCGATACAGCGAAAATAATCAAAGGAGCACAGACCAGAGGAAGCCATGTCCACTAACTGATTTAAATTAAAATCAGGGGAAGCGCCATTTTTTTACCCTTTTCCAGTTAGAGAGTTTAAGCTTCAATAACTCTTTAACAAATCATTTGCGACGGAAATGAGGATCATTTTTTAATTCAGCACATTGAAAAACATTGAAAACCAGCTTTTAAAACTTTCTATCGGAGACCGGTGTAATACTAAAGAAACACCGGTGTTTTTTCATTCCTACATAACGATATGTTAGTTTCATATTTCTGTCATAACTGTGCCCAAATATATATATATATATATATATATATATAATATATATATATATATATATACATACATATACGTCCTTTTTAAATATGGTACACAATTACAAAGTGCATTCAAAGATTGTGCGCCATATTCAGCTTAATATATATATATATATATATATATATATATATATATATATATATATATATATATATATATATATATATATATAAGCAAACAACCACAAGGAAAGGAAACACAAAGTCCGAGCGCTTTCGTGATATATTCACATTATCAAGGAGGAACAGAAAATAGACGGAGATTACAAAGTAAATGAGTTAAATAGACAAGCAAAAAATTCACAATTGGCACCTCACATTAAAGGCCTTAAAGCCCTCTAAAGATTTTTTCAATTGATAACATAATCTGTAGGCAGCTAAATTACTGAATATAAAAAATATATACTGTATAGATAAAATTAGACAAAAAGAAAACCAATACAGAGAACAAAAATTATTATAATGGTTATTAACACTAATATTTAATTAAAACAGGCAATTAATTGGCAAGAATTTAATGAAAAACAAATAGATAACGTAGATAACAAATAGAAAACATAATCTGTGGGCTGCTTAATTACTATACAGATGAAATTAGACAAAACACCAGTACAAAAAAAAACAAAAAAAAAAAATTATTATAATGGTTATTAACACTAATATTTAATTGAAGTAGGAAAAATTAAAAGGCCCGAAATTAATGAAAAAAGGGAAAGTTGCCATCGTCTTACAGATTATTACCAAATTTCAACAAACAATCTGGAAAAAAAAAATTGTTATCCCAACAGCAACCCACTTCAAAAATCCAATAAACCACCCAGCAACCAAAGATTATACACGAAAGAAATATTACAATTTTAATTGTAATATTTCTTTCGTGTATAATCTTTGGTTGCTGGGTGGTTTATTGGATTTTTGAAGTGGGTTGCTGTTGGGATAACAATTTTTTTTTTTCCAGATTGTTTGTTGAAATTTTGTAATAATCTGTAAGACGATGGCAACTTTCCCTTTGTTTTCATTAATTTCGGGCCTTTTAATTTTTCCTACTTCAATTAAATATTAGTGTTAATAACCATTATAATAATTTTTTTTTTTTTTTGTTTTTTTTTTGTACTGGTGTTTTGTCTAATTTCATCTGTATAGTAATTAAGCAGCCTACAGATTATGTTTTCTATTTGTTATCTACGTTATCTATTTGTTTTTCATTAAATTCTTGCCAATTAATTGCCTGTTTTAATTAAATATTAGTGTTAATAAGTAATAACCATTATAATAATTTTTGTTCTCTGTATTGGTTTTCTTTTTGTCTAATTTTATCTATACAGTATATATTTTTTATATTCAGTAATTTAGCTGCCTACAGATTATGTTATCAATTGAAAAAATCTTTAGAGGGCTTTAAGGCCTTTAATGTGAGGTGCCAATTGTGAATTTTTTGCTTGTCTATTTAACTCATTTACTTTGTAATCTCCGTCTATTTTCTGTTCCTCCTTGATAATGTGAATATATCACGAAAGCGCTCGGACTTTGTGTTTCCTTTTCCTTGTGGTTGTTTGCTTATTAATAAGGTCACGTGTTATTGTGTGATTCTAGTGCATAATGGATACCACGCGCCACTTCGAGACCTTCTCTTTGCTCTTCCCTGGCCTAGCACTGTTTGTTTCTACTTTTTGTTCTTCTTTAGTTAAGTCTCACAAGCGAAAGGTTCACCTGATATTTCTAAGAAGATTTCTAAGTGAACAAGTTCTCCCCACCTCTTTACTCCCTAATAGACTTTTGAATCTGAGAGAACGCCCCTTCGATGAATTCCAGAGAATAGTTTTGCAGAAGCATATAGAAATTACTAAGATTGAAGTCGAAGAAACTTTTAAAGTTACTAGGGCGAGTAGATATAGTTTTGATATGGCAATTCCACCTGAATGGAAACAACGGTTACTGGACTATTGTTATAACAAACTTAGAAGAGAATGTAGTGTAGTGGAAAGGAAACTGGATATTAAATTACAAATTCTAATTGAAAGAAGTGATTGGACTAAGGATGCTAACCCCGGTTTTGTGATAAATCTATCAGATAAAGTGTTAAATAAAAATATGGTTACGGCTCTTAGATATGGAATAAATTTTTCAGCAGCTAAAAAGGAGGTGGATTATGTAGAAATAGCTAAGGCTTTCTGTAATTTAGAAAAATATAATGATTTACCTATAGAGGATGTGAATATTTGTAGAGGTATATTATATAGTGCTATGTCTAAACCCTCTATTCCAAATTGTCCACAGAGGTTTTTCGACTCTTATATAGCTTTAAGAAAATATCAGAATCTACATATAACCAAAGCTGATAAATCAAATGCCTTAGTGATCCTCAATAAAGACGTTTATCTAGGAAAAATGTATGATCTGTTGAATGATGCGGACACTTACGTGAAATTAAGGAACAATCCCCTTGAAACTGTGAACAGTGCATTCAACAAGAAAATTAAACAACTTTTGAAGGGGAATGAAATGTTACTTAAACAGTTTCTGAGTACTTCACCGTCATTACCTTATATGTATGGCCTGATTAAAACTCATAAGCCAAATAATCCGGCAAGGCCTATTGTTAGTTCTATAGGATCTATCTCATATAAGGTATCCAAATGGCTTGTCTCCATTCTTAATCCTCTCCTGGCACAATTTCACAATCACACATAAATAATAATGTAGACCTTGTGGAAAAATTAATAGTATCAGTGTCAATTACAATTTTAGATTGGTAAGCTTTGATGTTACCGCTTTATTTACAAGAGTCCCGGTGGAGGATCTTTTAGTGTTTCTTTCGGAAGAATTGGTTAAGCATAATTTGCCTTTACCTGTGGAGTTTTTTTAAAGTAAGTTATTAAGGAAGATTCTGCCAAATTATGTTCCATGGTTTAGATATGTAGATGATGTTCTTTGTCTTTGGCCAATGACTTTAAATCTCAATGAATTCCTACCCAAACTTAATAATTTAATTCCCTCTATCAATTTTACAGTTGAAATAGAAAAAGATTCTTCGATCCCTTTTTTAGATGTTTTAATATATAGGTCTGGAAAAAAGTTTAAGTACAATATTTACAGAAAACCCACTAATAATTGTTCCTATATACATTATATCTGATCACCACATTAATGTAAAACGATCCGTTCTTTCTACTTTGTTTCTAAGAGGCCTACGAATTTATAGCCCTGAGTTTATGACGATGAAATTAGTAAAAATAACAAAATTGCTTTGATTTAAAATACCCAAAGAACTGCATAGATAAGTCCTTAAAAATGGCAAAGAAAACCTTCTACGAAGTAAAGGATAAGATTCCTTATAACACAAAAAATGTTTTAGTGTTACCATTCAGAGAAAATTTCATTGAGCTGCCGAATCTGCTGAGGACTTTTAACGTAAATATTGCGTTCAAAAATTTAGATGTCATTAAGAATTCATTGATTAAGAACTCTCCTTTAAGTGAACATGGTTGTGTATATAAAATCCCTTGCACAATATGTAATAAATTTTACATTGGCCAAACTGGTAAGACCCTTGAGTTACGTATTAAACAGCATCAATACAGTATAAGAAGTGGCCAGGAATCT
Source organism: Bathynomus jamesi (assembly GCA_023014485.1). Lineage (NCBI taxonomy): Eukaryota > Metazoa > Arthropoda > Malacostraca > Isopoda > Cirolanidae > Bathynomus > Bathynomus jamesi. The sequence goes on from JAJOZX010003438.1 coordinate 385,149, forward strand.
AACGCCATTTTCATTCACGTAAGAGATTCTAATCCCATTGATTGGAAAAATGCTTCCAAATTAAGGTTTAGTAAATCTATTGTTAGCAGAAATATATTGGAATCAAGTGTGATCAAGAATAATGCGGATTTGGTCTTTAATATTAGCCCTGGGTTGTACAAATTAGATTCGTACATTGTCAGTAAGTTGGCGATGGGCCTACTGTTTTCTTAACTGCATTTTTTGCCTCTTAATGGTTTGCCTGGTTAAATAAATAAATATTATTGTAAGAACTGTTAACATTCTTATGTGTCTATTTTAATTGTAATATTTCTTTCGTGTATAATCTTTGGTTGCTGGGTGGTTTATTGGATTTTTGAAGTGGGTTGCTGTTGGGATAACAATTTTTTTTTTTTTCCAGATTGTTTGTTGAAATTTTGTAATAATCTGTAAGACGATGGCAACTTTCCCTTTGTTTTCATTAATTTCGGGCCTTTTAATTTTTCCTACTTCAATTAAATATTAGTGTTAATAACCATTATAATAATTTTGTTTTTTTGTTTTTTTTGTACTGGTGTTTTGTCTAATTTCATCTGTATAGTAATTAAGCAGCCTACAGATTATGTTTTCTATTTATTATCTACGTTATCTATTTGTTTTTCATTAAATTCTTGCCAATTAATTGCCTGTTTTAATTAAATATTAGTGTTAATAACCATTATAATAATTTTTGTTCTCTGTATTGGTTTTCTTTTTGTCTAATTTTATCTATACAGTATATATTTTTTATATTCAGTAATTTAGCTGCCTACAGATTATGCTATCAATTGAAAAAATCTTTAGAGGGCTTTAAGGCCTTTAATGTGAGGTGCCAATTGTGAATTTTTTGCTTGGCTATTTAACTCATTTACTTTGTAATCTCCGTCTATTTTCTGTTCCTCCTTGATAATGTGAATATATCACGAAAGCGCTCGGACTTTGTGTTTCCTTTTCCTTGTGGTTGTTTGCTTATTAATAAGGTCACGTGTTATTGTGTGATTCTAGTGCTATATATATATATATATATATATATATATATATATATATATATATATATATATATCTGCAGTATTTCAATCTCAACTTTGGAGACAAATTGTCGAAGTGGACACTCATTCTGTGCATAATGAATCTCTTTAACTCCGCTGACCAAACTTGTAAAAAAAACAAGAGAACATTTTGTACCTAAACTCTAATGCCTAAGCCAATGAGAAGTGCAACCACTTTCAGATCACTTCAGATATGATATGTCAGGAGTGTTTATCATAGACAATATTTTTCAAAAGTAACTGCATACTGTTACATGTTTCTTTCATATGAATTTTACGTGCAGACGAAGCCGAAGGATAAATATTACCGTTGTACGATAGTACAGCTTTCAAACTCAACTTTGATGAATCGATAAAAAGACTCCATTCTTTAGGATTGTGCTTCTCAGCGAGGATATAAGAGCTCTTTCTTTAATGCACACTTGTCTTCGTTTCTTTTCGAAACATATTTATTTTTAATTCTTTTATCACCTTTTTGTAGGTATAGAAAACGAAAAATATAGTTTTGCAGCAATTTTAGAAGTAGTTTCAAAAGCAGACTTAATAAGCCTTCTTTCCTGCATAAAAATTTATTTTTGTTTCAAAGCTATAGATATAGATAAGTTGAAGAGAGTTCTTCAGCTGATTAAAAACTATTGATTTCTGAAGTGGAGTTTGAGAGGTTTGATAACAGAGATTACGAGGGGTATATAAGCGCTACATCGCCTCGAGAAAGGTGTGCTGTTTACACCACCGAACATCATGAAGGTATTTGTGATCTTACTACTCGTGGCTTTTGCCTCAGCCTCTTGGCTACCAGGCTACCAGAGCGACCATCACGGTAAGGAAAACGTATTTATTCACTCACTGTTATAAAGCTAGCCGATTTTTTATTTCCTCATATTTTCTGAGATGAAATAAAATCGTTCATTGTAGCCATATTTAAATGTGTTACACTGTAACTTGCATTTTTCATAAATAAATGGTTGTTTTAGTTTATATAAATAATTTGAAGTTTAAGCAGGGTAGATAGAAATATTGTGCTAAAAGATGAACGCAATACGCTTTCACCCATTTAAACGACGTTCACTTCTCTCTCACTACTGTAATCGTGATAGAGATATTAAGTTTTAAAAGTTATTAATATAAAAAATAGAAAGTATAACCAAATTTAATAAACATACCGATTTGATTCTTATTTTTTCTTTAAAAAAAAGATTTTTTGTCATAAAATGTTGATAAAGGTGATAAATCTGCTTGTTTCTGATTTAAATTTTACAAAGACTATAAACCAGTATTATGCATGAATTTGTCTTTTACTCAAAGGCTTACTCAACATTGTTTAAAGTTATAATATAGACCGAAGTCATTCGAATTGTGCTATTGCGGCTTCGACAAAATTTAACTTATTCGCCGAAATATTCGTTTCATGTCGTTCATTTGTGTTGAACCGTACTTTATGATTGTTCAATTAACATAACCTTTCCTAATATTCTGTAGGAGTAAAATGCATTTGTTCAACTTCAACCCTTACTTCAACAGTAGTGGACCGCTCTAATTAATTACAACGTTTAAGAAATATTATAGAACAATAAAGAAAAGCCCCTCTTCATTTCCAGTCGAAGGCAACTCATTTTCTTTATATAGCAACCAACCATTTTAAACAATCAAAATATTATTTTAGAGTTTTGCTCCACGTAACAACGCCGCTTCCCGTTAGATTAGCGAGGTTAATCGAGAGTAGGTCTGTTCAGTAGTTCGATTAGTGACCATCGTTAGATGATGTACGATCCGTGGTTCGGATCCCACGTAAAGCTGCAATCTCCACCGTCATACGAACTTTGATGTTAGGAGGTGAAATACAATCAAACTTTATTTTTATTATTGAAATTTTCTAATGAAGTAAGATAGTTTCTGTTGGTTTGTTGGTTGTATTGTTGTACATGCATCAGACACACAGAAAAGTAAGCACGTAACTTTTTTTAATTCATTCAGTTTATATGAAGTTTAAACCAATTTTTTTTTAAAGCGAAATATTGTCATCATTTTAAAAGGTAAATAAATAGATAATTGGAAGTAGGTCGAGCATGAACATTCGTATAGATATGAAAAGATAAAAGAAACATTACGTTTTTCCAACATATTTTACCTTCATGTAGAACATTTTCGTTAGGAATAAAAATCATGAATTCAAGCTATGTCTTATAGTGCGTTCTTGTAATCATGATTAAAGAGAAAATAATATTTTATTATTTAGTTTTAAATTAAAAATTAAAATTTGTGTAATTCAGAGTTCAGATAAAAAATGTGTAAAACATAAAGTTGTACTTTAATCGTTTCGTTTTAACAAAAAATTTAAAACGTGCATCTTGAAGAAGACGAGAAAAATATAGCGCTTTTTATTCATTTTAATTTTTATTTGATAAGAATTCGGTATATGAAAGTAGCATTTTAATTAAAACATCATAAGAAGCACATATTTACTTTCAAAAGTAAAGAGTAAAAGTACATAGTGTAAACAACAAACTTGTGCAAAGTCAAATTCAAATAGGAAATTATTTGTCCCTCCTTTTCTTTTAAAATTAAGGAAAGTATTTCCTCAAAAAAGTTAAAAAGGGAGTGGTCACAAACAATACAACTAGTTTTTCTCACTCCTCTCCCCTCTCTAATAAAAGGTGATTCAAAATAAAACGAATACGTCTTTTCATAATTCAGTGAATTATATCGTATCACAATTCTGTGACTTTTAAGTTTTAATAAATGTTATACATTGTACTCTTCTAGTTCACGAGGACAGAGAGCTTCAACTATGAGTAATTCATCATTCTCTTAAGTTTATGAAAATTAATAAAATCTCCATTAAGATTTAAATTTCCAGCATACTCATAAACGTTGAGTTCACGTGGTAAAGCTGTATTTTCAAGTGTAAAGAAATTGTTATACACGACTTCATTTACTTACATTTTTTAACAAATTGGGTAATGGTTATTCTCCTGAATTTTATATTCTCTTTGGTACACTATAGGAATTATTGTTACTTGGTTATATCACTATATATATATATATATATATATATATATATATATATATGTATATATGTGTGTGTGTGTGTGTGTGTGTGTGTGTGTGTGTGTGAGTGCGTGGTTGGGTGTGGGTGGGTGGGTGTGTATGTGTGGGTGTTTTAACTTACTGGAAATTTACGTCATTTGTCTGAAAATGATCCGTGTCAGAGCCATAAACTCTATGACAATCCACTCTGTACAGAAAAGCAATGTGTAGATCAGGGGTCACCAACCTTTTTTTTGTTCACCGCCCACTTTTACGATTTTTTGAAAATTAAAAAAGCTTATCGCCCACCTTAGATCAAAAAGAATAAATCAACATAATCGATAAAATAAATAATGAAATAAATGTTTAATTACCTTTAATGTGAGCCCAAAAGTGGGCGCTACCGCCGAGATTGGTGACACCTGGTGTAGATGATACAAAAACAGAGCTGGACCTAGAAAACCTTTTCAAATAAAACAATACACTGATTAATTTCGAGATTTTTATGAAATGCGCTTTCGATAAGATTTTAACAATATTTTGTAATCTATTCCCATTCTAATTATGTAAATAAGTAAAAGCAAACTGACTTTTCAAGTGTTAAGGTATATGTCGGTCCAACACTGTATATTACCTTTACAAAAGTTATTCATCATGATTTAATTACTCACATAACATTTTTAATAATGTTTTACAGTATCAACGGCAAAACGGCAGCAGGACATTCTCCACTCCTCTTCAAGGTAAATGAACCTATCCGTGATAGATTTGCAGCTCTTAAAGATGCAGCAAAAAACTTCCATCCAACTGCTGATCTCTCACACTACAAGGATGGAGGAGACGCTGTGAAGCACCTCCAAGACAAAGTTGATCATCACCATATGTTAGAAAAACATCACTGGTTTTCTCTGTTCAACGACCATCATAGGGAAGAAGCTCTTATGCTTTTCGAGGTTTTGATGAGTTGCAAGGACTGGAACACAGCCGTAGCTATTGCTGCTTACTTCCGAGAGATAGTTAATGAGGGAGTGTTTGTATATGCAATTTACACTGCTGTCATCCATTCCGATCTTGGAAAAGGTCTTGCGCTTCCACCTCTGTATGAAATCACCCCACACTTGTTCACCAATTCTGAAGTTATCAACAAAGCCTACTCAGCCAAGATGACACAAACGCCCGGAAAGTTCCATATGGCCTTCACTGGCACCAAGAAAAATCCAGAGCAAAGAGTCGCCTACTTCGGTGAAGATATCGGTTTGAATGTTCACCACGTCACCTGGCATATGGATTACCCTTTCTGGTGGAAGGATTCTTACGGCTACCATCTTGACCGCAAGGGAGAACTTTTCTTCTGGGTCCATCATCAACTTACCGTTCGATTCGATGCCGAAAGACTTTCCAACCACTTGTACATGGTAGATGAGCTTCACTGGGACAAACCAATCGAGGAAGGATTTGCTCCCCACACTACGTACAAATACGGAGGAGAATTTCCCTCTCGTCCAGACCATGTTCATTTCGAAGATGTAGATGGTGTCGCCCGAATTCGTGACATGATCATCATTGAAAGCAGAATTCGTGATGCAATTGCTCACGGATACGTCACGGCTAAGGATGGAGATAAAATTGATATCAGAAACGAACACGGCATTGACGTCCTCGGTGATGTTATTGAATCCTCCACCTACAGTCCAAACACTCCATATTATAGTGCTCTTCACAACCTTGCTCACATTATTCTTGGTCGTCAAGGAGATCCCCATGGAAAGTTCAACATGCCCCCAGGTGTTATGGAACACTTCGAAACTTCAACCAGAGATCCAGCTTTCTTCCGACTTCACAAATACATGGATCATATCTTCAAGGAACACAAGGACTCTCTTCCTCCATACACGAAGGAAGAAGTTGAATTCCACGATATTGCTATCAATTCCGTCGGAATTAAGGGAAAACTCGAGACCTTCTTCGAAGATTTCGAATTTGACTTGAAAATGGCTGTTGACGATACTCCAGAAGTTGAAGATGTTCCCATTTCTGCCATTGTATCTCGTCTTAACCACGAGCCCTTCACCCTGACTGTCGATGTTACCAACAACCATGGAGGTGACGTGCTTGCCACAGTCCGCGTATTCCTTTGCCCAAGATACGATGGCAACGGTATCCTTTTCCCCATCAACGAAGGACGTTGGCACTGCATTGAAATCGACAAATTCTGGAGAACTTGTGAGTGTTTTGTTATTATCGTTTTGTATTTACAACATATGTGTAGTTTTGTTAAAAAATATTTATATATAATTTATTTTTTATAGTGCACGAAGGAGGCAATCATTTAGAAAGGAGCTCCACTGATGCTTCAACTACTGTCCCTGACATACTTCACTATCACACTCGTCGAGAAGGCTGACGCCGCTGTTGCAGCTGGGGAAGAGCTTCATCTTGAAGGATTCTCTCGTAGCTGTGGTATTCCCAACCGATTGCTCCTTCCCAAGGGTAAACCCGAAGGTATGGAGTTCGCTCTCTTTGTTGCCATTACTGATGGTACCAAGGACGCTGCTATTGAAGGGCTCGATAAAGATGAACACGGAGGAACCCATGCCCAGTGCGGTATCCATGGAGAAATTTATCCCGACAAACGACCTCTTGGATATCCCCTTGATCGTCAAATTCATGACGATCACATTACTGAGCATTTCCCTAATTTGCACAAGAGCATTGTCACAATCACCCACAATGAACATCACGGTGACCATTGATCATAATGACCACGATGAGGAAGAAGAGGACCATCATGAGAAAGCTGAGGATGTTCATGAGGACCATAACTAAAATCACAATGAATAAATTTTCTCATTTCTTTTATTTAAATTTCGTACAAATTTCAAATTCATAAAATTTATATCTAAAAATTAGTAAATTTTTATAAAGCTTAAAATTGGTACAAATAAATATTGTTATCATGTATTGTTTTTAATCCATAATTAATGTAATGAAAGCCTTTGTTTTATATATATATATACTGTGTATATATATATAAATCATCGACGCATTCACAGTTTACGTGGGAGTTTGAAGAGTTAAACATCTTTTTATATAGTGTACCATTCCGACCATACTTATCATGCACCAGGATTGATAATATCTGGGGATGTCCGCATTATAAACTAATGAAAATTGCAATAAATTAAATACGGATATGGATATTCTTTGGAGTAGACTAACACAGAACATTGTTGCTTTCAGTGGTGATAAACCACGTACAAAAGCCTCGACAGTACTTTGACCGCCTATTTGCTTGGCAATGCTACTGTGAGCTTCTCGTACCCTGAAGTAGGTGTATGGGCGGACTGGTGCTCCAAGTAAAAATATGTTTAACTCTTCGTGAAAATAAAAGAGCAGAGCAATAGTCCATATGATATATAGTAATAATACAAACTGAAATTAAATTATAAGTAAAATAAAATGAAAATACAACTGATAAGAAGAAAAATAGGAATAATGAAAGGGCAATATCAAAATGGAGCTATAGACCAACGTTTTTCGAACATTAAGTTCATACCTTAAATGACATATGACAAGACTAGGAAAACTTGGATAGTTTGGAAAACTGGGTTTGCCGATTTTTAAATTTTTTGTATGAGACTGTACTGAACACGTCTTATTACCTCCAGGAGTCCCTGAAGTTTGTGATTCGCAAACATTTGCGAAGCTAGCATCTTGGGGTAAGTTATGTAAAAGTCTGAAAGATGTTATAAAGCAAACTTCATAATTTCCGAATTCACACTGTGTCCTTGTCATGTACTGTATATTAGTACAGGAGGTACTGGAGTGTCTTCAGCTTCGCTTATACAGAATCGGAAGATCCTTAGACTTACTGTATGTTTGCTTTAAAACAGAGGTTTCGATATTGTTCTGTTATATCTGAGTCATCACTAAAGTTGCTGATGATAATTTTATCCAAATACTTAAATTCTTGTACTTTAATGGTTCACGCCTCATTTTTAAACTAATTTTAGATGAGTGCTTAGAGATTTTTAACCTTAAACAGAAGGACCTTTAACAGAGGGACTTATAAACACAATATCATCGGCATAAACTGTTATTAATCCTCATGTTTTCTATACAACATTCAATCTTTACCTCACTAAGTGAAGCAATATACATATTAAAGAGCAGTGAAGAGAGCCAAAAGCACTGACTCATTCCGCAGGTGGAACCAAAACATTCGAGCAATACAGGGTGTTTCTAAATTCCGGAGGCATAGGAAATATTTTAAACTCTCTCTCTCTCTCTCTCTCTCTCTCTATATATATATATATATATATATATATATATATATACATATATATATATATATATATAGATATATATAGAGAGAGAGAGAGAGAGAGAGAGAGAGAGAGTTTAAAATATTTCCTCTTCTAAAAACATATATATATTATATATATATATATATATATATATATATATGCATGCTTTTTTAGAAGAGTGTCGCACAAGAGGAGAAGAGAAAACGAACAATGAGGCCCCTCCCAGGAATCGCACCCAGGATCATCCGATTGCTGGTCAGATATGCTATCCATTTTACCAAGAGCCTCCACACCCTCAAAGCTCGTAATTCCCACGTACCTCTTTTGCGGACACTCTTCTAAAAAGCGTCGTTCTTTACATTATGTATACACTGTGTCGTTTGCAGTTAAAATGTGTATATAAATAGATAGATATAGAGTGTAACATATTTGTGGATAGTAGTCTATTATGACTTGATCCTCTGGATCCAGAGATTCTATCTTTAGTTGTAAATCGATAATTAATTAGTTTTTAATTGATAACACTGGGCAACACGTATTTTATTGAATGATATCTGACACTTGATTCTAGGTAATTTGGGTGCGCTGAATACGAATTTCAACTCGGTTTGGCTCTATCAGGTCCTGATTCTTGTCGACAGCCTATGTGCCATTTTCCAGATTTTTCAAATTAGGACTAAAAAATTAAGTCATGTGTTAAATTTTTTTTTCAAGTTTCATGAATACAAGCAGTTCAAACTACAGTAAAATTACATTATAACGATAGAAATGACTTAAAATAAAAAACAAACAGATATGAAGCTTTCACTGTGGCAAAAATTTTCTTTTGTAAGACTTTCTAGCGTATTTGCTTGTTGATGGCAGGTCTCTTTTCAAGCACCAGCAGTAATCAGCCATCATGTGGGAATCCCAGCGGCCTTGGTACCGTTCCTCCATAATTTTGATATCTTGGTGGAATCTCTCCCCTTGTTCGTCACTTACATCACCTAAATTACTTGGAAATTGGTCAAGATGGCTATTCAAAAAATGCATTTTTATGCTCATATTGCAACCTAACTCTTTGTAGTCCCTTAAAAGTTTTTTTACGATTTCTTCGTAGTTATCTGCCCTATAATTGCCTAAAAAGTTTTCTATCAAGTCCACGAATGAGAACCAGCCATTTTTTTCGCGTTCATTCATGACATTAGGAAAATTGCTGTCTTTAATCATTGTTCTTATTTGTGGACCGTCGAAAATTCCCGCCTTGATTTTTTCATAACTTAAACTTGGAAATTTTGAAGTTATGTATTTGAAACACTCGCCGTTCGTATCTAAAGCTTTTACATATTGTTTAATGAGGCCTAGTTTTATATGCAGAGGAGGAAATATGATTTTATCTCTGCTCACTAAAGGTGGATTAATTACGTTTTTTTCTCCGACAGTAAGTGATGTTCGTGCTGGCCAGATTTGTTTGAAATAATGTTCTTCCTTGGCTCTGCTGTCCCATAAGCAAAGGAAGCAGGGATATTTAGTATACCCTCCTTGTTGTCCTAGCAGAAAATTAACCATTTTTAAGTCAACACATATGATCCACTCGTGCTCCCTATATTTGATAAGATTTAAAACCTTTTCTATATGTTCATACTTTTCTTTTAATTTTGTTGAGTGCCCAATCGGTATCGAGCCGTATAGATTGCCATTATGCAACAACACACACTTAAGACTTCTTTTCGAACTGTCTAAAAACAAGCGCCAATCATTTGCATCGTAAGACTCAACCCCCATCTTCTTTAACAAACCAACTATGTCGCAGCAATATACTAAACTATCCTCTGTTCTAAAATATTTAACAAGTTCTTCTTCTCTTTTTCTGTAAAATGAAATGTATGTGTTTGAAGTAAGCAAGTTTTTCTCTTTAATTCTTGAAGCTAAAATTTCCGCAGCCTTTTTTGGCAAATTTAGATCCCTTACAAGATCATTCAACTCGGCCTGGTTAAACTTTTGCGGATCGTTTTGACTTTCAAATACGCTGGGGTCAAAATCGGTGTCTGACTCCTCAAAGTGCATAACAATATTTTCAGGAACATCTTCAACTAATTCTTGAGTTGGCAGACCCTTAAATTTTGGAATGGGGATCTCATTTGAATGTAGCACAGGTCGTATCGCGGTGTCGAAATTTGGGTACTCGATACAATGTTTATTTTTCTTAGTGAAGCCCGAAGTCTTGACAAAGCAAAGGTAGCAATCGGTCTCGTGGTTAGTAGGCTCTCGCCACACCTGATATGGAAAAAAAATTGTAAAGCGTTAACAAAAGCGACGAGAGACTTGTTTTTATGAATTTTATCAAAAGTTATCACCCAAACATTTAACATTTCTATGTGTTTCAACCTTATGCAATATTTGAGATTCTTATAAACATTTTCTGTAAATTTTAGTTTATGTACCTAAGTTACAATTACATTTAGGTAAGTTACAGTATACTAGTGATTAAATTACGTAGTTTTATGAAATCATAAACTTACCATCGGAACTCCAAAAGGTATTTTTGAATCCGAACCCTTCGTCCAATGTCGCAGTCTTTCAATGCATATAGTGCAGGATTTATGTGGAGCCCACGATTTATCTTGGTCCCCCAGTTTTATGCCAAAATAAGCTAAGTAAGCTCTTTTTACGAAGTCAGTTATATTTGCTCGTTGATGTGGAAGTGTAAAATTTCCACATATATAACAGAAGGAATCAGGGTTGTTTTTGCATTTGAACTTTCTAGTGCTTGATGACATATTGCTTGATTGTTCTGCAATTTGTAAAGGTATTTAAAGCCCTTAATTCATATAAATTTAAGAAAATCTGAAATATAAACACAAAAATTAGTTTAAATAGGTACTTATTATGAAATAGGTACTTACAATCTATGAAATTAAACTAGAAACACGGATGAGTAGGTACAATGTAAATTACGTCTAATTAAATCAACTATATTAAATCACGATGACAAAATTACTCACTAAATCATATGCCAATTCAAAATTATGTTAATGCCCAAACTTAATTAACTAACTCAACTGACTGACTGACTGACTGACTGATTGAATTGACTGATTAACTCTGGAAACGAGTCGCTTTTATATATTTTAGTTGTCCCTCTAGAATACTCTACAGAGAACAGGAACGCTCGAGAAAATTTTAGAATTCTATGATATTTTTAGCTTAATTTACTAATATTAAAATGGGTTAAAAATGACAAAATTAAAAATATTTTTAGGGTGTTACATATAAAAATATACATAATACAACAATACCATAACAATAGGTACAAATACCTAGATAAAAACCTAGTTGCATAATGTGTAACTGCAAAAAGACTTAGCAAGTATTGAGAAAAAAACCTTTTTATGAATACGACGAAAGAGGAGGGGTGTTGAGCAAAATCAGGACCTGATAGAGCAAAACCGAGTAAAAATTCGTGCTCAGCGCACCCAAATTACCTAGAACTAACTGTCAAATCTAATTCAATAGACAAAAATTTGAAATTTGTTCCCCAGTGTAATTATTTAGTTTTGCAAAAATTGGTCATTGCAAATGTACAGGCAGTTGTTACATAAATTTCTATGTTCTTGTGGTTCGGAACCCACGTAAAATTGTAGGTCCCCTCCGCCACCACGGAGGACATACACAATACACAATTACGAACACAATTAGGTAGACCAGCCATGAGTGGATCCTAGGGTCTTTGTTGGTCTGAAACATTATAACATTACATTATATAACGGCACCCAAATAACGGCACCCTCGGGGATTTGAGGGTGCCGTTATTGCGAATTTTCCGTTGTCTCGGAAGTTTTTTTTAAATGTATTTAATGCGTAAATAAAGGGGGATAAATAAGAAATAGAGAGATAATGAATACTATTTTATTAACTGGTAAATGCACAGTACGTAAATAAAGCAAAAAGAACATTTTAAAATTGAAAAAAAACTATTCTAAATTGTCCAACACGAGTGCTTCATCTGTAGATGGTGCATTTTCTTCAATTGATTTCTTCAAGAATTTTCTTATGTCACCTTGTTGCGCCGGTGCTTGTTTTTATGTTAACATCGTGTTTTTAACCGTATGTGCTTGCATTACTTCTTGCATATTGAAGCTTGGATTTTGTTAAAAAAAACTGAGAACCGTGTCCATGCACGATTGTGCGGCGGCCCAAGTTATCTTTTCAGTTGCATCATTTCCATCTTCTTCTGTGTCGGAACAAAGTGCTGCATCTTGCTTTTCAGGATTAACTACACTGTCAATAATTTCTTGATCTGAAAATGTTTGAGTTAATTCAATATTATTATCAACTGCAATCCATTCATCAATATCTTCATCTACGAGGCTATGTAAAGGATTTTCTGTGCTGGTAGATTGAACAGTTTGCATTATGTCTTGTGTGCTCTGCCTAACATTAAAACCATCAAAATCATGTTCGTCGTCTGAAAGTATTTTTAAAAGTGCCGTTATCTCGAGTATTCCGTTATTTTGAGTGCCGTTATTTCGGAGGTTTACTGTATATATATATATATATATATATATATATATATATATATATATAGCATGAGAAGATGCCCCTCGAAAGGCATTTGGTTCCGCTCGCAGGTACGTGAGGAATTACAAGCTTTGAGGGGGTGGAGGCTCTTGGTGTAATGGATAGCATATCTGACCGGCAATCGGATGATCCTGGGTTCAATTCCTGGAATGTACCTCATTTTTCATTGCTCGTTTTCTCCTCCTCTTGTTCGGACACTCTTCTAATATATATATATATATATATATATACTATAATAATATAATGGAAAAACAAATATTCCTCTGATTTCAGACTTGTGTTTCAAAATTCTGAAATCAGAGGAATATTTATTTTTCAATATATATATATATATATATAAAATATATATATATATACTGTACAGAGAGAGAGATATTAAAAATAAAAATATTTCCTATGATTCTGGACTTTTAAACACCCTGTACATTGCATCATTTAATTGTAAAAGATTGGTGGGTATATCAATATTTCAATATATTTAATATGTATAAAGTAACTTTACTTTCCTTTAGTTTTTAAAATAAAATATTGTGGTACACTCTATCATGTGCTTTACTTGTATCCAAAAATCAACTACGAGTATAAATAGTCGAATTACTGTCAGTGAAATTAAATACAATTTCCTTCAATACATGGATACACAGATCGGATGAGTGGGACTTTTTAAACCAAACTGATTCGGAGATTGTTTGGAGCGAAATATTCAAAATTTTATGAAATAATAATTAGAATTAATTATCACTGAATAAAGTTTGCGAGGATGGAGTAACGAAGGTTCCTCTTGCGCCATCGTAAAGTTTCTGAAGTTCTACCACGCAACAAAGCATCGTCTGAAGCAAGCCTTCTGGAGATTGGTTCACGCTGATGACTCGGAAATTATTATTAAGAGTGATTTTTCCTTTACCTCACTTCAAGAATGCCAGAGATAAATTTGAAGGTAATATGAAATATGGAAATGAGTGTTGTAGCCTTTTTTTCTCCCCACGACGGTCCTAAATTTTCTCAGAGTTCCATGTGAAAATTTTGTGGAACTATATTTTTATGTTAAAAAAAAATTAAACTAACGACTCAGTGCCCTCCACAAACTTCACGGGGAGTGAGTTTAGGTGGGAAGTTTCCCCGGAAGACAGCCGCGTGGCTCTGGCTCCTTTCTGAGGTTTGGTGAAAGAATCCAACTCCAATTTCACGGAGAAGGATAGATAAAATTTGTTCATTTCGTAGTTTACGTTTAACACATTTATCTCCATATTTTTTATCTTTCTATCTCTATACGTATATATGAAATTTATCTTGATGAGGGATCCTGGTTGGATTCACGTCAAACTGTTGGTCTGAGGTCGAATGAAAAGCTTGACCTTCGTCAGAATGAACAATTCTGGCGGAACCAAATCAAAGGTTAACCAAAGTTTAACGTACCCCTTCTTTTGTGAAAATATTTTGTATACCTCCCTGCGAGAAATAAACTGTGTATACGAGGGAACCTGCAGTCTTTCTAACTACGACTGTATCACTATTTTTCACATAACTAATAATCCTATTACTATTTTTCACCTAATACTTATCTCTTGAAATTATATCTAATTTGTTCGAAAAGGAAATGATCGGTTTCTAATCTTTGAAGTTTTCCTCAAAATATGATTTAATATTTCAAAATTAAATATGTCTCACATTTACTAATCGATGTTCATGATTCAAACGTAATTTTGTTTGTCTTTAAAGTGCAAAACACTTCCCCACAGTTTTTTATTGAATGAGAAAAAAATTTTGTTTTGAAATTTTTTAGAAAAAAAGCTGCGAATTCACTTTACTTCAGTTTTAGAAATAGCTCAACTGGGGAGTGACAGAGAATTTTTAAGTCTTCAGTTGCAAAAACTATTTGAAAGTGTGGTGTTAGTAGACGAAGGAAAGAGCGCAAACGGCAGTGGAAGTTCTGTTGTTGAGAAGTGAAGGCAAGGGGGCGGCCAAATTAACGAGAACTAACTATTTTCTTTGTTGACAATAATTTGCAGTCATATTTTTCAGTAGTATCCCCGCGTTTGGGGAGAGGAAGTTGGGGTGTTCTGAAATTCTGCCCCTGGAGGCCTCAGCCTCCGTTATAAGGGGGCCCCTTCCTTAAGCTCCTAACCCATTTATGGGGTCTCACAGGTCTTAATGAAGGGCACTTGCCCCTTGATGGGGCCCCTTCAGCCTTGTGAGGAAGAAAAAAGGATTCATCCTCTCCTTCCTTCACGAGAAAAAAAAATCCTCCTGTGGGTTCTTTCACGGTCTTTCATGAAAGAAACAAAATCAAACAAAAACAAACAAACAAACACAGACAAAAGCAGATAAAGACAGACTTTGACACCCAATTTTGGACTTATACCCTTAAACATTAGAAATGAAAACTTAAAATAAATATCTGAAAAAGGGTTTAATAGACATAACGATGTTCTAATACCACATTATCTCTTCAAATTTAATTTCATTTTCATATGTTAACAAATTGCGAACATCGCAAAACATATTTTAAATCAAAAACAATTTCTTTGTTTAATATCTGTATTATGAAAAATAAAATGAAGGTTTATTATTTTAATTTAAATAAATTAATTTCTCTCTTTTTTAAGGGAAATTGACTTATTTTCATCCGATCTGAACCTCAAATACAAGATCTTTTTATACATTCATAACACATGCTTAATTGTTTATTTACTTTTAAATATATAGTTTTCTGTTATTTACTGTACATCGCTATATACCATCACATTCACATGACATCTTCTGGTATGTGAACTAATAATTTTACTGCACACCAAATTTCGTTATAAATTTGCGTGTGTTTAAAAAATTTAACAGCGTAATTTAACAACGTAATTTAAAAATTTTAATGACCTGATATTTGTATGTACGGGGCTCAAATAAACCTTAGCCCCCACCGCCCATGGTCTAAACCATTAGAGGTACAGTAAAACTAAACATACCTTACAAAAGAGAATTTAATCCTGCATTTAATGAGAAACAATTAAAACTTGGTGTTCCCGCCATTGGCTTCCAAGACAGCCTGAATTCGGTTTGGGTAGCTTGCCAAAAATGATGTTAATAGAGTTTGATCGTTACGCAAATTTCCTAAAACAGTTTCAATGTGTTGCGTCATTGTATCCTTCGAAAATCGATTTGCTGCAGGTTCTTGAAACAAGAGACATTGAACCTTGTCCTTTATAACTGATCCAATGTGTTCACAGACGTTCAGGTCAGGAGAATTTCCTGGCCATTCTTCATTTCTAAAGAAATCGATCTCATGGTTCCGCAACAACTGTTGAGTGGCTAATGCCTTAAAGCAGGGGGCCTTATCGTGCAGAAGTGTGACCTGATCGACATCCATAACATTGTTTGGGTTTCTTAAAAAAGGAATGACATGCTGGGATAGAATAATATCACGAAAATACTGTCCATCCCAACTCTGACCATTTGGCTTCAGCACCCACATGAGCTTCTTTGCAGTGAACAAAACAAACACACCAACACAGTCTGGACTTTTTAATAATTCGCGATAATGTTCATTGTCATCGATTTCATCTGGTGTTGTGGCCCACACTCGATCATTTTGGTAGTTAGGCCGACGTATTACGTAAACAAAAAATTCATCAGAGACAGCTAAATGCATGAAATCATCCACATCCCAATCTTCAAGATAATGGGCAAACCACATTCTGTCATCGATGTTAAGTTGAGTTTTTCTTGGCTTTGGAAGTTCATGCCAAGGCTTTAAACCTTGCCTATGACGGTGCAGTCGAATGATCTCACCACTAACGATCTTTCCTCAACACTTCGTCTCTCTAGAAAGTTAGCACAGCTGTTTTTCCGCTTACGCGTACCACTTTCAATGATGTCCTTTGTTTCCTGAGAGAGTGGCAAATTTGGGCGCCCAGATTTGGTTATATCCATTTCACATTCATCCAAAGTTTTATTCCAATTTCTTTTGACGAAGTCCTCACTTCTTCGCAACTTTTTGGCAACCCATGAACGTGTTTGTTATAAAGGTGGCTCCAGCATCACGAGCTTCCCGAAATGTTATTGATCGTATGTGATCTATCACACGTTGCCTCTCCGAGTCACCAATTAATTGAGAAGCCATTATATTATCACTTTATCAGCTAGAGTAATTTTAATACCTGCAATAAATAATGAATTTTATATATTTTTATAATCACTAAAAACTATTTCGATATAAGTAAACATGTAAGCTGCAAATGGGAGGGCTAAGGTTTTTTGGAACCCCTTATGTACTGATATTTAGGCTAACATTTCGTGAATCAAAACACGTAAATAAGCGAGATAATATAGCCACGCTCTCTCTCTCTCTCTCTCTCTCTCTCTCTCTCTCTCTCTCTATATCTATATATATATATCTCTTCTATATATATTATATATATATATAAGCATGAGGATATTCTATCCAGCAATAATTACAGGGCTATTGCTAACACCTCTTGCTTCTCGAAACTACTAAAAAAACTTTTGTTACTACACCGCTTAAATGATTACTTATAAACTAAATGAGTTTGGTTTTAAAAGGTCCCACTCAACTGATCTGAGTATCTATATACTTAAGGAAATTATATTTAAATACACTGACAGTAATTCAACTATTTATAGCTGTTTTCTAGATATAAGTAAGGCATATGATAGAATGAATCACAATATTTTATTTACAAAACTAGAAGGCAAGGAAGTTCCCATGTACGTATTAAATTTATAATAACATAATATACAATGATGAAATTCAAGAATTTAAGTAGTGGGGTCAAACCATCTCCTTAACTGAAGACTCAGATATAAGAAAATCTCGAAGCCTTTATGTTAAAGCGAATATGACTGTAAGGAGCTTCTGGTTCTGTACAAGTGAAACTAAAGAAACTCCCTTTGTGCAGTAATATATACGAACAGCAATTCGCGGTAATAACGCATAAGGAAAAGTAATTTTGGTAATTATTCGTTTTAGTGCTTTTTCTCCTTTCTGAACCAAAACACATTTTTCTGGTGTTTTTCGGTGTGATTTGTTCAAATCTGAACTTCGTTTCTTTGGGAAATGAGCCGTTTTTGAGAAATTTTAAAATTGAAAATTTCTCAAAAACGGTCCATTTCCCAAAGAAACGAAGATCAGATTTGAACAAATCACACCAAAAAACACCAGAAAAATGTGTTTTGGTTCAGACTTAACCTAACCTAACTTAACCTAACCTAACCCGCGTTTTTTCGCAATTTCTAACCTTCAATAGCAGCCGTTGGGATGTTTGTACAAATCAGCGGCGACCAACAGGAATAAATAGACGATTTCGCCAGGCCCACCAATTTGAACTTGTTGGCCTAGCCGCCCTAGCCAATGCTCACAGACATCGAAGTAAAAGGAACACTTTTTTTTTCTGCCGCGCTCGTCCCTAGTCAATCTTCTACAATAATATTGGTCAGCAACTTCTCTATAATTACACTCATGACCACACTGCGGACAAATAAAACACCGTGACTGGTAAAGAAAACTTTAGCACCGTCTTCTTTTTTATAAGTAATCCAAATCACACCCCAGACAAACCATAGCAAAAACCGAACTGAATAAGGATTTTGGAATGAGTATACATTATTGGAGATTCAAAATGCATGTCTCTGATTGGTCGGATAAGGTAACATGAAACAAAAACCAGATTTAATTGGCTGATTTGACCTATGTTTCCTAATTTTACCACGAGATGTCTCCCCATAAAACTGGAGAGGACGAGGATCGGTAAAATTTTAACAGCGTTAAGAGCTAAACACTCGGTCGATGGCCTATAATGGCTGCTTGCTTTTTACGTCTAAATTTTTTTTTCCATAAAAAATAATTATTACATTTCCTTGATTTTTATCAGTTTCCCTGAGGTTTCAAGGTGTCCTGAATACGAATTTATATGTTAAATTGTCATAGAATGTCTCCTTCTATCGAAAACGAACAAAGCATTAAAACGAATATTAACTGTAATTTTTAATAAATAATCTGATTCAAAATTAAAAGGGGCGAAGCAAGTTCAAAATTAAAAGGGGCGAAGCAAGCTAGACGCAGCAATTAATACAAGATTGTTCATCGATAATAATAATATTGGACCACACTTCACCATCAATTTTGAAATCATACCGTCACCCTTAATTAGGTATGCATCTTCTTCGTTATATATTGCTACAAAGAAAACGGAATAACATATTTTAACGCTGAACTTTAAAAATCCTATTCAGAAGCTTACATATAATATGTAACACTGTACGCAATATGTAGCATATATGTACATAGTGGTGGATAATTTGGCTCACTAGTTAGCCTATAAAACATGTTATGTATTCTATAAAATACACTAGCGTTTTTAGTACCTTTAATAAGGTGTTTTGGTAAATATTTACTATTACACCGGTCTCCGGTAGAAAGTTTCAAAAGCTGGTTTTCAATGTTTTTCAATGTGCAGAATTAAAAAATGATACTCATTTCCGTCGCAAATGATTTGTTAAAGAGTTATTGAAGCTTAAAGCTTTTAAAACTTTTTTACCCTTTTTAACCTGGGGGACCCCCAGTGGGAACCGGGAGTTTTTTGTGGGGAGAATCACAAAAACGAGTGGTTTCCAAAGATTTTGAAAATCAGATTAATACAAAACACATCAAAAACCATAGGAAAAACATAAATTTCACCTTCAAAATTGGCCGAACTTAAAACAATCTAAGCAAACCTAACCTAACCTAACCTAACCCCTAAAGTTATCCAAAATTATAAAAAATAAAAAAAAATACCTTAATCACGTGAATTGCCAGGCTGAGGCTCGTCCTCTTCTGAAGATTCGTCCAAACCGAGTAACTCTTATGGTACCGCCACACTTTCTGTTCCTCACGAAGAGTACAATCCGAGTCACAACGAGGACACTCACCACTTGAGGAAGAACACCGTGTCCCTGAAGAAAAGCTGTAGCTTTTTCTGAATTTCCATAAAATTCGGCGATACAGCGAAAATAATCAAAGGAGCACAGACCACAGGAAGCCATGTCCACTAACTGATTCAAATTAAAATCAGGGGAAGTGCCATTTTTTTTACCCTTTTCCAGTTAGAGAGTTTAAGCTTCAATAACTCTTTAACAATTCATTTGCGACGGAAATGAGGATCATTTTTTAATTCAGCACATTGAAAAACATTGAAAACCAGCTTTTAAAACTTTCTATCGGAGACCGGTGTAATAGTAAAGAAACACCGGTGTTTTTTCATTCCTACATAACGATATGTTAGTTTCATATTTCTGTCATAACTGTGCCCAAATAAATATAGATATATATATATATTATACCTATACGTCCTTTTTAAATATGGTACACAATTACAAAGTGCATTCAAAGATTGTGCGCCATATTCAGCTTAATATATATATATATATATATATATATATATATATATTATATATATATATATATATATATATATATATATCTGCAGTATTTCAATCTCAACTTTGGAAACAAATTGTCGAAGTGGACACTTATTCTGTGCATAATGACTCTAACTCCGCTGACCAAACTTGTAGAAAAAACAAGAGAACATTTTGTACCTAAACTCTAAGGCCTAAGCCAATGAGAAGTGCAACCACTTTCAGATCACTTCAGATATGTCAGGAGTGTTTATCATAGACAATATTTTTCAAAAGTAACTGCATACTGTTACATGTTTCTTTCATATGAATTTTACGTGCAGACGAAGCCGAAGGATAAATATTACCGTTGTACGATAGTACAGCTTTCAAACTCAACTTTGATGAATCGATAAAAAGACTCCATTCTTTATGATTGTGCTTCTCAGCGAGGATATAAGAGCTCTTTCTTTAAGGCACACTTGTCTTCGTTTCTTTTCGAAACATATTTATTTTTAATTCTTTTATCACCTTTTTGTAGGTATAGAAAACGAAAAATATAGTTTTGCAGCAATTTTAGAAGTAGTTTCAAAAGCAGACTTAATAAGCCTTCTTTCCTGCATAAAAAATTTATTTTTGTTTCAAAGCTATAGATATAGATAAGTTGAAGAGAGTTCTTCAGCTGATTAAAAACTATTAATTTCTGAAGTGGAGTTTGAGAGGTTTGATAACAGAGATTACGAGGGGTATATAAGCGCTACATCGCCTCGAGAAAGGTGTGCTGTTTACACCACCGAACATCATGAAGGTATTTGTGATCTTACTACTCGTGGCTTTTGCCTCAGCCTCTTGGCTACCAGGCTACCAGAGCGACCATCACGGTAAGGAAAACGTATTTATTCACTCACTGTTATAAAGCTAGCCGATTTTTTATTTCCTCATATTTTCTGAGATGAAATAAAATCGTTCATTGTAGCCATATTTAAATGTGTTACACTGTAACTTGCATTTTTCATAAATAAATGGTTGTTTTAGTTTATATAAATAATTTGAAGTTTAAGCAGGGTAGATAGAAATGTTGTGCTAAAAGATGAACGCAATACGCTTTCACCCATTTAAACGACGTTCACTTCTCTCTCACTACTGTAATCGTGATAGAGATATTAAGTTTTAAAAGTTATTAATATAAAAAATAGAAAGTATAACCAAATTTAATAAACATACCGATTTGATTCTTATTTTTTCTTTAATAAAAAAGATTTTTTGTCATAAAATGTTGATAAAGGTGATAAATCTGCTTGTTTCTGATTTAAATTTTACAAAGAGCTATAAACCAGTATTATGCATGAATTTGTCTTTTACTCAAAGGCTTACTCAACATTGTTTAAAGTTATAATATAGACCGAAGTCATTCGAATTGTGCTATTGCGGCTTCGACAAAATTTAACTTATTCGCCGAAATATATTCGTTTCATGTCGTTCATTTGTGTTGAACCGTACTTTATGATTGTTCAATTAACATAACCTTTCCTAATATTCTGTAGGAGTAAAATGCATTTGTTCAACTTCAACCCTTACTTCAACAGTAGTGGACCGCTCTAATTAATTACAACGTTTAAGAAATATTATAGAACAATAAAGAAAAGCCCCTCTTCATTTCCAGTCGAAGGCAACTCATTTTCTTTATATAGCAACCAACCATTTTAAACAATCAAAATATTATTTTAGAGTTTTGCTCCACGTAACAACGTCGCTTCCCGTTAGATTAGCGAGGTTAATCGAGAGTAGGTCTGTTCAGTAGTTCGATTAGTGACCATCGTTAGATGATGTACTGATCCGTGGTTCGGATCCCACGTAAAGCTGCAATCTCCACCGTCATACGAACTTTGATGTTAGGAGGTGAAATACAATCAAACTTTATTTTTATATTGAAATTTTCTAATGAAGTAAGATAGTTTCTGTTGGTTTGTTGGTTGTATTGTTGTACATGCATCAGACACACAGAAAAGTAAGCACGTAACTTTTTTTAATTCATTCAGTTTATATGAAGTTTAAACCAATTTTTTTTTAAAGCGAAATATTGTCATCATTTTAAAAGGTAAATAAATAGATAATTGGAAGTAGGTCGAGCATGAACATTCGTATAGATATGAAAAGATAAAAGAAACATTACGTTTTTCCAACATATTTTACCTTCATGTAGAACATTTTCGTTAGGAATAAAAATCATGAATTCAAGCTGTCTTATAGTGCGTTCTTGTAATCATGATTAAAGAGAAAATAATATTTTATTATTTAGTTTTAAATTAAAAATTAAAATTTGTGTAATTCAGAGTTCAGATAAAAAATGTGTAAAACATAAAGTTGTACTTTAATCGTTTCGTTTTAACAAAAAATTTAAAACGTGCATCTTGAAGAAGACGAGAAAAATATAGCGCTTTTTATTCATTAGAATTTTTATTTGATAAGAATTCGGTATATGAAAGTAGCATTTTAATTAAAACATCATAAGAAGCACATATTTACTTTCAAAAGTAAAGAGTAAAAGTACATAGTGTAAACAACAAACTTGTGCAAAGTCAAATTCAAATAGGAAATTATTTGTCCCTCCTTTTCTTTTAAAATTAAGGAAAGTATTTCCTCAAAAAAGTTAAAAAGGGAGTGGTCACAAACAATACAACTAGTTTTTCTCACTCCTCTCCCCTCTCTAATAAAAGGTGATTCAAAATAAAACGAATACGTCTTTTCATAATTCAGTGAATTATATCGTATCACAATTCTGTGACTTTTAAGTTTAATAAATGTTATACATTGTACTCTTCTAGTTAACGAGGACAGAGAGCTTCAACTATGAGTAATTCATCATTCTCTTAAGTTTATGAAAATTAATAAAATCTCCATTAAGATTTAAATTTCCAGCATACTCATAAACGTTGAGTTCACGTGGTAAAGCTGTATTTTCAAGTGTAAAGAAATTGTTATACACGACTTCATTTACTTACATTTTTTAACAAATTGGGTAATGGTTATTCTCCTGAATTTTATATTCTCTTTGGTACACTATAGGAATTATTGTTACTTGGTTATATCACTCTATATATATATATATATATATATATATGTGTGTGTGTGTGTGTGTGTGTGTGTGTGTGTGTGTGTGTGTGTGAGTGCGTGGTTGGGTGTGGGTGGGTGGGTGTGTATGTGTGGGTGTTTTAACTTACTGGAAATTTACGTCATTTGTCTGAAAATGATCCGTGTCAGAGCCATAAACTCTATGACAATCCACTCTGTACAGAAAAGCAATGTGTAGATCAGGGGTCACCAACCTTTTTTTTGTTCACCGCCCACTTTTACGATTTTTTGAAAATTAAAAAAGCTTATCGCCCACCTTAGATCAAAAAGAATAAATCAACATAATCGATAAAATAAATAATGAAATAAATGTTTAATTACCTTTAATGTGAGCCCAAAAGTGGGCGCTACCGCCGAGATTGGTGACACCTGGTGTAGATGATACAAAAACAGAGCTGGACCTAGAAAACCTTTTCAAATAAAACAATACACTGATTAATTTCGAGATTTTTATGAAATGCGCTTTCGATAAGATTTTAACAATATTTTGTAATCTATTCCCATTCTAATTATGTAAATAAGTAAAAGCAAACTGACTTTTCAAGTGTTAAGGTATATGTCGGTCCAACACTGTATATTACCTTTACAAAAGTTATTCATCATGATTTAATTACTCACATAACATTTTTAATAATGTTTTACAGTATCAACGGCAAAACGGCAGCAGGACATTCTCCACCTCCTCTTCAAGGTAAATGAACCTATCCGTGATAGATTTGCAGCTCTTAAAGATGCAGCAAAAAACTTCCATCCAACTGCTGATCTCTCACACTACAAGGATGGAGGAGACGCTGTGAAGCACCTCCAAGACAAAGTTGATCATCACCATATGTTAGAAAAACATCACTGGTTTTCTCTGTTCAACGACCATCATAGGGAAGAAGCTCTTATGCTTTTCGAGGTTTTGATGAGTTGCAAGGACTGGAACACAGCCGTAGCTATTGCTGCTTACTTCCGAGAGATAGTTAATGAGGGAGTGTTTGTATATGCAATTTACACTGCTGTCATCCATTCCGATCTTGGAAAAGGTCTTGCGCTTCCACCTCTGTATGAAATCACCCCACACTTGTTCACCAATTCTGAAGTTATCAACAAAGCCTACTCAGCCAAGATGACACAAACGCCCGGAAAGTTCCATATGGCCTTCACTGGCACCAAGAAAAATCCAGAGCAAAGAGTCGCCTACTTCGGTGAAGATATCGGTTTGAATGTTCACCACGTCACCTGGCATATGGATTACCCTTTCTGGTGGAAGGATTCTTACGGCTACCATCTTGACCGCAAGGGAGAACTTTTCTTCTGGGTCCATCATCAACTTACCGTTCGATTCGATGCCGAAAGACTTTCCAACCACTTGTACATGGTAGATGAGCTTCACTGGGACAAACCAATCGAGGAAGGATTTGCTCCCCACACTACGTACAAATACGGAGGAGAATTTCCCTCTCGTCCAGACCATGTTCATTTCGAAGATGTAGATGGTGTCGCCCGAATTCGTGACATGATCATCATTGAAAGCAGAATTCGTGATGCAATTGCTCACGGATACGTCACGGCTAAGGATGGAGATAAAATTGATATCAGAAACGAACACGGCATTGACGTCCTCGGTGATGTTATTGAATCCTCCACCTACAGTCCAAACACTCCATATTATAGTGCTCTTCACAACCTTGCTCACATTATTCTTGGTCGTCAAGGAGATCCCCATGGAAAGTTCAACATGCCCCCAGGTGTTATGGAACACTTCGAAACTTCAACCAGAGATCCAGCTTTCTTCCGACTTCACAAATACATGGATCATATCTTCAAGGAACACAAGGACTCTCTTCCTCCATACACGAAGGAAGAAGTTGAATTCCACGATATTGCTATCAATTCCGTCGGAATTAAGGGAAAACTCGAGACCTTCTTCGAAGATTTCGAATTTGACTTGAAAATGGCTGTTGACGATACTCCAGAAGTTGAAGATGTTCCCATTTCTGCCATTGTATCTCGTCTTAACCACGAGCCCTTCACCCTGACTGTCGATGTTACCAACAACCATGGAGGTGACGTGCTTGCCACAGTCCGCGTATTCCTTTGCCCAAGATACGATGGCAACGGTATCCTTTTCCCCATCAACGAAGGACGTTGGCACTGCATTGAAATCGACAAATTCTGGAGAACTTGTGAGTGTTTTGTTATTATCGTTTTGTATTTACAACATATGTGTAGTTTTGTTAAAAAATATTTATATATAATTTATTTTTTATAGTGCACGAAGGAGGCAATCATTTAGAAAGGAGCTCCACTGATGCTTCAACTACTGTCCCTGACATACTTCACTATCACACCCTCGTCGAGAAGGCTGACGCCGCTGTTGCAGCTGGGGAAGAGCTTCATCTTGAAGGATTCTCTCGTAGCTGTGGTATTCCCAACCGATTGCTCCTTCCCAAGGGTAAACCCGAAGGTATGGAGTTCGCTCTCTTTGTTGCCATTACTGATGGTACCAAGGACGCTGCTATTGAAGGGCTCGATAAAGATGAACACGGAGGAACCCATGCCCAGTGCGGTATCCATGGAGAAATTTATCCCGACAAACGACCTCTTGGATATCCCCTTGATCGTCAAATTCATGACGATCACATTACTGAGCATTTCCCTAATTTGCACAAGAGCATTGTCACAATCACCCACAATGAACATCACGGTGACCATTGATCATAATGACCACGATGAGGAAGAAGAGGACCATCATGAGAAAGCTGAGGATGTTCATGAGGACCATAACTAAAATCACAATGAATAAATTTTCTCATTTCTTTTATTTAAATTTCGTACAAATTTCAAATTCATAAAATTTATATCTAAAAATTAGTAAATTTTTATAAAGCTTAAAATTGGTACAAATAAATATTGTTATCATGTATTGTTTTTAATCCATAATTAATGTAATGAAAGCCTTTGTTTTATATATATATATACTGTGTATATATATATAAAATCATCGACGCATTCACAGTTTACGTGGGAGTTTGAAGAGTTAAACATCTTTTTATATAGTGTACCATTCCGACCATACTTATCATGCACCAGGATTGATAATATCTGGGGATGTCCGCATTATAAACTAATGAAAATTGCAATAAATTAAATACGGATATGGATATTCTTTGGAGTAGACTAACACAGAACATTGTTGCTTTCAGTGGTGATAAACCACGTACAAAAGCCTCGACAGTACTTTGACCGCCTATTTGCTTGGCAATGCTACTGTGAGCTTCTCGTACCCTGAAGTAGGTGTATGGGCGGACTGGTGCTCCAAGTAAAAATATGTTTAACTCTTCGTGAAAATAAAAGAGCAGAGCAATAGTCCATATGATATATAGTAATAATACAAACTGAAATTAAATTATAAGTAAAATAAAATGAAAATACAACTGATAAGAAGAAAAATAGGAATAATGAAAGGGCAATATCAAAGTGGAGCTATAGACCAACGTTTTTCGAACATTAAGTTCATACCTTAAATGACATATGACAAGACTAGGAAAACTTGGATAGTTTGGAAAACTGGGTTTGCCGATTTTTAAATTTTTTGTATGAGACTGTACTGAACACGTATTACCTCCAGGAGTCCTGAAGTTTGTGATTCGCAAACATTTGCGAAGCTAGCATCTTGGGGTAAGTTATGTAAAAGTCTGAAAGATGTTATAAAGCAAACTTCATAATTTCCGAATTCACACTGTGTCCTGTCATGTACTGTATATTAGTACAGGAGGTACTGGAGTGTCTTCAGCTTCGCTTATACAGAATCGGAAGATCCTTAGACTTACTGTATGTTTGCTTTAAAACAGAGGTTTCGATATTGTTCTGTTATATCTGAGTCATCACTAAAGTGCTGATGATAATTTTATCCAAATACTTAAATTCTTGTACTTTAATGGTTCACGCCTCATTTTTAAACTAATTTTAGATGAGTGCTTAGAGATTTTTAACCTTAAACAGAAGGACCTTTAACAGAGGGACTTATAAACACAATATCATCGGCATAAACTGTTATTAATCCTCATGTTTTCTATACAACATTCAATCTTTACCTCACTAAGTGAAGCAATATACATATTAAAGAGCAGTGAAGAGAGCCAAAAGCACTGACTCATTCCGCAGGTGGAACCAAAACATTCGAGCAATACAGGGTGTTTCTAAAGTCCGGAGGCATAGGAAATATTTTAAACTCTCTCTCTCTCTCTCTCTCTCTCTATATATATATATATATATATATATTATATATATATATAGAGAGAGAGAGAGAGAGAGAGAGAGAGAGAGAGAGAGAGAGAGAGAGAGAGAGAGAGAGTTTAAAATATTTCCTCTTCTAAAAAAGTATATATATATATATATATATATATATATATATATATATATATATATATACATGCTTTTTTAGAAGAGTGTCGCACAAGAGGAGAAGAGAAAACGAACAATGAGGCCCCTCCCAGGAATCGCACCCAGGATCATCCGATTGCTGGTCAGATATGCTATCCATTTTACCAAGAGCCTCCACACCCTCAAAGCTCGTAATTCCCACGTACCTCTTTTGCGGACACTCTTCTAAAAAGCGTCGTTCTTTACATTATGTATACACTGTGTCGTTTGCAGTTAAAATGTGTATATAAATAGATAGATATAGAGTGTAACATATTTGTGGATAGTAGTCTATTATGACTTGATCCTCTGGATCCAGAGATTCTATCTTTAGTTGTAAATCGATAATTAATTAGTTTTTAATTGATAACACTGGGCAACACGTATTTTATTGAATGATATCTGAAACTTGATTCTAGGTAATTTGGGTGCGCTGAATACGAATTTCAACTCGGTTTGGCTCTATCAGGTCCTGATTCTTGTCGACAGCCTATGTGCCATTTTCCAGATTTTTCAAATTAGGACTAAAAATTAAGTCATGTGTTAAATTTTTTTTTCAAGTTTCATGAATACAAGCAGTTCAAACTACAGTAAAATTACATTATAACGATAGAAATGACTTAAAATAAAAACAAAAGAGATATGAAGCTTTCACTGTGGCAAAAACTTTCTTTTGTAAGACTTTCTAGCGTATTTGCTTGTTGATGGCAGGTCTCTTTTCAAGCACCAGCAGTAATCAGCCATCATGTGGGAATCCCAGCGGCCTTGGTACCGTTCCTCCATAATTTTGATATCTTGGTGGAATCTCTCCCCTTGTTCGTCACTTACATCACCTAAATTACTTGGAAATTGGTCAAGATGGCTATTCAAAAAATGCATTTTTATGCTCATATTGCAACCTAACTCTTTGTAGTCCCTTAAAAGTTTTTTTACGATTTCTTCGTAGTTATCTGCCCTATAATTGCCTAAAAAGTTTTCTATCAAGTCCACGAATGAGAACCAGCCATTTTTTTCGCGTTCATTCATGACATTAGGAAAATTGCTGTCTTTAATCATTGTTCTTATTTGTGGACCGTCGAAAATTCCCGCCTTGATTTTTTCATAACTTAAACTTGGAAATTTTGAAGTTATGTATTTGAAACACTCGCCGTTCGTATCTAAAGCTTTTACATATTGTTTAATGAGGCCTAGTTTTATATGCAGAGGAGGAAATATGATTTTATCTCTGCTCACTAAAGGTGGATTAATTACGTTTTTTTCTCCGACAGTAAGTGTTGTTCGTGCTGGCCAGATTTGTTTGAAATAATGTTCTTCCTTGGCTCTGCTGTCCCATAAGCAAAGGAAGCAGGGATATTTAGTATACCCTCCTTGTTGTCCTAGCAGAAAATTAACCATTTTTAAGTCAACACATATGATCCACTCGTGCTCCCTATATTTGATAAGATTTAAAACCTTTTCTATATGTTCATACTTTTCTTTTAATTTTGTTGAGTGCCCAATCGGTATCGAGCCGTATAGATTGCCATTATGCAACAACACACACTTAAGACTTCTTTTCGAACTGTCTAAAAACAAGCGCCAATCATTTGCATCGTAAGACTCAACCCCATCTTCTTTAACAAACCAACTATGTCGCAGCAATATACTAAACTATCCTCTGTTCTAAAATATTTAACAAGTTCTTCTTCTCTTTTTCTGTAAAATGAAATGTATGTGTTTGAAGTAAGCAAGTTTTTCTCTTTAATTCTTGAACTAAAATTTCCGCAGCCTTTTTTGGCAAATTTAGATCCCTTACAAGATCATTCAACTCGGCCTGGTTAAACTTTTGCGGATCGTTTTGACTTTCAAATACGCTGGGGTCAAAATCGGTGTCTGACTCCTCAAAGTGCATAACAATATTTTCAGGAAATCTTCAACTAATTCTTGAGTTGGCAGACCCTTAAATTTTGGAATGGGGATCTCATTTGAATGTAGCACAGGTCGTATCGCGGTGTCGAAATTTGGGTACTCGATACAATGTTTATTTTTCTTAGTGAAGCCCGAAGTCTTGACAAAGCAAAGGTAGCAATCGGTCTCGTGGTTAGTAGGCTCTCGCCACACCTGATATGGAAAAAAAATTGTAAAGCGTTAACAAAAGCGACGAGAGACTTGTTTTTATGAATTTTATCAAAAGTTATCACCCAAACATTTAACATTTCTATGTGTTTCAACCTTATGCAATATTTGAGATTCTTATAAACATTTTCTGTAAATTTTAGTTTATGTACCTAAGTTACAATTACATTTAGGTAAGTTACAGTATACTAGTGATTAAATTACGTAGTTTTATGAAATCATAAACTTACCATCGGAACTCCAAAGGTATTTTTGAATCCGAACCCTTCGTCCAATGTCGCAGTCTTTCAATGCATATAGTGCAGGCTTTATGTGGAGCCCACGATTTATCTTGGTCCCCCAGTTTTATGCCAAAATAAGCTAAGTAAGCTCTTTTTACGAAGTCAGTTATATTTGCTCGTTGATGTGGAAGTGTAAAATTTCCACATATATAACAGAAGGAATCAGGGTTGTTTTTGCATTTGAACTTTCTAGTGCTTGATGACATATTGCTTGATTGTTCTGCCAATTTGTAAAGGTATTTAAAGCCCTTAATTCATATAAATTTAAGAAAATCTGAAATATAAACACAAAAATTAGTTTAAATAGGTACTTATTATGAAATAGGTACTTACAATCTATGAAATTAAACTAGAAACACGGATGAGTAGGTACAATATAAATTACGTCTAATTAAATCAACTATATTAAATCACGATGACAAAATTACTCACTAAATCATATGCCAATTCAAAATTATGTTAATGCCCAAACTTAATTAACTAAGTCAACTGACTGACTGACTGACTGACTGATTGAATTGACTGATTAACTCTGGAAACGAGTCGCTTTTATATATTTTAGTTGTCCCTCTAGAATACTCTACAGAGAACAGGAACGCTCGAGAAATTTTAGAATTCTATGATATTTTTAGCTTAATTTACTAATATTAAAATGGGTTAAAATGACAAAATTAAAAATATTTTTAGGGTGTTACATATAAAAATATACATAATACAACAATACCATAACAATAGGTACAAATACCTAGATAAAAACCTAGTTGCATAATGTGTAACTGCAAAAAGACTTAGCGAGTATTGAGAAAAAAACCTTTTTATGAATACGACGAAAGAGGAGGGGTGTTGAGCAAAATTAGGACCTGATAGAGCAAAACCGAGTAAAAATTCGTGCTCAGCGCACCCAAATTACCTAGAACTAACTGTCAAATCTAATTCAATAGACAAAAATTTGAAATTTGTTCCCCAGTGTAATTATTTAGTTTTGCAAAAATTGGTCATTGCAAATGTACAGGCAGTTGTTACATAAATTTCTATGTTCTTGTCTTTCGGAACCCACGTAAAATTGTAGGTCCCCTCCGCCACCACGGAGGACATACACAATACACAATTACGAACACAATTAGGTAGACCAGCCATGAGTGGATCCTAGGGTCTTTGTTGGTCTGAAACATTATAACATTACATTATATAACGGCACCCAAATAACGGCACCCTCGGGGATTTGAGGGTGCCGTTATTGCGAATTTTCCGTTGTCTCGGAAGTTTTTTTTAAATGTATTTAATGCGTAAATAAAGGGGGATAAATAAGAAATAGAGAGATAATGAATACTATTTTATTAACTGGTAAATGCACAGTACGTAAATAAAGCAAAAAGAACATTTTAAAATTGAAAAAAAACTACAGGGTGTCCCGTAAGTCTGGACCCATAGGGAAAAATAATAAAATTACAAAATAGTCCAAAAATTTATTTATAATATATTTTTTATTATTTTTATTATTTTTTATTATTTTTTTATTATGATCTTACTCCACTGGAGTTTTATTTGTGGGGCCACTTGAAAGCCAAAGTGTACGAGGTCAAACTTCAGAACATTTTCCAACTTAAAGCACGCATTGTGGAGGCGTGTCAAGAAATTTCTGCGACTGTGATTCAGAAAGTGCTGTCGCAGTGGAGATTACGTCTTCAACTATGTGTGCGACACAACGGCGGACACTTTGAACAGATTATGTAATAAATTTTTGGACTATTTTGTAATTTTATTATTTTTCCCTATGGGTCCAGACTTACGGGACACCCTGTATTCTAAATTCTCCAACACGAGTGCTTCATCTGTAGATGGTGCATTTTCTTCAATTGATTTCTTCAAGAATTTTCTTATGTCACCTTGTTGCGCCGGTGCTTGTTTTTTTGTTAACATCGTGTTTTTAACCGTATGTGCTTGCATTACTTCTTGCATATTGAAGCTTGGATTTTGTTAAAAAAAACTGAGAACCGTGTCCATGCACGATTGTGCGGCGGCCCAAGTTATCTTTTCAGTTGCATCATTTCCATCTTCTTCTGTGTCGGAACAAAGTGCTGCATCTTGCTTTTCAGGATTAACTACACTGTCAATAATTTCTTGATCTGAAAATGTTTGAGTTAATTCAATATTATATCAACTGCAATCCATTCATCAATATCTTCATCTACGAGGCTATGTAAAGGATTTTCTGTGCTGGTAGATTGAACAGTTTGCATTATGTCTTGTGTGCTCTGCCTAACATTAAAACCATCAAAATCATGTTCGTCGTCTGAAAGTATTTTTAAAAGTGCCGTTATCTCGAGTATTCCGTTATTTTGAGTGCCGTTATTTCGGAAGTTTACTGTATATATATATATATATATATATAGCATGAGAAGATGCCCCTCGAAAGGCATTTGGTTCCGCTCGCAGGTACGTGAGGAATTACAAGCTTTGAGGGGGTGGAGGCTCTTGGTGTAATGGATAGCATATCTGACCGGCAATCGGATGATCCTGGGTTCAATTCCTGGAATGTACCTCATTTTTCATTGCTCGTTTTCTCCTCTCCTCTTGTTCGGACACTCTTCTAATATATATATATATATATATATATATATATATATATATATATATACTATAATAATATAATGGAAAAACAAATATTCCTCTGATTTCAGACTTGTGTTTCAAAATTCTGAAATCAGAGGAATATTTATTTTTCAATATATATAATATATATATATATAAATATATATATATACTGTACAGAGAGAGAGATATTAAAAATAAAAATATTTCCTGATTCTGGACTTTTAAACACCCTGTACATTGCATCATTTAATTGTAAAAGATTGGTGGGTATATCAATATTTCAATATATTTAATATGTATAAAGTAACTTTACTTTCCTTTAGTTTTTAAAATAAAATATTGTGGTACACTCTATCATGTGCTTTACTTGTATCCAAAAATCAACTACGACTATAAATAGTCGAATTACTGTCAGTGAAATTAAATACAATTTCCTTCAATACATGGATACACAGATCGGATGAGTGGGACTTTTAAACCAAACTTATTCGGAGATTGTTTGGAGCGAAATATTCAAAATTTTATGAAATAATAATTAGAATTAATTATCACTGAATAAAGTTTGCGAGGATGGAGTAACGAAGGTTCTCTTGCGCCATCGTAAAGTTTCTGAAGTTCTACCACGCAACAAAGCATCGTCTGAAGCAAGCCTTCTGGAGATTGGTTCACGCTAATGACTCGGAAATTATTATAAGAGTGATTTTTCCTTTACCTCACTTCAAGAATGCCAGAGATAAATTTGAAGGTAATATGAAATATGGAAATGAGTGTTGTAGCCTTTTTTTTCCCCACGACGGTCCTAAATTTTCTCAGAGTTCCATGTGAAAATTTTGTGGAACATATTTTATGTTTAAAAAAAATTAAACTAACGACTCAGTGCCCTCCACAAACTTCACGGGGAGTGAGTTTAGGTGGGAAGTTTCCCCGGAAGACAGCCGCGTGGCTCTGGCTCCTTTCTGAGGTTTGGTGAAAGAATCCAACTCCAATTTCACGGAGAAGGATAGATAAAATTTGTTCATTTCGTAGTTTACGTTTAACACATTTATCTCCATATTTTTTATCTTTCTATCTCTATACGTAATATGAAATTTATCTTGATGAGGGTCCTTGTTGGATTCACGTCAAACTGTTGGTCTGAGTCGAATGAAAAGCTTGACCTTCGTCAGAATGAACAATTCGGCGAAGCAAATCAAAGGTTAACCAAAGTTTAACGTACCCCTTCTTTGTGAAAATATTTTGTATACCTCCCTGCGAGAAATAAACTGTGTATACGAGGGAACCTGCAGTCTTTCTAACTACGACTGTATCACTATTTTTCACATAACTAATAATCCTATTACTATTTTTCACCTAATACTTATCTCTTGAAATTATATCTAATTTGTTCGAAAAGGAAATGATCGGTTTCTAATCTTTGAAGTTGTTTTCCTCAAAATATGATTTAATATTTAAAAATTAAATATGTCTCACATTTACTAATCGATGTTCATGATTCAAACGTAATTTTGTTTGTCTTTAAAGTGCAAAACACTTCCCCACAGTTTTTATATTGAATGAGAAAAAAATTTTGTTTTGAAATTTTTTAGTGAAAAAAAGCTGCGAATTCACTTTACTTCAGTTTTAGAAATAGCTCAACTGGGGAGTGACAAAGAATTTTTAAGTCTTTCAGTTGCAAAAACTATTTGAAAGCGTGGTGTTAGTAGACGAAGGAAAGAGCGCAAACGGCAGTGGAAGTTCTGTTGTTGAGAAGTGAAGGCAAGGGGGCGGCCAAATTAACGAGAACTAACTATTTTCTTTGTTGACAATAATTTGCAGTCATATTTTTCAGTAGTATCCCGCGCGTTTGGGGAGAGGAAGTTGGGGTGTTCTGAAATTCTGCCCTTGGAGGCCTCAGCCTCCGTTATAAGGGGGCCCCTTCCTTAAGCTCCTTCACGAGAAAAAAAAATCCTCCTGTGGGTTCTTTCACGGTCTTTCATGAAAGAAACAAAATCAAACAAAAACAAACAAACAAACACAGACAAAAGCAGATAAAGACAGACTTTGACACCCAGTTTTGGACTTATACCCTTAAACATTAGAAATGAAAACTTAAAATAAATATCTGAAAAAGGGTTTAATAGACATAACGATGTTCTAATACCACATTATCTCTTCAAATTTAATTTAATTTTCATATGTTAACAAATTGCGAACATCGCAAAACATATTTTAAAATCAAAACAATTTCTTTGTTTAATATCTGTATTATGAAAAATAAAATGAAGGTTTATTATTTTAATTTAAATAAATTAATTTCTCTCTTTTTTAAGGGAAATTGACTTATTTTCATCCGATCTGAACCTCAAATACAAGATCTTTTTATACATTCATAACACATGCTTAATTGTTTATTTACTTTTAAATATATAGTTTTCTGTATTACATCGCTATATACCATCACATTCACATGACATCTTCTGGTATGTGAACTAATAATTTTACTGCACACCAAATTTCGTTATAAATTTGCGTGTGTTTAAAAATTTAAAGCGTAATTTAACAACGTAATTTAAAAATTTTAATGACCTGATATTTGTATGTAGGGCTCCAATAAACCTTAGCCCCCACCGCCCATGGTCTAAACCATTAGAGGTACAGTAAAACTAAACATACCTTACAAAAGAGAATTTAATCCTGCATTTAATGAGAAACAATTAAAACTTGGTGTTCCCGCCATTGGCTTCCAAGACAGCCTGAATTCGCTTTGGGTAGCTTGCCAAAATGATGTTAATAGAGTTTGATCGTTACGCAAATTTCCTAAAACAGTTTCAATGTGTTGCGTCATTGTATCCTTCGAAAATCGATTTGCTGCAGGTTCTGAAACAAGAGACATTGAACCTTGTCCTTTATAACTGATCCAATGTGTTCACAGACGTTCAGGTCAGGAGAATTTCCTGGCCATTCTTCATTTCTAAAGAAATCGATCTCATGGTTCCGCAACAACTGTTGAGTGGCTAATGCCTTAAAGCAGGGGGCCTTATCGTGCAGAAGTGTGACCTGATCGACATCCATAACATTGTTTGGGTTTCTTAAAAAAGGAATGACATGCTGGGATAGAATAATATCACGAAAATACTGTCCATCCCAACTCTGACCATTTGGCTTCAGCACCCACATGAGCTTCTTTGCAGTGAACAAAACAAACACACCAACAGTCTGGACTTTTTAATAATTCGCGATAATGTTCATTGTCATCGATTTCATCTGGTGTTGTGGCCCACACTCGATCATTTTGGTAGTTAGGCCGACGTGTTACGTAAACAAAAAATTCATCAGAGACAGCTAAATGCATGAAATCATCCACATCCCAATCTTCAAGATAATGGGCAAACCACATTCTGTCATCGATGTTAAGTTGAGTTTTTCTTGGCTTTGGAAGTTCATGCCAAGGCTTTAAACCTTGCCTATGACGGTGCAGTCGAATGATCTCACCACTAACGATCTTTCCTCAACACTTCGATCTCTCTAGAAAGTTTAGCACAGCTGTTTTTCCGCTTACGCGTACCACTTTCAATGATGTCCTTTGTTTCCTGAGAGAGTGGCAAATTTGGGCGCCCAGATTTGGTTATATCCATTTCACATTCATCCAAAGTTTTATTCCAATTTCTTTTGACGAAGTCCTCACTTCTTCGCAACTTTTTGGCAACCATGAACGTGTTTGTTATAAAGGTGGCTCCAGCATCACGAGCTTCCGAATGTTATTGATCGTATGTGATCTATCACACGTTGCCTCTCCGAGTCACCAATTAATTGAGAAGCCATTATATTATCACTTTATCAGCTAGAGTAATTTTAATACCTGCAATAAATAATGAATTTTATATATTTTTATAATCACTAAAAACTATTCGATATAAGTAACATGTAAGCTGCAAATGGGAGGGCTAAGGTTTTTGGAACCCCTTATGTACTGATATTTAGGCTAACATTTCGTGAATCAAAACACGTAAATAAGCGAGATAATATAGCCACGTCTCTCTCTATGTGTAATTATCTCTCTCTCTCTCTCTCTCTCTCTCTCTCTCTCTCATATATATATATATATATATATATATATATATATATATATATTATATAATATATATATATATATATACAGTGGTGGGCACACGCAACGATTTTTGTAGCGCCGCAGCCGCAACCGCAACTCTGCTGAAATAGTTGCGCCGCACGCGCAAGCGCAACCCTTTTCAAAAAGTTGCGCCGCAACTTTTTGCGGCGCAACTGCCCACCTTTGCATTTAACGTATATCTGCAGTGGTGGGCACGCGCAACGATTTTTGTAGCGCCGCAGCCGCAACCGCAACTCTGCTGAAATAGTTGCGCCGCACGCGCAAGCGCAACCCTTTTCAAAAAGTTGCGCCGCAAGCGCAAGCGCAACCAAAATGTTGCGCCGCAAGTTGCGCCGCAACTTTTTGCGGCGCAACTGCCACCTTTGTATATACATATATATATATATATATATATATATATATATAAGCATGAGGATATTCTATCCAGCAATAATTACAGGGCTATTGCTAACACCTCTTGCTTCTCGAAACTACTAAAAAAACTTTTGTTACTACACCGCTTAAATGATTACTTATAAACTAAATGAGTTTGGTTTTAAAAGGTCCCACTCAACTGATCTGAGTATCTATATACTTAAGAAAATTATATTTAAATACACTGACAGTAATTCAACTATTTATAGCTGTTTTCTAGATATAAGTAAGGCATATGATAGAATGAATCACAATATTTTATTTACAAAACTAGAAGGCAAGGAAGTTCCCATGTACGTATTAAATTTATAATAACATAATATACAATGATGAAATTCAAGAATTTAAGTAGTGGGGTCAAACCATCTCCTTAACTGAAGACTCAGATATAAGAAAACCTCGAAGCCTTTATGTTAAAGCGAATATGACTGTAAGGAGCTTCTGGTTCTGTACAAGTGAAACTAAAGAAACTCCCTTTGTGCAGTAATATATACGAACAGCAATTCGCGGTAATAACGCATAAGGAAAAGTAATTTTGGTAATTATTCGTTTTAGTGCTTTTTCTCCTTTCTGAACCAAAACACATTTTTCTGGTGTTTTTTGGTGTGATTGTTCAAATCTGAACTTCGTTTCTTTGGGAAATGAGCCGTTTTTGAGAAATTTTAAAATTAAAAATTTCTCAAAAACGGTCCATTTCCCAAAGAAACGAAGATCAGATTTGAACAAATCACACCAAAAAAAACCAGAAAAATGTGTTTTGGTTCAGACATAACCTAACCTAACTTAACCTAACCTAACCCGCGTTTTTTCGCAATTTCTAACCTTCAATAGCAGCGTTGGGATGTTTGTACAAATCAGCGGCGACCAACAGGAATAAATAGACGATTTCGCCAGGCCCACCAATTTGAACTTGTTGGCCTAGCCGCCCTAGCCAATGCTCACAGACATCGAAGTAAAAGGAACACTTTTTTTTTCTGCCGCGCTCGTCCCTAGTCAATCTTCTACAATAATATGGTCAGCAACTTCTCTATAATTACACTCATGACCACACTGCGGACAAATAAAAACACCGTGACTGGTAAAGAAAACTTTAGCACGTCTTCTTTTTTATAAGTAATCCAAATCACACCCCAGACAAACCATAGCAAAAACCGAACTGAATAAGGATTTTGGAATGAGTATACATTATTGGAGATTCAAAATGCATGTCTCTGATTGGTCGGATAAGGTAACATGAAACAAAAACCAGATTTAATTGGCTGATTTGACCTATGTTTCCTAATTTTACCACGAGATGTCTCCCCATAAAACTGGAGAGGACGAGGATCGGTAAAATTTTAACAGCGTTAAGAGCTAAACACTCGGTCGATGGCCTATAATGGCTGCTTGCTTTTTACGTCTAAATTTTTTTTTTCCATAAAAAATAATTATTACATTTCCTTGATTTTTATCAGTTTCCCTGAGTTTCAAGGTGTCCTGAATACGAATTTATATGTTAAATTGTCATAGAATGTCTCTTCTATCGAAAACGAACAAAGCATTAAAACGAATATTAACTGTAATTTTTAATAAATAATCTGATTCAAAATTAAAAGGGGCGAAGCAAGCTAGACGCAGCAATTAATACAAGATTGTTCATCGATAATAATAATATTGGACCACACTTCACATCAATTTTGAAATCATACCGTCACCCTTAATTAGGTATGCATCTTCTTCGTTATATATTGCTACAAAGAAAACGGAATAACATATTTTAACGCTGAACTTTAAAAATCCTATTCAGAAGCTTACATATAATATGTAACACTGTACGCAATATATAGCATATATGTACATAGTGGTGGATAATTTGGCTCACTAGTTAGCCTATAAAACATGTTATGTATTCTATAAAATACACTAGCGTTTTTAGTACCTTTAATAAGGTGTTTTGGTAAATATTTACTATTACACCGGTCTCCGGTAGAAAGTTTCAAAAGCTGGTTTTCAATGTTTTTCAATGTGCAGAATTAAAAAATGATACTCATTTCCGTCGCAAATGATTTGTTAAAGAGTTATTGAAGCTTAAAGCTTTTAAAACTTTTTTACCCTTTTTAACCTGGGGGACCCCAGTGGGAACCGGGAGTTTTTTGTGGGGAGAATCACAAAAACGAGTGGTTTCCAAAGATTTTGAAAATCAGATTAATACAAAACACATCAAAAACCATAGGAAAAACATAAATTTCACCTTCAAAATTGGCCGAACTTAAAACAACCTAAGCAAACCTAACCTAACCTAACCTAACCCTAAAGTTATCCAAAATTATAAAAAATAAAAAAAAATACCTTAATCACGTGAATTGCCAGGCTGAGGCTCGTCCTCTTCTGAAGATTCGTCCAAACCGAGTAACTCTTATGGTACCGCCACACTTTCTGTTCCTCACGAAGAGTACAATCCGAGTCACAACGAGGACACTCACCACTTGAGGAAGAACACCGTGTGCCCGAAGAAAAGCTGTAGCTTTTCTGAATTTCCATAAAATTCGGCGATACAGCGAAAATAATCAAAGGAGCACAGACCACAGGAAGCCATGTCCACTAACTGATTCAAATTAAAATCAGGGAAGTGCCATTTTTTTACCCTTTTCCAGTTAGAGAGTTTAAGCTTCAATAACTCTTTAACAATTCATTTGCGACGGAAATGAGGATCATTTTTAATTCAGCACATTGAAAAACATTGAAAACCAGCTTTTAAAACTTTCTATCGGAGACCGGTGTAATAGTAAAGAAACACCGGTGTTTTTCATTCTACATAACGATATGTTAGTTTCATATTTCTGTCATAACTGTGCCCAAATAAATATAGATATATATATATATATATATACCTATACGTCCTTTTTAAATATGGTACACAATTACAAAGTGCATTCAAAGATTGTGCGCCATATTCAGCTTAATATATATATATAATATATATCTGCAGTATTTCAATCTCAACTTTGGAAACAAATTGTCGAAGTGGACACTTATTCTGTGCATAATGACTCTCTTTAACTCCGCTGACCAAACTTGTAGAAAAAACAAGAGAACATTTTGTACCTAAACTCTAAGGCCTAAGCCAATGAAGTGCAACCACTTTCAGATCACTTCAGATATGTCAGGAGTGTTTATCATAGACAATATTTTTCAAAAGTAACTGCATACTGTTACATGTTTCTTTCATATGAATTTTACGTGCAGACGAAGCCGAAGGATAAATATTACCGTTGTACGATAGTACAGCTTTCAAACTCAACTTTGATGAATCGATAAAAAGACTCCATTCTTTATGATTGTGCTTCTCAGCGAGGATATAAGAGCTCTTTCTTTAAGGCAAACTTGTCTTCGTTTCTTTTCGAAACATATTTATTTTTAATTCTTTTATCACCTTTTTGTAGGTATAGAAAACGAAAAATATAGTTTTGCAGCAATTTTAGAAGTAGTTTCAAAAGCAGACTTAATAAGCCTTCTTTCCTGCAAAAAAAATTATTTTTGTTTCAAAGCTATAGATATAGATAAGTTGAAGAGAGTTCTTCAGCTGATTAAAAACTATTGATTTCTGAAGTGGAGTTTGAGAGGTTTGATAACAGAGATTACGAGGGGTATATAAGCGCTACATCGCCTCGAGAAAGGTGTGCTGTTTACACCACCGAACATCATGAAGGTATTTGTGATCTTACTACTCGTGGCTTTTGCCTCAGCCTCTTGGCTACCAGGCTACCAGAGCGACCATCACGGTAAGGAAAACGTATTTATTCACTCATGTTATAAAGCTAGCCGATTTTTATTTCCTCATATTTTCTGAGATGAAATAAAATCGTTCATTGTAGCCATATTTAAATGTGTTACACTGTAACTTGCATTTTTCATAAATAAATGGTTGTTTTAGTTATATAAATAATTGAAGTTTAAGCAGGGTAGATAGAAATATTGTGCTAAAAGATGAACGCAATACGCTTTCACCCATTTAAACGACGTTCACTTCTCTCTCACTACTGTAATCGTGATAGAGATATTAAGTTTTAAAAGTTATTAATATAAAAAATAGAAAGTATAACCAAATTTAATAAACATACCGATTTGATTCTTATTTTTTCTTTAATAAAAAAGATTTTTTGTCATAAAATGTTGATAAAGGTGATAAATCTGCTTGTTTCTGATTTAAATTTTACAAAGAGCTCTAAACCAGTATTATGCATGAATTTGTCTTTTACTCAAAGGCTTACTCAACATTATTTAAAGTTATAATATAGACCGAAGTCATTCGAATTGTGCTATTGCGGCTTCGACAAAATTTAACTTATTCGCCGAAATATATTCGTTTCATGTCGTTCATTTGTGTTGAACCGTACTTTATGATTGTTCAATTAACATAACCTTTCCTAATATTCTGTAGGAGTAAAATGCATTTGTTCAACTTCAACCCTTAGTTCAACAGTAGTGGACCGCTCTAATTAATTACAACGTTTAAGAAATATTATAGAACAATAAAGAAAAGCCCCTCTTCATTTCCAGTCGAAGGCAACTCATTTTCTTTATATAGCAACCAACCATTTTAAACAATCAAAATATTATTTTAGAGTTTTGCTCCACGTAACACAACGCCGCTTCCCGTTAGATTAGCGAGGTTAATCGAGAGTAGGTCTGTTCAGTAGTTCGATTAGTGACCATCGTTAGATGATGTACCGATCCGTGGTTCGGATCCCACGTAAAGCTGCAATCTCCACCGTCATATGAACTTTGATGTTAGGAGGTGAAATACAATCAAACTTTATTTTATTATTGAAATTTTCTAATGAAGTAAGATAGTTTCTGTTGGTTTGTTGGTTGTATTGTTGTACATACATGCATCAGACACACAGAAAAGTAAGCACGTAACTTTTTTAATTCATTCAGTTTATATGAAGTTTAAACCAATTTTTTTTTTAAAGCGAAATATTGTCATCATTTTAAAGGTAAATAAATAGATAATTGGAAGTAGGTCGAGCATGAACATTCGTATAGATATGAAAAGATAAAAGAAACATTACGTTTTTCCAACATATTTTACCTTCATGTAGAACATTTTCGTTAGGAATAAAAATCATGAATTCAAGCTATGTCTTATAGTGCGTTCTTGTAATCATGATTAAAGAGAAAATAATATTTTATTATTTAGTTTTAAATTAAAAATTAAAATTTGTGTAATTCAGAGTTCAGATAAAAAATGTGTAAAACATAAAGTTGTACTTTAATCGTTTCTAGTTTTAACAAAAAATTTAAAACGTGCATCTTGAAGAAGACGAGAAAAATATAACGCTTTTCATTCATTTTAATTTTTATTTGATAAGAATTCGGTATATGAAAGTAGCATTTTAATTAAAACATCATAAGAAGCACATATTTACTTTCAAAAGTAAAGAGTAAAAGTACATAGTGTAAACAACAAACTTGTGCAAAGTCAAATTCAAATAGGAAATTATTTGTCCCTCCTTTTCTTTTAAAATTAAGGAAAGTATTTCCTCAAAAAAGTTAAAAAGGGAGTGGTCACAAACAATACAACTAGTTTTTCTCACTCCTCTCCCCTCTCTAATAAAAGGTGATTCAAAATAAAACGAATACGTCTTTTCATAATTCAGTGAATTATATCGTATCACAATCTGGACTTTTAAGTTTTAATAAATTATAACATTGTACTCTTCTAGTTCACGAGGACAGAGAGCTTCAACTATGAGTAATTCATCATTCTCTTAAGTTATGAAAATTAATAAAATCTCCATTAAGATTTAAATTTCCAGCATACTCATAAACGTTGAGTTCACGTGGTAAAGCTGTATTTTCAAGTGTAAAGAAATTGTATACACGACTTCATTTACTTACATTTTTTAACAAATGGGTAATGGTTTTCTCCTGAATTTATATTCTCTTTGGTACACTATAGGAATTATTGTTACTTGGTTATATCACTCTATATATATATATATATATATATATATATGTGTGTGTGTGTGTGTGTGTGTGTGTGTGTGTGTGTGTGCGTGGTTGGGTGTGGGTGGGTGGGTGTGTATGTGTGGGTGTTTTAACTTACTGGAAATTTACGTC
Source organism: Bathynomus jamesi (assembly GCA_023014485.1). NCBI lineage: Eukaryota > Metazoa > Arthropoda > Malacostraca > Isopoda > Cirolanidae > Bathynomus > Bathynomus jamesi. The sequence continues at coordinate 428,662 of JAJOZX010003438.1, forward strand.
ATTTGTCTGAAAATGATCCGTGTCAGAGCCATAAACTCTATGACAATCCACTCTGTACAGAAAAGCAATGTGTAGATCAGGGGTCACCAACCTTTTTTTTGTTCACCGCCCACTTTTACGATTTTTTGAAAATTAAAAAAGCTTATCGCCCACCTTAGATCAAAAAGAATAAATCAACATAATCGATAAAATAAATAATGAAATAAATGTTTAATTACCTTTAATGTGAGCCCAAAAGTGGGCGCTACCGCCGAGATTGGTGACACCTGGTGTAGATGATACAAAAACAGAGCTGGACCTAGAAAACCTTTTCAAATAAAACAATACACTGATTAATTTCGAGATTTTTATGAAATGCGCTTTCGATAAGATTTTAACAATATTTTGTAATCTATTCCCATTCTAATTATGTAAATAAGTAAAAGCAAACTGACTTTTCAAGTGTTAAGGTATATGTCGGTCCAACACTGTATATTACCTTTACAAAAGTTATTCATCATGATTTAATTACTCACATAACATTTTTAATAATGTTTTACAGTATCAACGGCAAAACGGCAGCAGGACATTCTCCACCTCCTCTTCAAGGTAAATGAACCTATCCGTGATAGATTTGCAGCTCTTAAAGATGCAGCAAAAAACTTCCATCCAACTGCTGATCTCTCACACTACAAGGATGGAGGAGACGCTGTGAAGCACCTCCAAGACAAAGTTGATCATCACCATATGTTAGAAAAACATCACTGGTTTTCTCTGTTCAACGACCATCATAGGGAAGAAGCTCTTATGCTTTTCGAGGTTTTGATGAGTTGCAAGGACTGGAACACAGCCGTAGCTATTGCTGCTTACTTCCGAGAGATAGTTAATGAGGGAGTGTTTGTATATGCAATTTACACTGCTGTCATCCATTCCGATCTTGGAAAAGGTCTTGCGCTTCCACCTCTGTATGAAATCACCCCACACTTGTTCACCAATTCTGAAGTTATCAACAAAGCCTACTCAGCCAAGATGACACAAACGCCCGGAAAGTTCCATATGGCCTTCACTGGCACCAAGAAAAATCCAGAGCAAAGAGTCGCCTACTTCGGTGAAGATATCGGTTTGAATGTTCATCACGTCACCTGGCATATGGATTACCCTTTCTGGTGGAAGGATTCTTACGGCTACCATCTTGACCGCAAGGGAGAACTTTTCTTCTGGGTCCATCATCAACTTACCGTTCGATTCGATGCCGAAAGACTTTCCAACCACTTGTACATGGTAGATGAGCTTCACTGGGACAAACCAATCGAGGAAGGATTTGCTCCCCACACTACGTACAAATACGGAGGAGAATTTCCCTCTCGTCCAGACCATGTTCATTTCGAAGATGTAGATGGTGTCGCCCGAATTCGTGACATGATCATCATTGAAAGCAGAATTCGTGATGCAATTGCTCACGGATACGTCACGGCTAAGGATGGAGATAAAATTGATATCAGAAACGAACACGGCATTGACGTCCTCGGTGATGTTATTGAATCCTCCACCTACAGTCCAAACACTCCATATTATAGTGCTCTTCACAACCTTGCTCACATTATTCTTGGTCGTCAAGGAGATCCCCATGGAAAGTTCAACATGCCCCCAGGTGTTATGGAACACTTCGAAACTTCAACCAGAGATCCAGCTTTCTTCCGACTTCACAAATACATGGATCATATCTTCAAGGAACACAAGGACTCTCTTCCTCCATACACGAAGGAAGAAGTTGAATTCCACGATATTGCTATCAATTCCGTCGGAATTAAGGGAAAACTCGAGACCTTCTTCGAAGATTTCGAATTTGACTTGAAAATGGCTGTTGACGATACTCCAGAAGTTGAAGATGTTCCCATTTCTGCCATTGTATCTCGTCTTAACCACGAGCCCTTCACCCTGACTGTCGATGTTACCAACAACCATGGAGGTGACGTGCTTGCCACAGTCCGCGTATTCCTTTGCCCAAGATACGATGGCAACGGTATCCTTTTCCCCATCAACGAAGGACGTTGGCACTGCATTGAAATCGACAAATTCTGGAGAACTTGTGAGTGTTTTGTTATTATCGTTTTGTATTTACAACATATGTGTAGTTTTGTTAAAAAATATTTATATATAATTTATTTTTTATAGTGCACGAAGGAGGCAATCATTTAGAAAGGAGCTCCACTGATGCTTCAACTACTGTCCCTGACATACTTCACTATCACACCCTCGTCGAGAAGGCTGACGCCGCTGTTGCAGCTGGGGAAGAGCTTCATCTTGAAGGATTCTCTCGTAGCTGTGGTATTCCCAACCGATTGCTCCTTCCCAAGGGTAAACCCGAAGGTATGGAGTTCGCTCTCTTTGTTGCCATTACTGATGGTACCAAGGACGCTGCTATTGAAGGGCTCGATAAAGATGAACACGGAGGAACCCATGCCCAGTGCGGTATCCATGGAGAAATTTATCCCGACAAACGACCTCTTGGATATCCCCTTGATCGTCAAATTCATGACGATCACATTACTGAGCATTTCCCTAATTTGCACAAGAGCATTGTCACAATCACCCACAATGAACATCACGGTGACCATTGATCATAATGACCACGATGAGGAAGAAGAGGACCATCATGAGAAAGCTGAGGATGTTCATGAGGACCATAACTAAAATCACAATGAATAAATTTTCTCATTTCTTTTATTTAAATTTCGTACAAATTTCAAATTCATAAAATTTATATCTAAAAATTAGTAAATTTTTATAAAGCTTAAAATTGGTACAAATAAATATTGTTATCATGTATTGTTTTTAATCCATAATTAATGTAATGAAAGCCTTTGTTTTTATATATATATATACTGTGTATATATATATAAAATCATCGACGCATTCACAGTTTACGTGGGAGTTTGAAGAGTTAAACATCTTTTTATATAGTGTACCATTCCGACCATACTTATCATGCACCAGGATTGATAATATCTGGGGATGTCCGCATTATAAACTAATGAAAATTGCAATAAATTAAATACGGATATGGATATTCTTTGGAGTAGACTAACACAGAACATTGTTGCTTTCAGTGGTGATAAACCACGTACAAAAGCCTCGACAGTACTTTGACCGCCTATTTGCTTGGCAATGCTACTGTGAGCTTCTCGTACCCTGAAGTAGGTGTATGGGCGGACTGGTGCTCCAAGTAAAAATATGTTTAACTCTTCGTGAAAATAAAAGAGCAGAGCAATAGTCCATATGATATATAGTAATAATACAAACTGAAATTAAATTATAAGTAAAATAAAATGAAAATACAACTGATAAGAAGAAAAATAGGAATAATGAAAGGGCAATATCAAAGTGGAGCTATAGACCAACGTTTTTCGAACATTAAGTTCATACCTTAAATGACATATGACAAGACTAGGAAAACTTGGATAGTTTGGAAAACTGGGTTTGCCGATTTTTAAATTTTTTGTATGAGACTGTACTGAACACGTCTTATTACCTCCAGGAGTCCTGAAGTTTGTGATTCGCAAACATTTGCGAAGCTAGCATCTTGGGGTAAGTTATGTAAAAGTCTGAAAGATGTTATAAAGCAAACTTCATATTTCCGAATTCACACTGTGTCCTTGTCATGTACTGTATATTAGTACAGGAGGTACTGGAGTGTCTTCAGCTTCGCTTATACAGAATCGGAAGATCCTTAGACTTACTGTATGTTTGCTTTAAAACAGAGGTTTCGATATTGTTCTGTTATATCTGAGTCATCACTAAAGTTGCTGATGATAATTTTATCCAAATACTTAAATTCTTGTACTTTAATGGTTCACGCCTCATTTTTAAACTAATTTTAGATGAGTGCTTAGAGATTTTTAACCTTAAACAGAAGGACCTTTAACAGAGGGACTTATAAACACAATATCATCGGCATAAACTGTTATTAATCCTCATGTTTTCTATACAACATTCAATCTTTACCTCACTAAGTGAAGCAATATACATATTAAAGAGCAGTGAAGAGAGCCAAAAGCACTGACTCATTCCGCAGGTGGAACCAAAACATTCGAGCAATACAGGGTGTTTCTAAATTCCGGAGGCATAGGAAATATTTTAAACTCTCTCTCTCTCTCTCTCTCTCTCTATATATATATATATATATATATATTGAGAGAGAGAGAGAGAGAGAGAGAGAGAGAGAGAGAGAGAGAGAGTTTAAAATATTTCCTCTTCTAAAAAAGCATATATATATATATATATATGCTTTTTTAGAAGAGTGTCGCACAAGAGGAGAAGAGAAAACGAACAATGAGGCCCCTCCCAGGAATCGCACCCAGGATCATCCGATTGCTGGTCAGATATGCTATCCATTTTACCAAGAGCCTCCACACCCTCAAAGCTCGTAATTCCCACGTACCTCTTTTGGGGACACTCTTCTAAAAAGCGTCGTTCTTTACATTATATATACACTGTGTCGTTTGCAGTTAAAATGTGTATATAAATAGATAGATATAGAGTGTAACATATTTGTGGATTGTAGTCTATTATGACTTGATCCTCTGGATCCAGTGATTCTATCTTTAGTTGTAAATCGATAATTAATTAGTTTTTAATTGATAATTATTTAGTTTTGCAAAAATTGGTCATTGCAAATGTACAGGCAGTTGTTACATAAATTTCTATGTTCTTGTGGTTCGGAACCCACGTAAAATTGTAGGTCCCCTCCGCCACCACGGAGGACATACACAATACACAATTACGAACACAATTAGGTAGACCAGCATGAGTGGATCCTAGGGTCTTTGTTGGTATGAAACATTATAACATTACATTATATAACGGCACCCAAATAACGGCACCCTCGGGGATTTGAGGGTGCCATTATTGCGAATTTTCCGTTGTCTCGGAAGTTTTTTTTTAAATGTATTTAATGCGTAAATAAAGGGGGATAAATAAGAAATAGAGAGATAATGAATACTATTTTATTAACTGGTAAATGCACAGTACGTAAATAAAGCAAAAAGAACATTTTAAAATTGAAAAAAAACTATTCTAAATTCTCCACCACGAGTGCTTCATCTGTAGATGGTGCATTTTCTTCAATTGATTTCTTCAAGAATTTTCTTATGTCACCTTGTTGCTCCGGTGCTTGTTTTTTTGTTAACATCGTGTTTTTAACCGTATGTGCTTGCATTACTTCTTGCATACTGAAGCTTGGATTTTGTTCAAAAAAACTGAGAACCGTGTCCATGCACGATTGTGCGGCGGCCCAAGTTATCTTTTCAGTTGCATCATTTCCATCTTCTTCTGTGTCGGAACAAAGTGCTGCATCTTGCTTTTCAGGATTAACTACACTGTCAATAATTTCTTGATCTGAAAATGTTTGAGTTAATTCAATATTATTATCAACTGCAATCCATTCATCAATATCTTCATCTACGAGGCTATGTAAAGGATTTTCTGTGCTGGTAGATTGAACAGTTTGCATTATGTCTTGTGTGCTCTGCCTAACATTAAAACCATCAAAATCATGTTCGTCGTCTGAAAGTATTTTTAAAAGTGCCGTTATCTCGAGTATTCCGTTATTTTGAGTGCCGTTATTTCGGAAGTTTACTATATATATAGCATGAGAAGATGCCCCTCAAAAGGCATTTGGTTCCGCTCGCAGGTACGTGAGGAATTACAAGCTTTGAGGGGGTGGAGGCTCTTGGTGTAATGGATAGCATATCTGACCGGCAATCGGATGATCCTGGGTTCAATTCCTGGAAGGTACCTCATTTTCATTGCTCGTTTTCTCCTCTCCTCTTGTTCGGACACTCTTTCTAATATATATATATATATATATATATATATATATATATACTATAATAATATAATGGAAAAACAAATATTCCTCTGATTTCAGACTTGTGTTTCAAAATTCTGAAATCAGAGGAATATTTATTTTTCAATTATATATATATATATATATAGATATATATATATATATATATATATATATAATATATATATATATATATATATATAACTGTACAGAGAGAGAGATATTAAAAATAAAAAATATTTCCTATGATTCTCGACTTTTAAACACCCTGTACATTGCATCATTTAATTGTAAAAGATGGTGGGTATCAATATTCAATATATTTAATATGTATAAAGTAACTTTACTTTCTTTAGTTTTTAAAATAAAAATATTGTGGTACACTCTATCATGTGCTTTACTTGTATCCAAAGATCAACTACGAGTATAAATAGTCGAATTACTGTCAGTGAAATTAAATACAATTTCCTTCAATACATGGATACACAGATCGGATGAGTGGGACTTTTTAAACCAAACTGATTCGGAGATTGTTTGGAGCGAAATATTCAAAATTTATGAAATAATAATTAGAATTAATTATTACTGAATAAAGTTTGCGAGGATTGAGTAACGAAGGTTCCTCTTGCGCATCGTAAAGTTTCTGAAGTTCTACCACGCAACAAAGCATCGTCTGAAGCAAGCCTTCTGGAGATTGGTTCACGCTGACGACTCGGAAATTATTATTAAGAGTGATTTTTCCTTTACCTCACTTCAAGAATGCCAGAGATAAATTTGAAGGTAATATGAAATATGGAAATGAGTGTTGTAGCCTTTTTTCTCCCCATGACGGTCCTAAATTTTCTCAGAGTTCCATGTGAAAATTTTGTGGAACTATATTTTTATGTTTAAAAAAAATTAAACTAACGACTCAGTGCCCTCCACAAACTTCACGAGGAGTGAGTTTAGGGGGAAGTTTCCCCGGAAGACAGCCGCGTGGCTCTGGCTCCTTTCTGAGGTTTGGTGAAAGAATCCAACCCAATTTCACGGAGAGGATAGATATAAAATTTGTTCATTTCGTAGTTTACGTTTAACACATTATCTCCATATTTTTTATCTTTCTATCTCTATACGTAATATGAAATTTATCTTGATGAGGGATCCTGGTTGGATTCACGTCAAACTGTTGGTCTGAAGTCGAGTGAAAAGCTTGACCTTCGTCAGAATGAACAATTCTGGCGGAAGCAAATCAAAGGTTAACCAAAGTTTAACGTACCCCTTTTTGTGAAAATATTTTGTAACCTCCCTGCGAGAAATAAACTGTGTATACGAGGGAACCTGCAGTCTTTCTAACTACGACTGTATCACTATTTTTCACAAACTAATAATCATATTACTATTTTTCACCTAATACTTATCTCTTGAAATTATATCTAATTTGTTCGAAAAGGAAATGATCGGTTTCTAATCTTTGAAGTTGTTTTCCTCAAAATATGATTTAATATTTAAAAATTAAATAGTCTCACATTTACTAATCGATGTTCATGATTCAAACGTAATTTTGTTTGTCTTTAAAGTGCAAAACACTTCCCCACAGTTTTATATTGAATGAGAAAAAAAATTTTGTTTTGAAATTTTTTAGTGAAAAAAAAGCTGCGAATTCACTTTACTTCAGTTTTAGAAATAGCTCAAGGGGAGTGACAGAGAATTTTTAAGTCTTTCAGTTGCAAAAACTATTTGAAAGCGTGGTGTGAGTAGACGAAGGAAAGAGCGCAAACGGCAGTGGAAGTTCTGTTGTGAGAAGTGAAGGCAAGGGGTCGGCCAAATTAACGAGAACTAACTATTTTCTTTGTTGACAATAATTTGCAGTCATATTTTTCAGTAGTATCCCCGCGTTGGGGAGAGGAAGTTGGGGTGTTCTGAAATTCTGCCCCTGGAGGCCTCAGCCTCCGTTATAAGGGGGCCCCTTCCTTAAGCTCCTTCACGAGAAAAAAAAATCTCCTGTGGGTTCTTTCACGGTCTTTCATGAAAGAAACAAAATCAAACAAAAACAAACAAACAAACACAGACAAAAGCAGATAAAGACAGACTTTGACACCCAATTTTGGACTTATACCCTTAAACATTAGAAATGAAAACTTAAAATAAATATCTGAAAAAGGGTTTAATAGACATAACGATGTTCTAATACCACATTATCTCTTCAAATTTAATTTCATTTTCATATGTTAACAAATTGCGAACATCGCAAAACATATTTTAAATGAAAAACAATTTCTTTGTTTAATATCTGTATTATGAAAAATAAAATGAAGGTTTATTTTTTTAATTTAAATAAATTAATTTCTCTCTTTTTTAAGGGAAATTGACTTATTTTCATCCGATCTGAACCTCAAATACAAGATCTTTTTATACATTCATAAAACACATGCTTAATTGTTTATTTACTTTTAAATACATAGTTTTCTGTTATTTACATCGCTATATACCATCACACACTGACATCTTCTGGTATGTGAACTAATAATTTTACTGCACACCAAATTTCGTTATAAATTTGCGTGTGTTAAAAAATTTAACAACGTAATTTAAAAATTTTAATGACCTGATATTTGTATGTACGGGGCTCCAATAAACCTTAGTCCCCACCGCCCATGGTCTAAACCATTAGAGGTACAGTAAAACTAAGCATACCTTACAAAGAGAATTTAATCCTGCATTTAATGAGAAACAATTAAAACTTGGTGTTCCCGCCATTGGCTTCCAAGACAGCCTGAATTCGCTTTGGGTAGCTTGCTGAAAATGATGTTAATAGAGTTTGATCGTTACGCAAATTTCCTAAAACAGTTTCAATGTGTTGCGTCATTGTATCCTTCGAAAATCGATTGCTGCAGGTTCTTGAAACAAAGAGACATTGAACCTTGTCCTTTATAACTGATCCAATGTGTTCACAGACGTTCAGGTCAGGAGATTTCCTGGCCATTCTTCATTTCTAAAGAAATCGATCTCATGGTTCCGCAACAACTGTTGAGTGGCTAATGCCTTAAAGCAGGGGGTCTTATCGTGCAGAAGTGTGACTGATCGACATCCATAACATTGTTTGGGTTTCTTAAAAAAGGAATGACATGCGGGGATAGAATAATATCACGAAAATACTGTCCATCCAACTCTGACCATTTGGCTTCAGCACCCACATGAGCTTCTTTGCAGTGAACAAAACAAACACACCAACACAGTCTGGACTTTTTAATAATTCGCGATAATGTTCATTGTCATCGATTTCATCTGGTGTTGTGGCCCACACGATCATTTTGGTAGTTAGGCCGACGTGTTACGTAAACAAAAAATTCATCAGAGACAGCTAAATGCATGAAATCATCCACATCCCAATCTTCAAGATAATGGGCAAACCACATTCTGTCATCGGTGTTAAGTTGAGTTTTTCTTGGCTTTGGAAGTTCATGCCAAGGCTTTAAACCTTGCCTATGACGGTGCAGTCGAATGATCTCACCGCTAACGATCTTTCCTCAACACTTCGATCTCTCTAGAAAGTTTAGCACAGCTGTTTTCCGCTTACGCGTACCACTTTCAATGATGTCCTTTGTTTCCTGAGAGAGTGGCAAATTTGGGCGCCCAGATTTGGTTATATCCATTCACATTCATCCAAAGTTTTATTCCAATTTCTTTTCACGAAGTCCTCACTTCTTCGCAACTTTTTGGCAACCCATGAACGTGTTTGTTATAAAGGTGGCTCCAGCATCACGAGCTTCCCGAAATGTTATTGATCGTATGTGATCTATCACACGTTGCCTCTCCGAGTCACCAATTAATTGAGAAGCCATTATATTATCACTTTATCAGCTAGAGTAATTTTAATACCTGCAATAAATAATGAATTTTATATATTTTTATAATCACTAAAAACTATTTCGATATAAGTAAACATGTAAGCTGCAAATGGGAGGGCTAAGGTTTTTTGGAACCCCTTATGTACTGATATTTAGGCTAACATTTCGTGAATCAAAACACGTAAATAAGCGAGATAATATAGCCACGCTCTCTCTCTCTATTGTGTAATTATCTCTCTCTTCTCTCTCTCTCTCTCTCTCTCTATATATATATATATATATATAACAGTGGTGGGCACACGCAACGATTTTTGTAGCGCCGCAGCCGCAACCGCAACTCTGCTGAAATAGTTGCGCCGCACGCGCAAGCGCAACCCTTTTCAAAAAGTTGCGCCGCAACTTTTTGCGGCGCAACTGCCCACCTTTGCATTTAACGTATATCTGCAGTGGTGGGCACGCGCAACGATTTTTGTAGCGCCGCAGCCGCAACCGCAACTCTGCTGAAATAGTTGCGCCGCACGCGCAAGCGCAACCCTTTTCAAAAAGTTGCGCCGCAAGCGCAAGCGCAACCAAAAATGTTGCGCCGCAAGTTGCGCCGCAACTTTTTGCGGCGCAACTGCCCACCTTTGTATATACATATATATATATATATATATATATATATATATATATATATATAAGCATGGATATTCTATCCAGCAATAATTACAGGGCTATTGCTAACACCTCTTGCTTCTCGAAACTACTAAAAAAACTTTTGTTACTACACCGCTTAAATGATTACTTATAAACTAAATGAGTTTGGTTTTAAAAGGTCCCACTCAACTGATCTGAGTATCTATATACTTAAGAAAATTATATTTAAATACACTGACAGTAATTCAACTATTTATAGCTGTTTTCTAGATATAAGTAAGGCATATGATAGAATGAATCACAATATTTTATTACAAAACTAGAAGGCAAGGAAGTTCCCATGTACGTATTAAATTTATAATAACATAATATACAATGATGAAATTCAAGAATTTAAGTAGTGGGGTCAAACCATCTCCTTAACTGAAGACTCAGATATAAGAAAATCTCGAAGCCTTTATGTTAAAGCGAATATGACTGTAAGGAGCTTCTGGTTCTGTACAAGTGAAACTAAAGAAACTCCCTTTGTGCAGTAATATATACGAACAGCAATTCGCGGTAATAACGCATAAGGAAAAGTAATTTTGGTAATTATTCGTTTTAGTGCTTTTTCTCCTTTCTGAACCAAAACACATTTTTCTGGTGTTTTTTGGTGTGATTTGTTCAAATCTGAACTTCGTTTCTTTGGGAAATGAGCCGTTTTTGAGAAATTTTAAAATTAAAAATTTCTCAAAAACGGTCCATTTCCCAAAGAAACGAAGATCAGATTTGAACAAATCACACCAAAAAAAACCAGAAAAATGTGTTTTGGTTCAGACTTAACCTAACCTAACTTAACCTAACCTAACCCGCGTTTTTTCGCAATTTCTAACCTTCAATAGCAGCGTTGGGATGTTTGTACAAATCAGCGGCGACCAACAGGAATAAATAGACGATTTCGCCAGGCCCACCAATTTGAACTTGTTGGCCTAGCCGCCCTAGCCAATGCTCACAGACATCGAAGTAAAAGGAACACTTTTTTTTCTGCCGCGCTCGTCCCTAGTCAATCTTCTACAATAATATTGGTCAGCAACTTCTCTATAATTACACTCATGACCACACTGCGGACAAATAAAACACCGTGACTGGTAAAGAAAACTTTAGCACCGTCTTCTTTTTTATAAGTAATCCAAATCACACCCCAGACAAACCATAGCAAAAACCGAACTGAATAAGGATTTTGGAATGAGTATACATTATTGGAGATTCAAAATGCATGTCTCTGATTGGTCGGATAAGGTAACATGAAACAAAAACCAGATTTAATTGGCTGATTTGACCTATGTTTCCTAATTTTACCACGAGATGTCTCCCCATAAAACTGGAGAGGACGAGGATCGGTAAAATTTTAACAGCGTTAAGAGCTAAACACTCGGTCGATGGCCTATAATGGCTGCTTGCTTTTTACGTCTAAATTTTTTTTTCCATAAAAAATAATTATTACATTTCCTTGATTTTTATCAGTTTCCCTGAGGTTTCAAGGTGTCCTGAATACGAATTTATATGTTAAATTGTCATAGAATGTCTCCTTCTATCGAAAACGAACAAAGCATTAAAACGAATATTAACTGTAATTTTTAATAAATAATCTGATTCAAAATTAAAAGGGGCGAAGCAAGCTAGACGCAGCAATTAATACAAGATTGTTCATCGATAATAATAATATTGGACCACACTTCACCATCAATTTTGAAATCATACCGTCACCCTTAATTAGGTATGCATCTTCTTCGTTATATATTGCTACAAAGAAAACGGAATAACATATTTTAACGCTGAACTTTAAAAATCCTATTCAGAAGCTTACATATAATATGTAACACTGTACGCAATATATAGCATATATGTACATAGTGGTGGATAATTTGGCTCACTAGTTAGCCTATAAAACATGTTATGTATTCTATAAAATACACTAGCGTTTTTAGTACCTTTAATAAGGTGTTTTGGTAAATATTTACTATTACACCGGTCTCCGGTAGAAAGTTTCAAAAGCTGGTTTTCAATGTTTTTCAATGTGCAGAATTAAAAAATGATACTCATTTCCGTCGCAAATGATTTGTTAAAGAGTTATTGAAGCTTAAAGCTTTTAAAACTTTTTTACCCTTTTTAACCTGGGGGACCCCCAGTGGGAACCGGGAGTTTTTTGTGGGGAGAATCACAAAAACGAGTGGTTTCCAAAGATTTTGAAAATCAGATTAATACAAAACACATCAAAAACCATAGGAAAAACATAAATTTCACCTTCAAAATTGGCCGAACTTAAAACAACCTAAGCAAACCTAACCTAACCTAACCTAACCCCTAAAGTTATCCAAAATTATAAAAAATAAAAAAAAATACCTTAATCACGTGAATTGCCAGGCTGAGGCTCGTCCTCTTCTGAAGATTCGTCCAAACCGAGTAACTCTTATGGTACCGCCACACTTTCTGTTCCTCACGAAGAGTACAATCCGAGTCACAACGAGGACACTCACCACTTGAGGAAGAACACCGTGTGCCCGAAGAAAAGCTGTAGCTTTTTCTGAATTTCCATAAAATTCGGCGATACAGCGAAAATAATCAAAGGAGCACAGACCACAGGAAGCCATGTCCACTAACTGATTCAAATTAAAATCAGGGGAAGTGCCATTTTTTTACCCTTTTCCAGTTAGAGAGTTTAAGCTTCAATAACTCTTTAACAATTCATTTGCGACGGAAATGAGGATCATTTTTTAATTCAGCACATTGAAAAACATTGAAAACCAGCTTTTAAAACTTTCTATCGGAGACCGGTGTAATAGTAAAGAAACACCGGTGTTTTTTCATTCCTACATAACGATATGTTAGTTTCATATTTCTGTCATAACTGTGCCCAAATAAATATAGATATATATATATATATATATACCTATACGTCCTTTTTAAATATGGTACACAATTACAAAGTGCATTCAAAGATTGTGCGCCATATTCAGCTTAATATATATATATATATATATCTGCAGTATTTCAATCTCAACTTTGGAAACAAATTGTCGAAGTGGACACTTATTCTGTGCATAATGATCTCTTTAACTCCGCTGACCAAACTTGTAGAAAAAACAAGAGAACATTTTGTACCTAAACTCTAAGGCCTAAGCCAATGAGAAGTGCAACCACTTTCAGATCACTTCAGATATGTCAGGAGTGTTTATCATAGACAATATTTTTCAAAAGTAACTGCATACTGTTACATGTTTCTTTCATATGAATTTTACGTGCAGACGAAGCCGAAGGATAAATATTACCGTTGTACGATAGTACAGCTTTCAAACTCAACTTTGATGAATCGATAAAAAGACTCCATTCTTTATGATTGTGCTTCTCAGCGAGGATATAAGAGCTCTTTCTTTAAGGCACACTTGTCTTCGTTTCTTTTCGAAACATATTTATTTTTAATTCTTTTATCACCTTTTTGTAGGTATAGAAAACGAAAAATATAGTTTTGCAGCAATTTTAGAAGTAGTTTCAAAAGCAGACTTAATAAGCCTTCTTTCCTGCAAAAAAATTATTTTTGTTTCAAAGCTATAGATATAGATAAGTTGAAGAGAGTTCTTCAGCTGATTAAAAACTATTGATTTCTGAAGTGGAGTTTGAGAGGTTTGATAACAGAGATTACGAGGGGTATATAAGCGCTACATCGCCTCGAGAAAGGTGTGCTGTTTACACCACCGAACATCATGAAGGTATTTGTGATCTTACTACTCGTGGCTTTTGCCTCAGCCTCTTGGCTACCAGGCTACCAGAGCGACCATCACGGTAAGGAAAACGTATTTATTCACTCACTGTTATAAAGCTAGCCGATTTTTTATTTCCTCATATTTTCTGAGATGAAATAAAATCGTTCATTGTAGCCATATTTAAATGTGTTACACTGTAACTTGCATTTTTCATAAATAAATGGTTGTTTTAGTTTATATAAATAATTTGAAGTTTAAGCAGGGTAGATAGAAATATTGTGCTAAAAGATGAACGCAATACGCTTTCACCCATTTAAACGACGTTCACTTCTCTCTCACTACTGTAATCGTGATAGAGATATTAAGTTTTAAAAGTTATTAATATAAAAAATAGAAAGTATAACCAAATTTAATAAACATACCGATTTGATTCTTATTTTTTCTTTAATAAAAAAGATTTTTTGTCATAAAATGTTGATAAAGGTGATAAATCTGCTTGTTTCTGATTTAAATTTTACAAAGAGCTATAAACCAGTATTATGCATGAATTTGTCTTTTACTCAAAGGCTTACTCAACATTGTTTAAAGTTATAATATAGACCGAAGTCATTCGAATTGTGCTATTGCGGCTTCGACAAAATTTAACTTATTCGCCGAAATATATTCGTTTCATGTCGTTCATTTGTGTTGAACCGTACTTTATGATTGTTCAATTAACATAACCTTTCCTAATATTCTGTAGGAGTAAAATGCATTTGTTCAACTTCAACCCTTAGTTCAACAGTAGTGGACCGCTCTAATTAATTACAACGTTTAAGAAATATTATAGAACAATAAAGAAAAGCCCCTCTTCATTTCCAGTCGAAGGCAACTCATTTTCTTTATATAGCAACCAACCATTTTAAACAATCAAAATATTATTTTAGAGTTTTGCTCCACGTAACAACGCCGCTTCCCGTTAGATTAGCGAGGTTAATCGAGAGTAGGTCTGTTCAGTAGTTCGATTAGTGACCATCGTTAGATGATGTACCGATCCGTGGTTCGGATCCCACGTAAAGCTGCAATCTCCACCGTCATATGAACTTTGATGTTAGGAGGTGAAATACAATCAAACTTTATTTTTATTATTGAAATTTTCTAATGAAGTAAGATAGTTTCTGTTGGTTTGTTGGTTGTATTGTTGTACATACATGCATCAGACACACAGAAAAGTAAGCACGTAACTTTTTTTAATTCATTCAGTTTATATGAAGTTTAAACCAATTTTTTTTTAAAGCGAAATATTGTCATCATTTTAAAAGGTAAATAAATAGATAATTGGAAGTAGGTCGAGCATGAACATTCGTATAGATATGAAAAGATAAAAGAAACATTACGTTTTTCCAACATATTTTACCTTCATGTAGAACATTTTCGTTAGGAATAAAAATCATGAATTCAAGCTATGTCTTATAGTGCGTTCTTGTAATCATGATTAAAGAGAAAATAATATTTTATTATTTAGTTTTAAATTAAAAATTAAAATTTGTGTAATTCAGAGTTCAGATAAAAAATGTGTAAAACATAAAGTTGTACTTTAATCGTTTCGTTTTAACAAAAAATTTAAAACGTGCATCTTGAAGAAGACGAGAAAAATATAGCGCTTTTTATTCATTTTAATTTTTATTTGATAAGAATTCGGTATATGAAAGTAGCATTTTAATTAAAACATCATAAGAAGCACATATTTACTTTCAAAAGTAAAGAGTAAAAGTACATAGTGTAAACAACAAACTTGTGCAAAGTCAAATTCAAATAGGAAATTATTTGTCCCTCCTTTTCTTTTAAAATTAAGGAAAGTATTTCCTCAAAAAAGTTAAAAAGGGAGTGGTCACAAACAATACAACTAGTTTTTCTCACTCCTCTCCCCTCTCTAATAAAAGGTGATTCAAAATAAAACGAATACGTCTTTTCATAATTCAGTGAATTATATCGTATCACAATTCTGTGACTTTTAAGTTTTAATAAATGTTATACATTGTACTCTTCTAGTTCACGAGGACAGAGAGCTTCAACTATGAGTAATTCATCATTCTCTTAAGTTTATGAAAATTAATAAAATCTCCATTAAGATTTAAATTTCCAGCATACTCATAAACGTTGAGTTCACGTGGTAAAGCTGTATTTTCAAGTGTAAAGAAATTGTTATACACGACTTCATTTACTTACATTTTTTAACAAATTGGGTAATGGTTATTCTCCTGAATTTTATATTCTCTTTGGTACACTATAGGAATTATTGTTACTTGGTTATATCACTCTATATATATATATAATATATATTATATGTGTGTGTGTGTGTGTGTGTGTGTGTGTGTGTGTGTGTGAGTGCGTGGTTGGGTGTGGGTGGGTGGGTGTGTATGTGTGGGTGTTTTAACTTACTGGAAATTTACGTCATTTGTCTGAAAATGATCCGTGTCAGAGCCATAAACTCTATGACAATCCACTCTGTACAGAAAAGCAATGTGTAGATCAGGGGTCACCAACCTTTTTTTTGTTCACCGCCCACTTTTACGATTTTTTGAAAATTAAAAAAGCTTATCGCCCACCTTAGATCAAAAAGAATAAATCAACATAATCGATAAAATAAATAATGAAATAAATGTTTAATTACCTTTAATGTGAGCCCAAAAGTGGGCGCTACCGCCGAGATTGGTGACACCTGGTGTAGATGATACAAAAACAGAGCTGGACCTAGAAAACCTTTTCAAATAAAACAATACACTGATTAATTTCGAGATTTTTATGAAATGCGCTTTCGATAAGATTTTAACAATATTTTGTAATCTATTCCCATTCTAATTATGTAAATAAGTAAAAGCAAACTGACTTTTCAAGTGTTAAGGTATATGTCGGTCCAACACTGTATATTACCTTTACAAAAGTTATTCATCATGATTTAATTACTCACATAACATTTTTAATAATGTTTTACAGTATCAACGGCAAAACGGCAGCAGGACATTCTCCACCTCCTCTTCAAGGTAAATGAACCTATCCGTGATAGATTTGCAGCTCTTAAAGATGCAGCAAAAAACTTCCATCCAACTGCTGATCTCTCACACTACAAGGATGGAGGAGACGCTGTGAAGCACCTCCAAGACAAAGTTGATCATCACCATATGTTAGAAAAACATCACTGGTTTTCTCTGTTCAACGACCATCATAGGGAAGAAGCTCTTATGCTTTTCGAGGTTTTGATGAGTTGCAAGGACTGGAACACAGCCGTAGCTATTGCTGCTTACTTCCGAGAGATAGTTAATGAGGGAGTGTTTGTATATGCAATTTACACTGCTGTCATCCATTCCGATCTTGGAAAAGGTCTTGCGCTTCCACCTCTGTATGAAATCACCCCACACTTGTTCACCAATTCTGAAGTTATCAACAAAGCCTACTCAGCCAAGATGACACAAACGCCCGGAAAGTTCCATATGGCCTTCACTGGCACCAAGAAAAATCCAGAGCAAAGAGTCGCCTACTTCGGTGAAGATATCGGTTTGAATGTTCACCACGTCACCTGGCATATGGATTACCCTTTCTGGTGGAAGGATTCTTACGGCTACCATCTTGACCGCAAGGGAGAACTTTTCTTCTGGGTCCATCATCAACTTACCGTTCGATTCGATGCCGAAAGACTTTCCAACCACTTGTACATGGTAGATGAGCTTCACTGGGACAAACCAATCGAGGAAGGATTTGCTCCCCACACTACGTACAAATACGGAGGAGAATTTCCCTCTCGTCCAGACCATGTTCATTTCGAAGATGTAGATGGTGTCGCCCGAATTCGTGACATGATCATCATTGAAAGCAGAATTCGTGATGCAATTGCTCACGGATACGTCACGGCTAAGGATGGAGATAAAATTGATATCAGAAACGAACACGGCATTGACGTCCTCGGTGATGTTATTGAATCCTCCACCTACAGTCCAAACACTCCATATTATAGTGCTCTTCACAACCTTGCTCACATTATTCTTGGTCGTCAAGGAGATCCCCATGGAAAGTTCAACATGCCCCCAGGTGTTATGGAACACTTCGAAACTTCAACCAGAGATCCAGCTTTCTTCCGACTTCACAAATACATGGATCATATCTTCAAGGAACACAAGGACTCTCTTCCTCCATACACGAAGGAAGAAGTTGAATTCCACGATATTGCTATCAATTCCGTCGGAATTAAGGGAAAACTCGAGACCTTCTTCGAAGATTTCGAATTTGACTTGAAAATGGCTGTTGACGATACTCCAGAAGTTGAAGATGTTCCCATTTCTGCCATTGTATCTCGTCTTAACCACGAGCCCTTCACCCTGACTGTCGATGTTACCAACAACCATGGAGGTGACGTGCTTGCCACAGTCCGCGTATTCCTTTGCCCAAGATACGATGGCAACGGTATCCTTTTCCCCATCAACGAAGGACGTTGGCACTGCATTGAAATCGACAAATTCTGGAGAACTTGTGAGTGTTTTGTTATTATCGTTTTGTATTTACAACATATGTGTAGTTTTGTTAAAAAATATTATATATAATTTATTTTTTATAGTGCACGAAGGAGGCAATCATTTAGAAAGGAGCTCCACTGATGCTTCAACTACTGTCCCTGACATACTTCACTATCACACCCTCGTCGAGAAGGCTGACGCCGCTGTTGCAGCTGGGGAAGAGCTTCATCTTGAAGGATTCTCTCGTAGCTGTGGTATTCCCAACCGATTGCTCCTTCCCAAGGGTAAACCCGAAGGTATGGAGTTCGCTCTCTTTGTTGCCATTACTGATGGTACCAAGGACGCTGCTATTGAAGGGCTCGATAAAGATGAACACGGAGGAACCCATGCCCAGTGCGGTATCCATGGAGAAATTTATCCCGACAAACGACCTCTTGGATATCCCCTTGATCGTCAAATTCATGACGATCACATTACTGAGCATTTCCCTAATTTGCACAAGAGCATTGTCACAATCACCCACAATGAACATCACGGTGACCATTGATCATAATGACCACGATGAGGAAGAAGAGGACCATCATGAGAAAGCTGAGGATGTTCATGAGGACCATAACTAAAATCACAATGAATAAATTTTCTCATTTCTTTTATTTAAATTTCGTACAAATTTCAAATTCATAAAATTTATATCTAAAAATTAGTAAATTTTTATAAAGCTTAAAATTGGTACAAATAAATATTGTTATCATGTATTGTTTTTAATCCATAATTAATGTAATGAAAGCCTTTGTTTTATATATATATATACTGTGTATATATATATAAAATCATCGACGCATTCACAGTTTACGTGGGAGTTTGAAGAGTTAAACATCTTTTTATATAGTGTACCATTCCGACCATACTTATCATGCACCAGGATTGATAATATCTGGGGATGTCCGCATTATAAACTAATGAAAATTGCAATAAATTAAATACGGATATGGATATTCTTTGGAGTAGACTAACACAGAACATTGTTGCTTTCAGTGGTGATAAACCACGTACAAAAGCCTCGACAGTACTTTGACCGCCTATTTGCTTGGCAATGCTACTGTGAGCTTCTCGTACCCTGAAGTAGGTGTATGGGCGGACTGGTGCTCCAAGTAAAAATATGTTTAACTCTTCGTGAAAATAAAAGAGCAGAGCAATAGTCCGTATGATATATAGTAATAATACAAACTGAAATTAAATTATAAGTAAAATAAAATGAAAATACAACTGATAAGAAGAAAAATAGGAATAATGAAAGGGCAATATCAAAGTGGAGCTATAGACCAACGTTTTTCGAACATTAAGTTCATACCTTAAATGACATATGACAAGATTAGGAAAACTTGGATAGTTTGGAAAACTGGGTTTGCCGATTTTTAAATTTTTTGTATGAGACTGTACTGAACACGTCTTATTACCTCCAGGAGTCTCTGAAGTTTGTGATTCGCAAACATTTGCGAAGCTAGCATCTTGGGGTAAGTTATGTAAAAGTCTGAAAGATGTTATAAAGCAAACTTCATATTTTCCGAATTCACACTGTGTCCTAGTAATGTACTGTATATTAGTACAGGAGGTACTGGAGTGTCTTCAGCTTCGCTTATACACAATCGGAAGATCCTTAGACTCACTGTATGTTTGCTTTAAAACAGAGGTTTCGATATTGTTCTGTTATATCTGAGTCATCACTGAAGGTGCTGATGATAATTTTATCCAAATACTTAAATTCTTGTACTTTAATGGTTCACGCCTCATTTTTAAACTAATTTTAGATGAGTGCTTAGAGATTTTTAACCTTAAACAGAAGGACCTTTAACAGAGGGACTTATAAACACAATATCATCGGCATAAACTGTTATTAATCCTCATGTTTTCTATACAACATTCAATCTTTACCTCACTAAGTGAAGCAATATACATATTAAAGAGCAGTGAAGAGAGCCAAAAGCACTGACTCATTCCGCAGGTGGAACCAAAACATTCGAGCAATACAGGGTGTTTCTAAAGTCCGGAGGCATAGGAAATATTTTAAACTCTCTCTCTCTCTCTCTCTCTCTCTCTATATATATATAATATATATATATATTAGAGAGAGAGAGAGAGAGAGAGAGAGAGAGAGAGAGAGAGAGAGAGTTTAAAATATTTCCTCTTCTAAAAAAGCATATATATATATATATATGCTTTTTTAGAAGAGTGTCGCACAAGAGGAGAAGAGAAAACGAACAATGAGGCCCCTCCCAGGAATCGCACCAGGATCATCCGATTGCTGGTCAGATATGCTATCCATTTTACCAAGAGCCTCCACACCCTCAAAGCTCGTAATTCCCACGTACCTCTTTTGGGGACACTCTTCTAAAAAGCGTCGTTCTTTACATTATATATACACTGTGTCGTTTGCAGTTAAAATGTGTATATAAATAGATAGATATAGAGTGTAACATATTTGTGGATTGTAGTCTATTATGACTTGATCCTCTGGATCCAGTGATTCTATCTTTAGTTGTAAATCGATAATTAATTAGTTTTTAATTGATAATTATTTAGTTTTGCAAAAATTGGTCATTGCAAATGTACAGGCAGTTGTTACATAAATTTCTATGTTCTTGTGGTTCGGAACCCACGTAAAATTGTAGGTCCCCTCCGCCACCACGGAGGACATACACAATACACAATTACGAACACAATTAGGTAGACCAGCATGAGTGGATCCTAGGGTCTTTGTTGGTATGAAACATTATAACATTACATTATAAGCACACCGGACAAAAAATTAGTCACCCCTAATAGCACCGATAGTAGGAAGTTCAAGGTCACACAGAGGGCGCTGATGTAGCATTGGTAAGTGACAAGTAGCGGTGACGTAGCACACAGGATCAGATCTGTTTCGTGAGGTGGTGAAGAACAAAGTGTGGTTGGATATAGTCTGCAAAATGGGTCGTGAGGCAGACGTTACTCAGTGGCAAAAAGGAGCCATCGTGTTTGGCAGAGCCCACGGACACAAAATGTCTGAAGTAGCCCAATTTGTTGGTGTGTCAACGCGTACTGTCCAGCGAGTTTACAAAGAGTGGTGTAGTTCGCAATCAACTGACAATCGACGGCGTAACTGTGGCCGGAAAACAATTCTCGACAATAGGGGCCGCCGCCATGTTTCTCGTCTAGTAACTGCAAATCGTTTTCAAACCAGAGAACAATTGCTCCAAGAAACCAATGAGTTCTCCAGCGACCAATTTCCGAACGGACATTGCGACAAGAACTGCATGCGATGGACATCTGGAGCAGGGTACACGGAAGAGGCCGCTGTTAACAGCAAGTCACAAATTGGCACGTTATAAATGGGCTCAGAGGCACAAAAACTGGACTGCGGCAGATTGGAAACGTGTAATTTGGTCCGATGAGTCCCGTTTTTGTTTGTTCTCTAATGATGGGAGGCGACGAGTACATCGCAGGTCCAATGAAGCCTTTAATCCTGAATGCGTCGAAGGTGTTGTTCAGGCTGGAAACAGAAAGTGAAGCGCAGGAATAGACACCCACGGACTCTGGCGGAACTTCGGGACCGGCTGATGAACGAGTGGCAGCAAATCGATGTTCAGTACATGCACAACCTCGTAGAGTCTCTGCCTCGCCGGATTCGTGCGGTTATCAAGGCCAGAGGCGCCGTCACACGTTATTAGGTACATTCTGAGAGGGGTGACTAATTTTTTGTCCGGTGTGCTTATAACGGCACCCAAATAACGGCACCCTCGGGGATTTGAGGGTGCCATTATTGCGAATTTTCAGTTGTCTCGGAAGTTTTTTTTTAAATGTATTTAATGCGTAAATAAAGGGGGATAAATAAGAAATAGAGAGATAATGAATACTATTTTATTAACTGGTAAATGCACAGTACGTAAATAAAGCAAAAAGAACATTTTAAAATTGAAAAAAAACTATTCTAAATTCTCCACCACGAGTGCTTCATCTGTAGATGGTGCATTTTCTTCAATTGATTTCTTCAAGAATTTTCTTATGTCACCTTGTTGCTCCGGTGCTTGTTTTTTTGTTAACATCGTGTTTTAACCGTATGTGCTTGCATTACTTCTTGCATACTGAAGCTTGGATTTGTTCAAAAAAACTGAGAACCGTGTCCATGCACGATGTGCGGCGGCCCAAGTTATCTTTTCAGTTGCATCATTTCCATTTCTTCTGTGTCGGAACAAGTGCTGCATCTTGCTTTTCAGGATTAACTACACTGTCAATAATTTCTTGATCTGAAAATGTTTGAGTTAATTCAATATTATTATCAACTGCAATCCATTCATCAATATCTTCATCTACGAGGCTATGTAAAGGATTTTCTGTGCTGGTAGATTGAACAGTTTGCATTATGTTGTGTGCTCTGCCTAACATTAAACCATCAAAATCATGTTCGTCGTCTGAAAGTATTTTAAAAGTGCCGTTATCTCGAGTATTCCGTTATTTTGAGTGCCGTTATTTCGGAAGTTTACTATATATATAGCATGAGAAGATGCCCCTCAAAAGGCATTTGGTTCCGCTCGCAGGTACGTGAGGAATTACAAGCTTGAGGGGGTGGAGGCTCTTGGTGTAATGGATAGCATATCTGACCGGCAATCGGATGATCCTGGGTTCAATTCCTGGAAGGTACCTCATTTTTCATTGCTCGTTTTCTCCTCTCCTCTTGTTCGGACACTCTTCTAATATATATATATATATATATATATATAATATATATATATACTATAATAATATAATGGAAAAACAAATATTCCTCTGATTTCAGACTTGTGTTCAAAATTCTGAAATCAGAGGAATATTTATTTTTCAATAATATATATATTATATAATATATATATATATATATATATATATACTGTACAGAGAGAGAGATATTAAAAATAAAAATATTTCCTATGATTCTCGACTTTTAAACACCCTGTACATTGCATCATTTAATTGTAAAAGATTGGTGGGTATATCAATATTTCAATATATTTAATATGTATAAAGTAACTTTACTTTCCTTTAGTTTTTAAAATAAAATATTGTGGTACACTCTATCATGTGCTTTACTTGTATCCAAAGATCAACTACGAGTATAAATAGTCGAATTACTGTCAGTGAAATTAAATACAATTTCCTTCAATACATGGATACACAGATCGGATGAGTGGGACTTTTTAAACCAAACTGATTCGGAGATTGTTTGGAGCGAAATATTCAAAATTTTATGAAATAATAATTAGAATTAATTATTACTGAATAAAGTTTGCGAGGATTGAGTAACGAAGGTTCCTCTTGCGCCATCGTAAAGTTTCTGAAGTTCTACCACGCAACAAAGCATCGTCTGAAGCAAGCCTTCTGGAGATTGGTTCACGCTGACGACTCGGAAATTATTAAGAGTGATTTTTCCTTTACCTCACTTCAAGAATGCCAGAGATAAATTTGAAGGTAATATGAAATATGGAAATGAGTGTTGTAGCCTTTTTTTCTCCCCATGACGGTCCTAAATTTTCTCAGAGTTCCATGTGAAAATTTTGTGGAACTATATTTTTATGTTTAAAAAAAATTAAACTAACGACTCAGTGCCCTCCACAAACTTCACGAGGAGTGAGTTTAGGTGGGAAGTTTCCCCGGAAGACAGCCGCGTGGCTCTGGCTCCTTTCTGAGGTTTGGTGAAAGAATCCAACTCCAATTTCACGGAGAAGGATAGATAAAATTTGTTCATTTCGTAGTTTACGTTTAACACATTTATCTCCATATTTTTTATCTTTCTATCTCTATACGTATATATGAAATTTATCTTGATGAGGGATCCTGGTTGGATTCACGTCAAACTGTTGGTCTGAAGTCGAGTGAAAAGCTTGACCTTCGTCAGAATGAACAATTCTGGCGGAAGCAAATCAAAGGTTAACCAAAGTTTAACGTACCCCTTCTTTTGTGAAAATATTTTGTATACCTCCCTGCGAGAAATAAACTGTGTATACGAGGGAACCTGCAGTCTTTCTAACTACGACTGTATCACTATTTTTCACATAACTAATAATCCTATTACTATTTTTCACCTAATACTTATCTCTTGAAATTATATCTAATTTGTTCGAAAAGGAAATGATCGGTTTCTAATCTTTGAAGTTAATTTCCTCAAAATATGATTTAATATTTAAAAATTAAATATGTCTCACATTTACTAATCGATGTTCATGATTCAAACGTAATTTTGTTTGTCTTTAAAGTGCAAAACACTTCCCCACAGTTTTTATATTGAATGAGAAAAAAATTTTGTTTTGAAATTTTTTAGTGAAAAAAAGCTGCGAATTCACTTTACTTCAGTTTTAGAAATAGCTCAACTGGGGAGTGACAGAGAATTTTTAAGTCTTTCAGTTGCAAAAACTATTTGAAAGCGTGGTGTGAGTAGACGAAGGAAAGAGCGCAAACGGCAGTGGAAGTTCTGTTGTTGAGAAGTGAAGGCAAGGGGTCGGCCAAATTAACGAGAACTAACTATTTTCGTTGTTGACAATAATTTGCAGTCATATTTTTCAGTAGTATCCCCGCGTTTGGGGAGAGGAAGTTGGGGTGTTCTGAAATTCTGCCCCTGGAGGCCTCAGCCTCCGTTATAAGGGGGCCCCTTCCTTAAGCTCCTTCACGAGAAAAAAAAATCCTCCTGTGGGTTCTTTCACGGTCTTTCATGAAAGAAACAAAATCAAACAAAAACAAACAAACAAACACAGACAAAAGCAGATAAAGACAGACTTTGACACCCAATTTTGGACTTATACCCTTAAACATTAGAAATGAAAACTTAAAATAAATATCTGAAAAAGGGTTTAATAGACATAACGATGTTCTAATACCACATTATCTCTTCAAATTTAATTTCATTTTCATATGTTAACAAATTGCGAACATCGCAAAACATATTTTAAATGAAAAACAATTTCTTTGTTTAATATCTGTATTATGAAAAATAAAATGAAGGTTTATTTTTTTAATTTAAATAAATTAATTTCTCTCTTTTTTAAGGGAAATTGACTTATTTTCATCCGATCTGAACCTCAAATACAAGATCTTTTTATACATTCATAACACATGCTTAATTGTTTATTTACTTTTAAATACATAGTTTTCTGTTATTTACATCGCTATATACCATCACATTCACATGACATCTTCTGGTATGTGAACTAATAATTTTACTGCACACCAAATTTCGTTATAAATTTGCGTGTGTTTAAAAAATTTAACAACGTAATTTAAAAATTTTAATGACCTGATATTTGTATGTACGGGGCTCCAATAAACCTTAGTCCCCACCGCCCATGGTCTAAACCATTAGAGGTACAGTAAAACTAAGCATACCTTACAAAAGAGAATTTAATCCTGCATTTAATGAGAAACAATTAAAACTTGGTGTTCCCGCCATTGGCTTCCAAGACAGCCTGAATTCGCTTTGGGTAGCTTGCTGAAAATGATGTTAATAGAGTTTGATCGTTACGCAAATTTCCTAAAACAGTTTCAATGTGTTGCGTCATTGTATCCTTCGAAAATCGATTTGCTGCAGGTTCTTGAAACAAGAGACATTGAACCTTGTCCTTTATAACTGATCCAATGTGTTCACAGACGTTCAGGTCAGGAGAATTTCCTGGCCATTCTTCATTTCTAAAGAAATCGATCTCATGGTTCCGCAACAACTGTTGAGTGGCTAATGCCTTAAAGCAGGGGGTCTTATCGTGCAGAAGTGTGACCTGATCGACATCCATAACATTGTTTGGGTTTCTTAAAAAGGAATGACATGCTGGGATAGAATAATATCACGAAAATACTGTCCATCCCAACTCTGACCATTTGGCTTCAGCACCCACATGAGCTTCTTTGCAGTGAACAAAACAAACACACCAACACAGTCTGGACTTTTTAATAATTCGCGATAATGTTCATTGTCATCGATTTCATCTGGTGTTGTGGCCCACACTCGATCATTTTGGTAGTTAGGCCGACGTGTTACGTAAACAAAAAATTCATCAGAGACAGCTAAATGCATGAAATCATCCACATCCCAATCTTCAAGATAATGGGCAAACCACATTCTGTCATCGGTGTTAAGTTGAGTTTTTCTTGGCTTTGGAAGTTCATGCCAAGGCTTTAAACCTTGCCTATGACGGTGCAGTCGAATGATCTCACCGCTAACGATCTTTCCTCAACACTTCGATCTCTCTAGAAAGTTTAGCACAGCTGTTTTTCCGCTTACGCGTACCACTTTCAATGATGTCCTTTGTTTCCTGAGAGAGTGGCAAATTTGGGCGCCCAGATTTGGTTATATCCATTTCACATTCATCCAAAGTTTTATTCCAATTTCTTTTGACGAAGTCCTCACTTCTTCGCAACTTTTTGGCAACCCATGAACGTGTTTGTTATAAAGGTGGCTCCAGCATCACGAGCTTCCCGAAATGTTATTGATCGTATGTGATCTATCACACGTTGCCTCTCCGAGTCACCAATTAATTGAGAAGCCATTATATTATCACTTTATCAGCTAGAGTAATTTTAATACCTGCAATAAATAATGAATTTTATATTTTTTAATCACTAAAAACTATTTCGATATAAGTAAACATGTAAGCTGCAAATGGGAGGGCTAAGGTTTTTTGGAACCCCTTATGTACTGATATTTAGGCTAACATTTCGTGAATCAAAACACGTAAATAAGCGAGATAATATAGCCACGCTCTCTCTCTCTCCTCTCTCTCTCTCTCTCTCTCTCTCTCTCTCTATATATATATATATATATATATAATATATAATATATATATATATAAGCATGAGGATATTCTATCCAGCAATAATTACAGAGCTATTGCTAACACCTCTTGCTTCTCGAAACTACTAAAAAAACTTTTGTTACTACACCGCTTAAATGATTACTTATAAACTAAATGAGTTTGGTTTTAAAAGGTCCCACTCAACTGATCTGAGTATCTATATATTAAGGAAATTATATTTAAATACACTGACAGTAATTCAACTATTTATAGCTGTTTTCTAGATATAAGTAAGGCATATGATAGAATGAATCACAATATTTTATTTACAAAACTAGAAGGCAAGGAAGTTCCCATGTACGTATTAAATTTATAATAACATAATATACAATGATGAAATACAAGAATTTAAGTAGTGGGGTCAAACCATCTCCTTAACTGAAGACTCAGATATAAGAAAATCTCGAAGCCTTTATGTTAAAGCGAATATGACTGTAAGGAGCTTCTGGTTCTGTACAAGTGAAACTAAAGAAACTCCCTTTGTGCAGTAATATATACGAACAGCAATTCGCGGTAATAACGCATAAGGAAAGGTAATTTTGGTAATTATTCGTTTTAGTGCTTTTTCTCCTTTCTGAACCAAAACACATTTTTCTGGTGTTTTTGGTGTGATTTGTTCAAATCTGAACTTCGTTTCTTTGGGAAATGAGCCGTTTTTGAGAAATTTTAAAATTGAAAATTTCGCAAAAACGGCTCATTTCCCAAAGAAACGAAGTTCAGATTTGAACAAATCACACCAAAAAACACCAGAAAAATGTGTTTTGGTTCAGACTTAACCTAACTAACTTAACCTAACCTAACCCGCGTTTTTTTCGCAATTTCTAACCTTCAATAGCAGCGTGGGATGTTTGTACAAATCAGCGGCGACCAACAGGAATAAATAGACGATTTCGCCAGGCCACCAATTTGAACTTGTTGGCCTAGCCGCCCTAGCCAATGCTCACAGACATCGAAGTAAAAGGAACACTTTTTTTGCTGCCGCGCTCGTCCCTAGTCAATCTTCTACAATAATATTGGTCAGCAACTTCTCTATAATTACATTCATGACCACACTGCGGACAAATAAAACACCGTGACTGGTAAAGAAAACTTTAGCACCGTCTTCTTTTTTATAAGTAATCCAAATCACACCCCAGACAAACCATAGCAAAAACCGAACAGAATAAGGATTTTGGAATGAGTATACATTATTGGAGATTCAAAATGCATGTCTCTGATTGGTCGGATAAGGTAACATGAAACAAAAACCAGATTTAATTGGCTGATTTGACCTATGTTTCCTAATTTTGCCACGAGATGTCTCCCCATAAAACTGGAGAGGACGAGGATCGGTAAAATTTTAACAGCGTTAAGAGCTAAACACTCGGTCAATGGCCTATAATGGCTGCTTTTTACGTCTAAATTTTTTTTTTCCATAAAAAATAATTATTACATTTCCTTGATTTTTATCAGTTTCCCTGAGGTTTCAAGGTGTCCTGAATACGAATTTATATGTTAAATTGTCATAGAATGTCTCCTTCTATCGAAAACGAACAAAGCATTAAAACGAATATTAACCGTAATTTTTAATAAATAACACCGTGTAACAAAAAAAATTTTTTCTTTGTTTCTGGGCAATAACCTTTATTTTCTGATTCATTATGCTTCAAATCACTAGAAAAAAGCTGTTAGTGATTTTAAACTTCGGGTTTGTTGTCAGTACATCGATTTTGTTGAAATAAGAATATTATTATTTTTTAACCCTATATGGACATCTGCGACAGATCTGTAAACGCTTCAAAATTTACTATATATTTACCGAAACAAGTACATTTTAACTTAAATGACGATATCGTCAAATTTGTAACGGTTCAAGGAGTTTATATCACGAATTGGCAACTCCTACTGCAGAAAACCGAGCTTTAATGAAAAAAATAAGTTAGTGCGTCAGTAGAAGTAAAAGTGTATGGTTACGCAGTTCGTTTTTTATTTTTTATCACTTTATTTGATTAAAGGTAAGTTGAATAATTTTTTAAGGCTCAATATATGTTGTTAGAGTGGCTGAAGTAATATAAAACAATTCTGATAAACTGAGCACTAGAATATTTTATTGAAACGTAACAATATTGATGGCTCTGACATCCATGCCTTCTTTGCCACGTGGTATAAGGTTGTCCAATTTGTATTATATACAGTGGTGGGCGCGGTACCAAAATTTGGGGGTGCGTTACGCGGTACTGCGGTACCTCAGCATGCCCAGTGCGTTACGCGGTACTGCGGTACTTTTTCAGGTCCCCCTGGTGCGTTCCGCGGTACTGCGGTACTGCGGTACTGCACACAAGAACAACACAAGTAATAGCACATATTTTCAGAAATTGCATATCGGCGAGTTCGCACCTGAACTTTCTGTCATAATGGCTAAAAATCGATCTTTGTCACAGAAATGTAACACACGTGCAACCGGCTCAAAAGCAAGCACTGCACTGAGGCGTTGTGATAGGATGGCAACGTAACATGTTCTGAACGAAAACTTAACGTGTCTAGAGTTAGGCTGATGCAACACACGCAGCATTCGTCTTACTGTACTCCTGTAATAAGGTTTACTTCAAAAAAAGTGTTAATTTTTTGAAAAGTCGTGTTTGTCGGTACCGCGGAAAGTACCGCGGGAAATTTGAATGCGGTAGCGGTACTGCTGTACTTTCAGCGATCCTTTGCGGTACTGCGTTATGCGGTACCGGTTTGGTAGTGCGGTAGTACCGCAGTACCGCAGTACCGCAAAAAATACCGCAAGTGCCCAGCTTTGATTATATATATTACATTATATATATTATATATATTATTATATATATTATATATATATATTATTTATATATATATTATTATATATATATATTACATTAAAAATCACATATTTATGTTCAAAGTACTCTAAATGAATGTTTAATATAGGTAAAAAAAATTTTAAGACAAAAATAAGAATTATGTCCATATAGGGTTAAATTAATCCATTATTTTTACTTTTTCAGACGTGTGACGTGTGACGAAGTTACTGTTATGGCTGCTCGTGGTTGCAAATACCCAGCGGATTCCTTCTGCTACGTGTGCGGCGAGTTCTTCGCAAAGACGGCTAAAAAACACTGCTTGGACAGTTGCACCCGTGCAAAGGAAGCCTATCATGCCTACTTCGGAATGCCAGTCGGTGACCAAGACAAACGCTGTGCACCACATGTCATCTGTGACTACTGCCGCCGCACTCTTGAAGGTTGAGAGGAGACAAGAGGGCAATGCGTTTCGCTATCCCCCGTGTCTGGCGTGAGCCCTCAGACCATCTCACGGACTGCTATGTCTGTATGGTGGACCCAACAAAACGAAGAAGGGGGAAGAATGTGCCTCCCATTGAGTACCCTGACATTCCGTCATCTATTGCACCTGTTCCCCATAACGCGATGGACCTACCTGTGCCACAGCCTCCCTTGAGAGATCAATCTTGTCCAGCAGAAGAAGCAAGCTATGATGATTCCGAGGAGGAGCAAGGTGCGTCATCTGCTGCGCGCCGTCGACGCCGGGTGGCCGGTGAAAGGTGCCCCTACTACCCCAACCAAGAGGACATCAACGACCTCATCAGGGAAATGGCCTTGACAAAGTCCAACGCCGAGCTGCTCATTTCCAGATTGAAGCAGTGGGACTTACTGGACGACAGCGTTCGAATTACTTCCCAGAGGAAGCGGCATCGCGGCTTTTCAGTGTTCTTCACTCTTAGAGATGGGTTGTGCTACTGCCATGACATCAGAGAACTCTTCGACGCTGTGGGCATTCCCTGCAACACCTCTGACTGGCGGCTCTTCATCGACAGTTCATCTAAAAGCCTCAAGGCTGTTTTACTGCACAACACAAATCAGTGGCCCTCGATTCCTCTGGCTCATTCAGTGCACATGAAAGAAGAGTACCAGAACGTCAAAATCCTGCTGAGTGCACTGAAGTACGACCAATTCAGCTGGGAGGTCATTGGCGATTTCAAGATGGTGGCCTTCTTGATGGGGCTTCAGGGAGGCTTCACCAAGTTCCCTTGCTATCTGTGCCTCTGGGATAGCCGAAATACAGCCCTTCACTACGAGAAGAGGAACTGGCCCCTCAGGACCGGCTATGAGGTTGGGGCCCATAACGTGAAGCAAGAGCCGCTGGTGGAGCCAACGAAAGTGCTGATGCCACCCCTGCACATCAAATTGGGCATCATTAAGCAGTTTGTTAAACAGCTGGATCCAGTGGGTGAGGCCTTGAAGCACATCCAGGAGCTGTTCCCGAAGTTGTCGGAGGCGAAGATCAAAGCAGGAGTATTTGTGGGCCCTCAGGTGAAGCGACTTATTGACTCCGACAGCTTTCCTGAGAAGCTGTCTGAGGTTGAGCGGGCAGCCACAAGGCAGAGAACTACAGGGAAATCGTTGACGAACTTGTGGACACGTACCGCAGCATGGGCTGCCGGATGTCGCTGAAACTGCACGTACTACACGCCCACCTTGATGAGTTCAAAGAAAACATGGGAGACTACTCAGAAGAACAAGGTGAAAGATTTCACCAGGATGTCAGCTCTTTCGAGGAAGAGTATGATGGGGGACTATATCTGGAACCTTTTGCGTGAGAGTGAACTGAAATACAATCGCCAATCTCGTAGACAAACTTCTTTTTGATTAAACTATAACGCTAGAATTTTTGTATCAATTCTGTATCAATTCTCCGTAGCAATAACTCTTTATCAACGCTCTGCATCACTGCAATGTATCACTGTCTGTGTATTAACATATTATAATACATAATTATTCCCTACTCGTTTCCTTCTTTTTATTTTCATTTCTAAAGACGGGGCCTGGAGAACTTCATTTTTCATCATTGATTTATCATAATAATCGTGTTAACATCAATTAAAATTATACTTAACAGGATTCATTTGATTTAAAAGCAGATAGTGTGAAAAACCCTTAAATTAATAAGCAAAAATGGCAAAAAATCAATAAATCGATCTCATGAACTCAGAACCGAAGTCTGAACTTGGTGACTGCTCATTTTCACTTATTTATGCCCTAAAAAATCAGAAAATAATAGTTTTAACTCATGGACAAATTTTGTGTTACACGGTGATAATCTGATTCAAAATTAAAAGGGGCGAAGCAAGCTAGACGCAGCAATTAATACAAGATTGTTCATCGATAATAATAATATTGGACCACACTTCACCATCAATTTTGAAATCATACCGTCACCCTTAATTAGGTATGCATCTTCTTCGTTATATATTGCTACAAAGAAAACGGAATAACATATTTTAACGCTGAACTTTAAAAATCCTATTCAGAAGCTTACATATAATATGTAACACTGTACGCAATATATAGCATATATGTATATAGTGGTGGATAATTTGGCTCACTAGTTAGCCTATAAAACATGTTATGTATTCTATAAAATACACTAGTACCTTTAATAAGGTGTTTTGGTAAATATTTACTATTACACCGGTCTCCGGTAGAAAGTTTCAAAAGCTGGTTTTCAATGTTTTTCAATGTGCAGAATTAAAAAATGATACTCATTTCCGTCGCAAATGATTTGTTAAAGAGTTATTGAAGCTTAAAGCTTTTAAAACTTTTTTACCCTTTTTAACCTGGGGGACCCCCAGTGGGAACCGGGAGTTTTTTGTGGGGAGAATCACAAAAACGAGTGGTTTCCAAAGATTTTGAAAGTCAGATTAATACAAAACACATCAAATACCATAGGAAAAACATAAATTTCTCCTTCAAAATTGGCCGAACTTAAAACAACCTAAGCAAACCTAACCTAACCTAACCCCTAAAGTTATCCAAAATTATAAAAAATTAAAAAAAATACCTTAATCACGTGAATTGCCAGGCTGAGGCTCGTCCTCTTCTGAAGATTCGTCCAAACCGAGTAACTCTTATGGTACCGCCACACTTTCTGTTCCTCACGAAGAGTACAATCCGAGTCACAACGAGGACACTCACCACTTGAGGAAGAACACCGTGTGCCCGAAGAAAAGCTGTAGCTTTTTCTGAATTTCCATAAAATTCGGCGATACAGCGAAAATAATCAAAGGAGCACAGACCACAAGAAGCCATGTCCACTAACTGATTCAAATTAAAATCAGGGGAAGTGCCATTTTTTCACCCTTTTCCAGTTAGAGAGTTTAAGCTTCAATAACTCTTTAACAAATCATTTGCGACGGAAATGAGGATCATTTTTTAATTCA
This sequence comes from Bathynomus jamesi, assembly GCA_023014485.1. Classification (NCBI taxonomy): domain Eukaryota; kingdom Metazoa; phylum Arthropoda; class Malacostraca; order Isopoda; family Cirolanidae; genus Bathynomus; species Bathynomus jamesi. The sequence continues at coordinate 462,263 of JAJOZX010003438.1, forward strand.
GCACATTGAAAAACATTGAAAACCAGCTTTTAAAACTTTCTATCGGAGACCAGTGTAATAGTAAAGAAACACCGTGTTTTTTCATTCCTACATAACGATATGTTAGTTTCATATTTCTGTCATAACTGTGCCCAAATAAATAGATATATATATATATATATATACATATACGTCCTTTTTAAATATGGTACACAATTACAAAGTGCATTCAAAGATTGTGCGCCATATTCAGCTTTATATATATATATATATATATATATATATATATATATATATATATATATATATATATATATATATATATATATATATATATATATATATATATATCTGCAGTATTTCAATCTCAACTTTGGAAACAAATTGTCGAAGTGGACACTCATTCTGTGCATAATGACTCTCTTTAACTCCGCTGACCAAACTTGTAGAAAAAACAAGAGAACATTTTGTACCTAAACTCTAAGGCCTAAGCCAATGAGAAGTGCAACCACTTTCAGATCACTTCAGATATGTCAGGAGTGTTTATCATAGACAATATTTTTCAAAAGTAACTGCATACTGTTACATGTTTCTTTCATATGAATTTTACGTGCAGACGAAGCCGAAGGATAAATATTACCGTTGTACGATAGTACAGCTTTCAAACTCAACTTTGATGAATCGATAAAAAGACTCCATTCTTTAGGATTGTGCTTCTCAGCCATATATATACTGTGTATATATACATATATATATATATATATATATACAGGGTGGGCCGTAAGTTTCCATACATAGGAAAATTTAAACGTTTGTTTTTACGTTTCAGATACCCTAAGAATATGCGTTTGACGAAAGAGCAACGAATTGAAATCATACTGATGGCTGGGTCGGGAAGCAGTCGCATGGTTGCAATGAACTTTAACAGAAAACATGGAACGAACATCACACACGACACTGTGGCAAAACTTATTAACAAGTTTCAGAAAATTGGAAATGTTGCAGATCAACCGCGAAGTGGTCCAAGACGTACAGCCACCGATGAAGACACAACATCTACGATACTTACAGCGCTTACACGGAGTCCCAGAAAAAGTACACGACGGTTGTCTGCAGAAAGTGGTGTCAGCAGATCGAGTATCAGGCGCATTTTGAAAGCAAACAAATGGCATCCATACAAATTGCATATGGCACAGCATTTGAGTGAAGACGACCCGGATAGACGGATGGAATTCTGTGAATGGGCATTAACCAAAGTGAACGAGGATGCAAACTTTTCAACTAAGATCTTGTTTACTGATGAAGCAAATTTTTACGTCAATGGAGAGGTTAATCGGCAAAACATACGTTATTGGAGTAATGCTAACCCTAACTGGCTGAGTCCGACGAAGATGCAAGGTGCCGGTAAAGTGATGGTGTGGGCGGGATATGGGGTGACAGAATTATTGGACCAATTTTTGTCAGTGGAAATCTTAATGCCGAAAGGTATCTTAACATGTTGCAAGAAGAGATTTTCCCATCCCTGCTAAACGAGGAAGGTAACTTCCCAGTTTACTTCCAGCAAGATGGAGCTCCACCTCATTATGGTCTTCACGTGCGTCGGTATTTGGATCAGCAGTTTCCGGATGCTTGGATTGGTCGGCGTGGTCCTGTGGAGTGGCCTCCCAGATCCCCAGATCTCACCCCCCTTGATTTCTATCTTTGGGGGCACTTGAAGGCCATGGTGTATCAGGAAAAGATACGAGACATAAATCATCTAAAGGAACGTATCACCAACGCCATTACAAGCATAACGTCAACTGTGCTAATGCGTGTTCATCAACAGTGGGGAACACGTATTGAAATGTGTTTTCAAAACAATGGCAACCATGTAGAGCATATTATATAAAAAAAATGGTTGTCCATAAAAAAATGTTTATTTTTCCTATGTATGGAAACTTACGGCCCACCCTGTATATATATATATATATTAGGGTGTCTCAAACTCATAGGGGGCCAAAAATGTTTTCGGGATACAAATCCGCTCGTGTTGCGCTCTTTTGATGTTTCCAATTAGAAGTCTTCCTGTAAAATTTCAGAGAGATCGAAGGAAATTTAAAGGTCCCGAACTTTGAACACTTTATTTCTCCTCTTAACTGAAAGGCAAATTAACTGAAATATTTCTCTCAAAAGTTCCATCACAAAGATGATTATACAAAATAAACATGTATTTTAATCTTAACACACAAACAACAATTTCAAAGCATCACATTTATGCATTTTAACTAAACACGTGTTTCATGAGATCCGTTTTTGTTCCCTTCCGGCTCACATTCCGTCGGTGTGAGTGGACAGTTCGAAGGAGGAACTGGAGGTCTTCTTCATCACGGCACAGAGGTTTGCTTTTGTATTTCTCAATGAGGGCGATGCCTCGCTCTGCTGCATCATTGACCACCATCAGTTCTGCAGCTCGGCTCTTTGCCAGACGGTAGTTTTCGTCAGTAGGCCATGTTTCAGGGTCTTTGGTGAGGAACGTGGGCTCAACTTGGATAAACTGGAAGTGTAGTGGATCGACTCGTCAGCCACGGACTTAAACGGCCATCCACTTGCAGTCCCTTGCCTTGGACCCGTTTGAGTCCTTTCCCAGGGCGCTTTTTCAGGTTAGCCGTCATGTTACTCTTTTCATTGTCGTCAACTCTGTCATCAAACAGTGCAAGACAGATTAAGTCCTCCGAGATATACCACAGATGACGGAGCACAGCCCGGTAAGCTGTGTTTCCAACGTCCTTGTCAGGGTAACCTACAAGAACATTGCACAGCCTAACGTCATTTTTGGGAGATTTGATGGCGATGGGAGCCTCGTGCCAGTGACGCACGTATACAAGGCTCACGAAGAGAGCCATAAGGCGAACCCCTTGCAGTTCTTGGAGACGAAGTTCGGAGAACTGGGACTGCAGTAATGCTATTTTCAGTCAGTAAATACCTTTGGCCATCCATCTGGCCTGATGGTAAGCCCCTGGAGGCCGAAGCTTGTAACGTCCTACGTCGTCTCCGAGGTACAAGAGGCTCAGTCGAAGTTCTTCATAATCCTCTCGAGGATGATTACCACTTCTTAGGGCATCGCGGAGATAGTCTATTACCTCAAGTCGCATTTGTGAAAGGCAAGCATTGTCATTTATGAAGGCTTTAGCCACCTCGTCCTTGTCAAATGCATCCAACTGACAGTGGTTCATTGATGGCCAGGCCTCCTTGAATCTCCTGAAAAGTGGGATTTGAGGACTTGGTGGTGTTCCTAGGCACACGACGAAGACATCCTTGAGAATCACTTCGTGAACGTGATGACGGCAAGCAAACCATAAAAGAGATCTTCCCAATGCCGCTTCCAAACGCGCACACGCACCTTACACTATCCCTGTGTTTGATGCCGTCGTGTCAAACACCATGCCTATGATCTTGTCCTCAATTCCGACTAGGGTGAGCGCTTGATAGACTGCGCTTGCCATTTGCTGTCCTGTGTCGTCTATTTTCGGTGCTCTAATAGCTCTTCCACACCATCCCCAGTCACCACAACAGCAATCCGATCGACTGACTTACCCTCCTGTTCGATGTCAGTGAGTATCTTTGTGTCCCAGTGGATCTGCAGTCGAGGTGGAAGCTGCTCGAGGTGCTAGAACTGCTGTCGGTAGCCTCTTCTGTGACTCCTACAGCTAGAGCCTCCTCCGTTTGACGCCGGTGTGCCCGCTCAAGAGCTCTTTCCCTTTCCTGTCTTTTCATTGTGGCTGCATTATATTTTCTATCTTCACCTCCCATGTAACTCGTATGTCGATCTGCCCTTTGGGAAATGAGGAATTCCTTGTCTTCAAGAGGGATATCTCCCCGATCCAGAACGTCTGAGCGGGCGACATCAAAAATATCCTCCATATCAGCCAAGAATACATCCCGCTGCATATTGTAAGTCATTCCAGTCTTGTTCTTGTTTTTATGCAAATTTCGATACCTCTGAACCAAAGCTTTCAGTTTAGTCGAGGCATGAACGGAGGTTGTTGCCAGATTCGAGTTGGCTCTAGCACAGATTTCTAATACAGCCGATATTACAGCCTTGACACTGTTGGAATCTGTCTTCTTTTGGTCGCGGTGATGGTAGAAGAAAAGGAGCAACACGTCCATATTACTTGGTAATCGAGATTTAGCCAGCTCTGCTATCGGAGACCTCTCAAGAAGCCACAACTTGATGTTTGATCTTGTCAACGCCATAATGATCAATTCTGAAAACCAAAATAAAGTCACCAAACGTCGGGACCTCTAAATATCATCTGATCGAGTTCAAAATCACACAGCCAATGCTTTAGCCCAAACCACATCCGGGCATAACACGATTGGTCAGGTCGTGTTAAGAAAAGAAAATTGGGACACCCTAATATATATATATATATATATATATATATATATATATATATATATATATATATATATGCTCTCTGAGGGCATTGGTTTCTGCCGCTATTTGGGAGAATTTCGATTTGTGATTGAGTGAGGTCCGTAGCATAATGGTAGAGCGTCCGACCGGCAATTGGAAGGCCCTGGGTTCGATTCCCAGGCGGTTCGCCTCATTTTTCATTATTTCGTTATCTCTCCTCCTCGTGTGCAGAAACGTTCCTTAATACTTATGTCGTTTCTATTCATATATATATATATATATATATATACACTGTATATAGTGTAGTGTCCCCAAATTAAGGGAGAGGCATTAGATCTATTCAACACTGAAGGAAAATAGCTTGGTTGTCAAGGATCCAAGACTTTTTAACCAGTTTCCAAACAATCTCAGGAGAGCCACAGCAGGCAGAAAGTTAAAGTCCTCAAAAGAAGACTAGATGCTTGGCCCAGTACAGTAACAGATGAACAGTGTATCTGTAGATATGCGTGGCAGAGAGTGAAAGAGAACAATTCGCTCATTCACCAGGCCTACAGGCAAGGTCCCCCAACATTGTGTGTGTGTGTGTGTGAAGACAGACCAATATAAGGAGTTGCTACGAGGCTGCGCGGTGTGCATATATATATATATATATATATATATATATATGCTGTAAAGAACCATTAGACGAATGCGCTTGAACACCATTCGGTGTTTCCTCTTTCTTCGTGGTTATTTTCATCATAAACATTATTCACTTGTTACTTTCGTGAGATAATTTTCATATACAGTATATACCGTATATATATATATATATATATAAAAAAGGAAAAATCCAAATTACTTCTATGCGAAAGGGGAAACAAAGACATGCGAAGCCATCGGGATCTTAAGGAAGAGAAATAATTAACTAAATGACGATCTAAAAGAAATATCTGAAACAATGAGAGCCCAGTATGAATCAGTTTTCAGTACCCAAAAAGCGACAAAGCGATACCCGACATAGATGCTTTGATTTTACCCCAGAAGATGTAGCGAGAGGTATACGCAAATGAAATCACACTCAGCTGCAAGTCCGGACAATTGGAACGCATTATTGATTAAAATTTGTAAATATGAAATAGCTACAACTTGGTACTGTATATGGAGGAGAACATCCATAGACTGGGGAAATATCGAGCATCTTGAAAAGAACAAACATTGCCCATATATATATATATATATATATATATATATATATATATATATATACAGGGTGTCCCGTAAGTCTGGACCCATAGGGAAAAATAATAAAATTACAAAATAGTCCAAAAATTTATTACATAATCTGTTCAAAGTGTCCGCCGTTGTGTCGCACACATAGTTGAACGCAATCTCCACTGCGACAGCACTTTCTGAATCACAGTCGCAGAAATTTCTTGACACGCCTCCACAATGCGTGCTTTAAGGTGGAAAATGTTCTGAAGTTTGACCTCGTACACTTTGGCTTTCAAGTGGCCCCACAAATAAAACTCCAGCGGAGTAAGATCATAATAAAAAAATAATAAAAATAATAATAAAAATAATAAAAAAATATATTATAAATAAATTTTTGGACTATTTTGTAATTTTATTATTTTTCCCTATGGGTCCAGACTTACGGGACACCCTGTATTATATATATATATATATATATATATAAAGGATGGGTAGATCTCAAGCAAAGAACCAGTGTTATTGGCGGGCCACCTCATCAAAGTAATTGAATGAATACTGTAGTTAGAGAGAAAATCTTTGCTTTCTTGGAGACACTGGAAAGATTCACCGAAAATCAGCACGGATTCCGAAAAGGTACATCATGCCTGTCACAACTAATAGACCACTATATCAATATCTTAGATGCACTGGAAGGCAATGATAACTACGATGTCATATACACGGATTTTGCTGAAGTTTTCGACAAATGTGTTCATGGTATAATAGCACATAAAATGAAATATATGGGAATATCAGGAAAAGTGAGAAAATAGATCTACAGCTTCCTCAGAGAACGTCTACGGGTCGTCAAAATTCAAGTTATATCATCATCAGAATCGGAGTACGTAGCTCAGTATCACAAGGTACAGTACTGGGACCCACTCCTCTTCATTATCATGCTAACAGATATTGACAGTGAAGTAAACACCAGCAGTATAGTAACATCCTTTGCAGACGATACAAAGATCACCAGAAAAATCAAGCGATGTAAATGAAGTGTAGGGCTTGCAGGGGGGGATACGAATAAAATATACAAATGGTAAGAAGACAACACCATGACATTTAACATCGAAAAATTTCAGCTCTTGAGATATTGTAGAAATGAGGAACTTGAACAGACTGCATATTATACCCCAGGTAGACTTGGAAAATCAGAGAAGCATGAAAGCGTACGATCTGTAATAATGACCGATGATGTGAAATTCGAAATACAAAATCAGATAACGAAAAATAAAGCAAGAAACCAACTCGTTCTTCAACCAAGTCAGGCCTAGGGGATGGAACACCAGCTTGACCTTCGTGTGAAGAGAGACCATCACACGGAACATCAACGAGGTTAACGAGGAGATACATAAAGCATATATAAATATATATATACACACACACACACACACACACACACACTTATATATATATATATATATATTATATAGTTTATGTGAGTTCGAACGATGGTTCAGGGTCGACCTACAGACGATATCTCTGCAGCGGTCCGCATCATTTATATACACACACATATATACATACACCAAAGAAAGGAAGAACTTAGCAAAGCAAAGCAAATAGTAATAGTAATACTTTATGAATGAAATTTACGCATATCCAATCTTCACAAGTCGGCAGAGATGGCTTTTCAGAGGAGGCATGGGAGGCGGGGCCTCCTCTAGTTTTTATATTGCTAATATGTGAATGATATTTTATCAACCTATTTTCGCGATTCTTTCTGTTTTTCCCTAAACACATCCACGCGCATAACTATATGATATGACAATAATTTTACAAAATAGCTGCTAATTATAAGCCATAAAACAAATTCAATAAAATTAAATTAAACATGTAAGAAGTACTTCTCAAACTTTGAGTTTTAAACATTGTGCTTCGAGGCATCATGCAGCTTCCACAACACCCGTTCACACACACACACACACACACACACACACACACACTCATTAGTTTCTGAGTCTGGTTCGGGATCTATGAACCTCGCCAAAGGTACACCTTTCTTATTGCACAAATGACATATTCACATTGAATACACTCTGTTGCGGATAGCATTAGAACAAGTAAAGTTAAACCAAGGTTTTTTTAGCATTAGCAGTAGGGATAAAATATAGGATGTACACCTCCATGCCCGAGAGAATTAAATCCCTGATGTGCTCAGCACACCCATAAGAGCCCCGGCCATGGATGCAGTAATCATTCCAGAGGAAATCACAGAAGTACTGCCTAAGGGTGCCCCAATAGTGGTACTGAAGGGACCAAAGGCGCCTCCTCTCGGAGGATCCAAAAGCCGTATTGGAGCGATATGAGAGGAAGCAGCTATAAGATTGTGATCGGAGGTCCCCATCGAAAAGTTTCACAGAGTAAGAAGAAGGATGAGAGATAATAAATAAATCCAGAATGTTGGGCCTATCCCTAATGCAACCGGGGATACGAGTAGGTTAATCTGCTCCAGGTCATTTAGGATAGAAAAGTTGTAAGCTAGTTCACCAGGGTTCACAATGAAATGGGAGGAGAGCCAAAACTGGTGGCGAACATATATATATATATATATATATATATATAATATATATATATATATATATATATATATATATATATATATATATATATATACACTGCATATACACGAGATTTACAACACAATGTAAGATAGGAGTAAACAGAGCAAAAAGAATAACTGTGCAGATACTGAGAACCTCTAAACGAGAGACAGGAATGTAACGACTACTCTATTGAAATGGCCGATCATGGCTTCCTAATGCCATCACAAAAGAATGTTTTTGGCTGTGTGCGTAGCCAGTCATGCACCGCCTCCTTCAGGTAATCATCGCCTTGGAATCGCTGACCTCTCAAAACATCTTTTAGTAGTCCAAACAGGTAAAAATCCGAAGGTGCCAGGTCTGGACTGTAGGCTGGATGGTCGAGAACGTCAAATTTAAGTTCTTGAAGGCATTTTCTAGTCTGTGCAGCGGTATGAGGGCGCGCATTGAGGTGTAACAGAATAACACCTTCCGACAATCTCCCTCTCCGTTTTGTGCGAATTGCTTGCTTTAACTCATTCCGAAGCATGTCAGAATACGATGCACTTATTACTGTAGTTCTACGCGCTAGATAATGTTCAAGGATAGGGCCTCGTGTATCCCAAAACAGTGTTAGCATAACTTTACCTGCTGACGGCTGCGCTTTGAACTTCCTTGCAACGGGAGATTGTCGGAAGGTGTTATTCTGTTACATGACAATGCGCTCCCTCATACCGCTGCACGGACTAGAAAATGCCTTCAAGAACTTAAATTTGAAGTTCTCGACTATCCAGCCTACATTCCAGACCTGGCACCTTCGGATTTTACCTGTTTGAACCACTAAAAGACGCTTTGAGAGGTCAGCGATTCCAAGGCGATGATGACCTGAAGGAGGCGGTGCATGACTGGCTACGCATACAGACAAAAATATTCTTTTGTGATGGCATTATGAAGCTTGTACATCGCTGAACTAAGTGTACTGAGAAACAGGGAAACTATGTTGAGAAGTAGTGTTTATAATCTATTAGATGTGAAAATAAAATTGTCAAAATAAAAAGTGCAGATACTTATTGAATTACCCTCCTGTGTGTATATATATATATGTGTGAAAATTATTTCACGAAAGTAATACGTAAAAAATATTTAGGATGAATAAAACCACGAAGGAAAGGAAACACAGAATGGTGCTCAAGCGCTTTCGTCTAATGACATCCTCAGGAACACTGAAGTAAATAAAGAGTTCGAGACTATATAGAGGTCACAAAAAAATATATATACTAAATATAGAAATAAAAATTGTGGGAGGAGCATAGAAATTTGTAAGGAAAAGTACCAATTTTAGCACTTTGCCCTTCTTGTCTAAATCCGTTCTGAACGAATTCAACACAAGATCAAATGGATTGTTTACAACCAATTTTATAGATAATGCCTGAATGATATATAGGTCACACAAAAAAAAAAATATATATATATATATATATATAAATAAATTGAAAAAATAAAAATTGTAAGAGGAACATACAAATTTATAAGGGAAAACTACCAAAGTTTTAGCACTCTGCCCTTCTTGTCTAAATCCGTTCTGAACGAATTCAAAACAACAGGATCGAGTTGAAAAAGATTTTGGCTTATGATAAAGTTATTTGTTAATTGGATAATAGCAGACTCAAGAATATTTCTATTAACAATGTTGCTAGAGTGAAACAAAACTGAAGCATTATTCCAATCAATACAATGGGATAACTCTGACAAATAGACAAAAGGGCAGTGGACGATTGTCCCGTTCTAACGGAATATTGATGCTGTTTTACACGTGTGTGCAAATCCTTTCCCGTCTAACCAATATAAAAAGAATCACATTGTTTACAACCATTTTTATAGATAATGACGGAATTATTGGTAGAGCTTTTTTTACTTTGATATTTTTCAAAATATTGTTATATGAAAATACTACATTAATATCCAAAAGTTTAAGTACATTTTTCACAGGCTTTTTAGGCATTGGTAATTGCTCAATAACTCTGGGTGAATTATAAATATGGTTCTGGTAGAACCTTAAATTTGTTGTACAACAGATCTCTTAGACTCCTACATAAATTACCCCAGAGATGCTCAGCAAATGTTTGCTCTCCGCAGCTATCCGCAGCTATCCCGGAGGTAACAAGACATGCTCAATACAGTCTAATGCAAAGAATTAAAAAATCAGCCAACTCGATTATCCAAACTATTCATCAGTCCTGCCATATGTCTTCTAAGCTATGGAATTCATGGTATGAAAACGTCTGTTTGTAGCTCCACTTAACTCCGACATTACTGTATTATTTCTCATTAATTGTATATATTTATATCCTTATGATGTGAATTGTCATTGTATTATTAATATTTGTCATATGGACTATGGTCTGCCAATAAACTTTTTCATTTTCATTTTCATTTCATTATTATTTCACAGAAAACAAAGACTTCCCGCAAACTTCTATACATAGAAATATTATTTTATGTTCTCTCAAATCAGTCAAAAAAGGAACTCTTGACGAACATTTCTTCTCTCAAAAGACGTTATGTATCATCAAATGAAGTTAGTATATCATCTGAGAAGAAACTTTGATATCCAAAAGAAAGAAACTCTTCCCCCAAGAATGCACTCTCAAAAAGAAATTACAAGTTCTAAATTTACGAGTTTTTATTTAGTTTTCTCATAATGAGACAGAAGTTGGATGTTTTACAGATAACGAGAATATATAACTTGATCTATGCCGATGTATGATATTAATAAACCCCTCACAATATAAAATTTGCGAATTATATATACAGAAACGTGATATTAATTTTAATATTACTAACTCTGTTATGCAATTCCATCCTAGAAGGTCAAACCAAAGAGCTAATATCATTTTCAAAATGAGAGTTGAATCAATAGAGTAAGTAAAAGAACTTAGGTACAGTTGCCCACATATGTAATGTTCCTCGCCTCACAGGCGATTCCGTACATGTGGCAACGCCGCAGTGTTAGTCAAGGTACCCCAACTGGGTGAAGGTGGGGTGTAGGGAGCACAACCGAGTCCAACAACATATAACACAGACATATATATCTAAAGGACAACTGAATGTGCATTGTGCAGTCATTAACATACAGGTAATTATAATGTAATGTATGTGTTCATAAAGATAAACAATTAATATGATCGTGAACAGTGTTGAACTCCATGCAATTTATTAGTCTTATAAGGGGTTCCAAAAAACCTTAGCCCCCCCTCCATTTGCAGCTTACATGTTTACTTATATCGAAAGATTTTTAGTGATTATAAAAACATATAAAATTCATTATTTATTGCAGGTATTAAAATTACTCTAGCTGATAAAGTGATAATATAATGGCTTCTCAATTAATTGGTGATTCGGAGAGGCAACGTGTGATAGATCGCATACGAGCAATAACATTTCAGGAAGCTCGTGATGCTGGAGCCACCTTTATAACACGTTCATGGTTTGCCAAAAAGTTGTGAAGAAGTGAGGACTTCGTCAAAAGAAATTGGAATAAAACTTTGGATGAATGTGAAATGGATACAACCAAATCTGGGCGCCCAAATTTGCCACTCTCTCAGGAAACAAAGGACATCATTGAAAGTGGTACGCGTAAGCGGAAAAACAGCTGTGCTAAACTTTCTAGAGAGATCGAAGTGTTGAGAGGAAAGATCGTTAGTGGTGAGATCATTCGACTGTACCGTCATAGGCAAGGTTTAAAGCCTTGGTATGAACTTCCAAAGCCAAGAAAAACTCAACTTAACATCGATGACAGAATGTGGTTTGCCCATTATCTTGAAGATTGGGATGTGGATGATTTCATGCATTTAGCTGTCTCCGATGAATTTTTTGATTACGTAACACGTCGGCCTAACTACCAAAATGATCGAGTGTGGGGCCACAACACCAGATGAAATCGATGACAATGAACATTATCGCGAATTATTAAAAAGTCCAGACTGTGTTGGTGTGTTTGTTTGTTCACTGCAAAGAAGCTCATGTGGTGCTGAAGCCAAATGGTCAGAGTTGAGATGGACAGTATTTTCGTGATATTATTCTATCCCAGCATGTCATTCCTTTTCTAAGAAACCCAAACAATGTTATGGATGTAGATCCGGTCACACTTCTGTACGATAAGACCCCCTGCTTTAAGGCATTAGCCACTCAACAGTTGTTGGGGAACCATGAGGTCGATTTCTTTGGAAATGAAGAATGGCCAGGAAATTCTCCTGACCTGAACGTCTGTGAACACATTGGATCAGTTATAAAGGACAAGGCTCAATGTCTTTTGTTTCAAGAACCTGCAGCAAATCGATTTTCGAAGGATACAATGACGCAACACATTGAAACTGTTTTAGCAAATTTGCGTAACGATCAAGATCTATTCACGTCACTTTTGGCAAGCTACCCAAAGCGAATTCAGGCTGTCTTGGAAGCCAATGGCGGGAACACCAAGTTTTAATTGTTTCTCATTAAATGCAGGATTAAATTCTCTTTTGTAAGGTATGTTTAGTTTTACTGTACCTCTAATGGTTTAGGCCATGGGCGGGGGAGCTAAGGTTTATTGGAGCCCCGTACAGTAATAAGGTTCCATTATGATTACTGCAAATAATCATAGCCATGGAACTGGGAATTTCGAAGCTGTTTCGACGCCTGGTGAAGAGATGGCAGGAGACTGGGAATCTGCTAGATCGTCCTAAATGTGGGGCACCAAGAAAGACCACCCCAGAAGGCCGAAGAATAAGCAACGAAGTGCAGAACGATCCTATCAACAAACTTTTGCAACAATATCTGGCCTATGTTCTGGTCTTTGATAAGCTATAATGCTTTCAGCGATTTCAATCAATCTTGGATTGCAAGTGAACGTAATAAATACTGTGGATGCGGTTTCCAATATTTTCTTACACTTGCCATACCGTCTTGATAATTATGCTGCATTACTTTCGGGCTGTTTTGATTAAAGATACTAATTTGACGAAGATATTTTGTATTTACAGTATATTCCTAAGCCTGTTTTTACACATAGACAGCTTCATGTAGCTTTTTGTAGAAATCCTGTATTTGAAGAAGTCATGTTGCAATAGAGATACTAATTTGAACGCAAATGTTTTGCGGATCTCTCCTATTACATAATTATAAAGAACTTCCAATTGTGCACAAGCGAAGTTAAAGACACTCTTTTTTTCAAACTTTCTGCATTAACATCTATCTACATTAATATCTATCCATCTATTTTTATAAGATAGGTAGGTTTTTAGAACTTTTAAAAGAAGGTTACACCTACAGTAATATAAACTCTTACGAGTCATGAAACTGCCCTACAGTTAACTTGTCTCTAAATCACTTGCTGCACCAAGAACATGGAAGCTTGTCTAATCATTTATCATCGAACCTCCAGAGCTCTGAAAACATGATTCTTCCTTATTATCCATACCGTAAAATTGAGAAAATGCCTTTAAGCGAATAATGTTTAAATCGTTAACATACAAAAGAAACCAAAGCGACTTAAGGGTGGATTCCTGAGGTGCTTGACAGTTAGTAAGGAGGAAGGATATATTTGTTGGGATGTAAAATCGGGATTTAATAATGAATATAAAATAATTCATAATGTATAAATGTAAGTTAGGTTTAATAAATGAATTATAAAAGTTAGGAAATAGGTCTATTCTAAATTTAAACAAGAGTACGTGACATGAACCACAAAGCCAGCACAACAGGTTTAGTTTTGCTAATACTCGCATTCACGTTCAGCCAATCAGGCATAGGTTTGTTATCACGTGATGCTCTCCTCTAGTCTTGCTTAATAGGTAGGAAATTATAAAAATTAGTGAAACCATGTATTAATTACTGTTTTTCAGGTTTTAGGTTCGTAGATAATTAGAAGACAAATAATATGCCAAGCGAGAATGGAACTGCAAATCTGCTCGATTAAAAAGGCAGCGCATCGCTGAGCACAGACAGAGTGAAAAAAGTTGAGACAAGAAAACATTGCACAACACAATTTCTGTCCTTTGCACAAATTCTGCTGATTTATACGTATTTTGATGCGCTGATTACGAATATATTATTATTTTTTCTCTACCACCCACCATTTTTCCAGAAAACAACGTTAATATTCCACGAAAATTATCCAAATTACAGGGTGGGCCGTAAGTTTCCATACATAGGAAAAATAAACATTTTTTTATGGACAACCATTTTTATTTATATAATATGCTCTACATGGTTGCCATTGTTTTGAAAACATTTCAATACGTGTTCCCCACTGTTGATGAACACGCATTAGCACAGTTGACGTTATGCTTGTAATGGCGTTGGTGATACGTTCCTTTAGATGATTTATGTCTCGTATCTTTTCCTGATACACCATGGCCTTCAAGTGCCCCCAAAGATAGAAATCAAGGGGGTGAGATCTGGGGATCTGGGAGGCCACTCCACAGGACCACGCCGACCAATCCAAGCATCCGGAAACTGCTGATCCAAATACCGACGCACGTTTAAATTTTCCTATGTATGGAAACTTACGGCCCACCCTGTATATCAAACGCCCGCAAAGCAAAGGAACAGCTCTACGGCTATTGGTCATTATTATGGCACGTGTTGCTCACTGATTGGTTATTCGAAAAGTTGTGTTGTTCTGTGATTGGTCTAAAGGTGGTCAAGTGATTTCACAGTGGCTGCCAAGTAGAAAATTTTTATTTTCTTTCATTGTTTCAGGTGCTCTGTTGATGTTTGGTGTTAAGGTACTTTACTGCTGCATCTACTGTGTTTATTAACTTCTTTTCTCGAAACCATTCATTGCTTTCGCTCTTTAACTTCAATAATGTCTAAAAAATGTGTAACTACTGCCGATTTATTTTGTTATGCGTGTGGCGAACTAACACTGAAACCCCACAAACAAACATTTACCCCTCTGGTTAAAAAGGCATGTGAATTATATTCTCGATGCAAAGTGGGTGATCAGGACAGAAGTTGGGCCCCCCACATATGTTGCAATTCGTGTGCAAGGAGCTTAAAAGCGTGGTTACAAGGTTCACGTCCATCAATGCCGTTTGCTGCCCCTATGGTCTGGAAAGAGCCAAAAGATCATGTTAATGACTGCTACCTTTGTTTAACAAATATACGAAGTTTCTCTTCGAAATCCAAACATGCAGTACGATACCCAAACCTGCCATTAGCTATGCGACCAGTTCCTCACGATGAAACCCTGCCAATTCCTAAACCACCAAAAGATTGGACTTTGGACGAGGAATATTGCCAATCCGGAATTGAAATTGAATCACAAGCAGCCACCTCACCTTATTACACAGGCAGAAATAAATGATGTCGTCAGAGCTTTGAACCTTTCTAAAAATCAGGCTGAACTTCTAGAATCTAGGCTGCAAGGGTGGAATCTTTTAGAAAAGGGCACCAACATAACTTTATGTAGAAAGCGTCAGAATTATTTCATTACCTTTTTTTCTACAAGTAATGGTAGTGTTTTGTAATGATGTAGACACTTTAATGGAATCTTTGAGGCATCAACACAAGCCGGAGGAATGGCATCTCTTCATTGATTCCTCCAAATTAAGTTTGAAAGCAGTGCTTCTACACAACGGAAATACTTATCCTTCTGTCCCAATTGCACATGCGGTTCACATAAACGAAACATGAGAATATGCGTATTTTACTTAGCTCCATTAACTATAATAAATATAAGTGGAATATTTGCAGTGATTTAAAGTTATAGCCCTTCTCCTTGAAATGCAGTAAGGGTACACAAAATATTGCTGCTTTTTATGCGAGTGGGGCAGTCGCGCTAGAGACCGCCATTTTGTCTGTAAAGATTGGCCTGACAGAATGAGTTTTGTTCCAGGACAGACAAATATTTCCAACGAGCCTTTAGTACAGTGTTTCCCAAACTATGGATAAATTACCCCATTAGGGTAATTTGGCTTTTTCAGTGGGGTAATTTGGTACTCTGCACATACCTCTAAAATACAGAAAGTGCATAAATAAACGACAAAGCAACACTGGGACTGACTTTACTGGGGTACAGGTAGGGTGGGGGTCATTGTGAAGGTATACATGTGAAAATGGGGTAATAACTCAAAAAGTTTGGGAACCACTGTAATTTAGTAGATCCATAAAAAGTGTTATTGCCATCACTTCACATCAAACTGGGCTTGATGAAAATTTTTGCGAAAGCTATGGACAAGAACAGTGAGGCGTTTATTTATTTGAAGAATATATTTCCAAGGTTAAGCGAAGATAAAATCAGGGAAAGAATTTTTGTTGGCCCAAATAAGGAAAGTTGTGAAGGATACCAATTTTGACAGCAAATTAAATGAGGTAGAAAAAGCAGCATGGGTGGCCTTCAAATCTGTTTGTTCAAACTTCCTTGGTAAAGTGAAGTTTGACAATTATGTTACTGTTGTGAATGAGATGTTAAGGTGCTATAAATCTATGGGTTGTAATATGTCCTTGTAGGTGCATTTCCGGGACTCTCATTTAGACTTCTTTCCAACCAATTTGGGCGTCGTTGGCGACGAGCACAGCGAAAGATTCCATCAGGAGGTAGCCATTATGGAAAAGCGGTTCCAGGGAAGGTGGAATTCCAGTATGTTGGCTGAATATTGCTGGTTTCTCATTAGGGAAACTCCCGAGAGTATGTACAAACGAAAAACATCAGCCAAAAGATTTTAATGTCGTTCTGATCTTGTAATAATGTGGTATGTATTCAATATATTCTAATCTGTATATAAGACTTTTATTACACATCCCTTCAGAACGGTGGGTGATATTGGTATTCTGACTTTAGATTTGAACTCAGCGTATCCCGATTTATAAAAATCACTTCGTTTCGTTTAAAAGACAGAAATAGTTTGTAATTTTGTCGTGCAGTGATAATCAAAGAGAGTCGTTCGAAGCAGTTTGTCCATCTTAAAGTCATTTTGCTCTCCTTGTTAATTTTGTCAATTTCTCTCTCGGGAATTAGCCCAGTAAAACCCAAAGCTTAAGGGCCAAGTTAAATAAAATAAATAGTCCAGCTTCACAATTATTTATGTCATTGTAAATTGTAAAACCAATGTATTTATTTTATTATTAATAATAAAGGTTATTCAAATTGAAATTCAATTCAAATATTCAAGCACGTGGGAAATAGGGCTTCTATTTAAAATGAATTATGAACACTAAATTCAATGCATTACCTCCTAGGGCTACCGACGAAAGTGAATTCTTTCCGAGCCTAAGTCTTTTCATTCATGTCACGTGCGAGGCTATATCTTTTTTGAAGGCCAACTTGATTTTCAGTGAAGGCTTTAACCCTCTCTCTTGAATTATATAACGTAAGTGTAAAGTTAAAGTAATTTGCGAACATAAGATTAAAAGCATAAAAATATTGGTGGTTCATAATAAAACAATTTATATTACTGGACCAAACTAAGTTTATGAAGTTAATAATATGGACTGATATAAAAACATTAATTTACTTAGTTGTGGTTCAATGTAAAAACCTAAGAAATAATCTG
This sequence comes from Bathynomus jamesi, assembly GCA_023014485.1. Classification (NCBI taxonomy): domain Eukaryota; kingdom Metazoa; phylum Arthropoda; class Malacostraca; order Isopoda; family Cirolanidae; genus Bathynomus; species Bathynomus jamesi. The sequence continues at coordinate 479,929 of JAJOZX010003438.1, forward strand.
AATTATAAGATCATTGGTCACGTTACCATCCTGAGTATGGGTGTGTAGTCACACACCAACCTACGAACGGAACAAAAGGAAGGAAGTTTCAACATGACGTGGACGGCAACCTCAACTCTCTGAACCATGAACCTTTTATACGAGTATTTCAGAAAGAAATGCATAATGCTTTCCGTCGATAAGGTACAACAAACCAACTTTCTTAATTATTCCACGAAATATGTAGTCATATGTTTCCTTAATTAACATATATGTTCAGCAAAGTCAAACGCTCTGCACAAACCTACAAAAATTGCTAAAGATAATTTTTCTTATAAAACAGATCAAATGTATTTAACAAAGTGCAAAACAGCGTGTGTACAGTACAAGTGTTCTCTAAAAGTCTGTATTTCAACCTTTCAAATATTCCGTGCGACGATTCCTCATTTCACGAAGATCAAGCTTGTCGCCCCTCCTCTTGAGTTGGCCTGGTGAAGTAGAGAGTTGGTTTCTTGTGCTCTCCACCTCACATAGCAAAGGTACGCTCGGCGCATCTGGGATTGTTCTGAGCCAGACGTCTAATCTTCTTTTGAGGATATCTACTGAAACACCACTCGTGTTCGTTAGTTCCTTGGACAGCTGGTTAAACAGTCTTGGTCCTCTCACAACAAAACTACTTTCCTTCAGGGAAAGTATGTTTCCTGTCTAGCCTTTAATTTGGGAACACGACACAATCTTCATTTTCTACTTTTCACTGTTGTTTGGGAGATTATAGGGTTCAGAGGAAGATTATGGAATAGTTCCTCCATTATTTTCCAAGTGTAAATAATGGTGTACCTCTCTCCTTCTTCTTTCCAGTGAATATAAGTTTAATTTACGTAACCTTTCCTAGTAATTTAGTTCTTTGCATCCATTGATCTAGGTTGTGAAAAATCTGTCAATGTCTTCCAGCTGATTAATGTCTTTTTTATATGTATTCCAACTTGGGTATGATCAGTGTTTTCAATAGAGGAATCATTATATCCCTTCGTTTAAAGGTTCTCAGTATCTGTCCAGTTATTTTTTCTGTTTTGTTTACTGTTATCTTATTTTGTGTTTCAAATTTCCCGTCATCAGTCATCACAACACCTAAATCTTTTGCTTCAGAATTTCTCTGAATTTCCTGTCCATTTCGGGGAAATACTCCATAGATTTTAGGTCTTTCCTTCTTCCGTACCTTAACAGCTGAACTTTCTCAGTGTTAAATTTCATATTATTGCCTTCTGACCAATTGTAGATTCTTTTCATTTGTGTTTGTCGAAATATATTCGAACTTGAAGAACACATTGGCAAAGTCTGTGTATATCACATCATAGTTTTTATTACTTTCAAGTGCACCAACAATGTTGTTATAGTGTTCCATTAGTTGTGCTAAGCATAATCTGCTTTTCCGACGTCTCTCTCTCTCTCTCTCTCTCTCTCTCTCTCTCTCTCTCTCTATATATATATATATATATATATATATAAAGAGAGAGAGAGACAGACAGACAGACAGACACACAGAGACAAAATTTTCAATCGAACAATAATAATGAAATATTTCATAATCCTGCCTGATCATATAAATGCTATATTTAGTTTTTATAAATCAATAAAAGTTAATGGCGGGACATTTGCCATATAACATGAAAATAAGATATGATATTAATAAAGTTTTCATCATAAGAAAATTTGCAAATTATATTCACAAAAACGTGAAATTAATTTTATTATTACTAACTCTCTTATGCAATTCCATCCTAAAAGGTTAAACGAAAACGCTAATATTATTTTCAAAATGAGAGTTAAATCAATAGAGCACGTAAAAAAACTTAAGTATCTGGGTCAAATTATCACCAGCTCCTTGAGTGACGACTCAGAGATAACGCAATATCTAAGTTGCTGTGCTGAAGCATTTTCTTTAAAAATATAAGTAATACGTAGTTTGGGTCCTTCTGTCTGGGCTTCTGTTTGTCCGGCGTTTTTCTCGGAAACTGCTGAACGAACGGTACTCATCCCAACACCGATGGAAAGGTCTCAGTTCTGAGAGCATCCGAAGAATATTTATTTTTTCATTCGCACACGCGTGCGCAGACGCACGCAGCAACTTTTAAACCAGATATAGAAAAGGGTCATATAAGTAAAACGTTGCTTTTGGTCTGTTTAGGCAGAATATAGGGAATAATCTTTATCGGGTGCGAGTGCGCATGCGCATACCCAACTTTTAAACAAAGACAGGGAGGGAAATAGTTCATAGAAGAAAAAATGTTCTCTTTGTTCTGATAAGGCGGAGGGGGTGTGGTGATGGTGGTGGTGGTGGTGCGGGTCATGTGGAAAACTTGAAACCGGCTTTTTTTGGCGGGTCTCGCTAGCTGAAATTTGAAGGTACATGAACTACACATACAGCAATACACTTGATTTCCCGAGTATATGTTTTACTGTTAAATCATGAAGCAGCTCTTTTGGTTCAATGTGAAAAACCCTTGCAACAATATCTGGCCTATGTTTTGGTCTTTGATAAGCTTTAATGCTTTCAGCGATTCCAGTCAATCTTGGATTTCAAGTAAACGTAATAAATACTGTAGATGCAGTTTCTAATATTTTCTTACAATTGCATACCGTCTTGATAATTCTGCTGCATTGCTTTCGGGCTGCTTTGATAAAGATACTAATGTGACCGAAGATATTTTGTATTTACAGTATATTCCTAAGCCTGTTTTTACACATGGACAGCTTTATGTAGCTTTTTCTAGAAATCCTGTATTTAAAGAAGTCATGTTGCAATAGAGGTACTAATTTGACAGTATATGTTTTGCAGATCTCTTCTAGTACATAACTATAAGAAACTTCCGACTGTGCACAAGCGAAGTTAAAGACACTATTGTTTTCGTACTTTCTGCACTAATATCTCTACATTAATTTCTATGTATCTATTTTTATAAGATAGATACGTTTTTATAACCTCTAATAAAGGTTCTGGGTAATCCTTAAATTTACTTTATAACAGATCTTTAAATTGCTGGATGCTAAACACAAATATTCAGTAACCACAGTGTCTCGAACCTCCCAGAGGTAACAAGACGTGTTGAATACAGCTAATGCGAAGAATTCAAAACTCAGACAAGTTATTCATCTGTCTTGCTTTGTCTTCCAGAGTATTAGTCCGGTAGCACAGACCCTCTGATTTTACTGGAACCCTGCATTGTTTGTTATAAAGCAAATTTTTACATATTTTGAAAGCTTATACCACCCCATTCAAGAATCCATCGGGTGTACACCTGACCCCCCGCTTGGCTTTTTCAATATTGCCGCCATTTTCCAAGATGGCCGACGAAACTGAAAAATCCCATATCCTGGTCAATACTTGATAGATTTTGATGATCTTGGTGTCATTTCTAGGGTTTTTTAGGATGATGAGTCGCTCTGGAGGGATTGCAGATACTTTGGGAGTCATTTTTACCCACATTCGTCAATACTCAAGGTCATTGGAGGCCAAACGCCCCAGAAATAAGGAATATCCCATATCCCGGGCAGTCGTGGAGATATTTTGGTGATCTTACTTTCGTTTTTATGGTTTTGGGCGAGACTGAGTAGTTCTATAAGGTTTAAAATGAAATCAGGGATTATTTTCCCCATGGTAAGGTGAATTCCAATATGTCTAATTATTCCTCTTATTTTTTTCAGGTTGTTGAGATTATTGCTGATGGTGCTGCCCACCTGGTGGTTTGATGACGTCTTGGTTGTACTCATTCCAAAATTGTTTTTTGACTGCTGAATATGGAGAATATACCAGGTGAGCATTGTTTAGTTTTCATTTGCTGAGGATAAATTATTTCAATGCGATTTGTACTCTGATGAATAGGTAAACAAATTTCTTATTTTTCAGGTTCTACAAAAGCTGCAGACGAATGTTTCTTCAAGGATTTCCTGCGTAGCTGTCCTGGAGGTCAGAAAGGTCTCTCAAATTGTGGGAGGATTCAGAAAATCATAGATAGCAGCGACATCAGAGGGCAGCCAGATGTTCGAGCGAGACTAGAGCCTCTCTTCGAAGATGGAGCAAAAATCCTTTGTTGTCACAAGAACTGTGTTTCCACTTATGTGTCCAAGCGGAATTTATCAGCATTCATGAAAAAGAGCGAATGTGATACCCCTACAGTGGAGCCAAAAAGACTACGTAGTGCTGTTCTCAGTGAAGGCCCAGTATATGACCCTAAAGAACACTGTCTCTTTTGTTTGAAAGTCAGTGAGTGTATATTACCTGAGAAATATGACATCAAAGTTCCGATGCACTACCGCATTCCAGCATCTAGGTTTTTGACCGATAAGCTTGGTGATAAAAAAACAAATTACAAAGATGTGTTGATAGAAAAGTTTAAACTGAAAAATGATGAGCAGGGACAAGTTGTACTCAGTAGGTTGTTGGGCATGAAAGGAGATTTACCGGCTGAAGAAGCCCGATACCATAAAGATTGTATGTCTACCTTTCATGTTGAGGTTGAGAGAGCTTGCCAGAATAAGTCAAGGGTTGAAGCTTTGTGTGTAGAATTGTCGAAGGACAAAATGAAACCATGGAATTCAATTGAAGTAGAGAAGCTTTACAAAGAGTTAGGTGGTGAGAAGTTGTCACGTAGGTCGCTCATTGTAAAAGTTAAAGATTACTTCAAAGACGAAATTGTAGACTTACATGGGGATGGTATCGCTACGTTGTTAGTTTTCAAAAACTATGCTGCCTCATACCTGAATATTGCAAAAGATTGTGAGGAATCTGTTGATAGTGATGAGTGTGTGAAGAAGCTGGGCAAGCAAATCGCGAGTGAGTGCAAAAAGAACAAGGAAGAATTCACTTCTCATCGTACTCACATAGACAAATATATTGCTTCCGAATGTATGAGTGATGTTCTTATGCAATTGCTTACTCGTGTAAGTTCGAAATTCTCTGACTCCCTGCAATCCACAATGGTTGGAAAAATTGTAGCAAGTGTTGTTACAAATCAGCCTACTCCACTCCAAATAGCACTGGGTGTTCTCATAGGTGACCATAAGCAAATCATTAAAGAGTTGTACAAGTACAATGTAACTTGTTCTTATGATGAAGTGCGGCGTTTTATGCGCTCAGCTGCTGTTGTTGCAGCAAGAGATGCTGTGTGGTCGGGTTTGAATGATGCTGCACTTGCTGGTCTTGTGCAAGTTATAATTGACAACTTTGATGCAGTTATTCAGTCCCAAAATTGTAGATTAAACTGTCACAACCTTGCAGCCAATGTTCCCTCTAATTTTTTTTAATCCATGTGCGCAAGAAATTTTCGTTGTGCATACATTTAGATTCATGGTGAAAACTGTGCACTTTTCTGAGCGCTATTATCTTCAAAATGAAATATATAAATATAAATATTAAATACTTAATAAATATTATTTCCATAAGGTGATAGCTTGATCATTACGGTACTATTAGATGGATATTAAAAAACTGTTTACAATATCATATATTCTCAAAAAAGAAAACATTTTATCCATTCTAAAAATATGAATAAAATAAAAAATAGTAAAATAAAATTCAACAAAATAAAGAAATAAATAAAATAACATTAATTGAAAATTACTATTTTAGTTATCATTTCTCAAAACAATTTTTAGCATTTAGCAATTTAAAATAGACTATCAAGATTAATACATGATTTTATCCATTCACAAAATAGAATAAAATAAAAAATAATTTTTTTTTTATGAATTATGAGATAAATACTATTCGTTTTTATGCAAAAATAGGTTTATATTCATTGCGTTAATGTATAAAAGAAAAAAAATGCAAATACATAGAGTAAAAAAATCTGTGTGGCGTAAATGCGCGGACGTCGGCGAAGTCGGGCGGAAGGGGTTAATATTTAAAAGAGCGACTGTAGAGTATGTTGATGCAAATGGTCAGACCTTGTGTGACGGTATATTTTTTAAATACTTCATTTACTGTCGTGACTCATGATACGCTTGAGCCTGTGCGTATTTTATTTTGCTGTGTGCGCGGGTTTCACAACGCGTGTGCGCGCGCACACGCGCACACCTTAGAGGGAACATTGCTTGCAGCTATTGTAACACAGCCCAGATCACTTGAAAACGACAGTGCGAAGGTCATTCCTAGATTATCAAAACAAGAAATGTCAGTTCCCATAAATTGTGAGCTGGAAGTTGTGCCATACTCTGGTCCGAAAAAACCTCCTATGTCCATGGAGTCAACCTGCTCATTTGAGCCTTCTGAGAAGCTTACAAGAGCAGCCGAAGTGTCACTTCACCGTGCAGAAGAGCTAGATCTGGAGTTCTTCAGACGGATAATGTTTGCTGGCACGAGTACAATGGCTTCAACACCCGCCATTGTAGAGAGGCGGGAACGATGCCAGCTAAGAAGTCGGCCATCAAGTATATGCCACTCATTAATATGAAGCCAGCGGACCACAACACTGTCAACACTGCAATCAACAATGGCATTAAAGTGACGAGGGAGGGGGAGTCCAACCAAAGTGTTTTGGTCATCACAGCAGATCAATAGATCTACAAGGTTATAGTGGACATCCTGTTCCATACACGAAGTCTTCTGACTGATGTGGTTGCCATCCTTGGTGGAATGCACTTGGTGATGGACTTCATAGGTGCGATTGGCAGTCTAGCAGCGGGAAGTGGCCTGAAAGAAGTTCTCTGTGGCACATTCGGATCAGTGGATAAAATGCTAGAAGGGAAAAAGTACCCTCAAAATGCCCGTGCACTTCACATGCTGACTGAAGAAGCTCTCAGACCTGTATTCTTGAAGTATGGTGAACGTATCAATACCATGGCTGACTTGATGCAAGTCCTTGAAGAACTGGCCTCTGCTAGCAGGACAACTCGTATGTGGGTTGACATCATCATCAAGCCAACTTTTCTCATTATGAAATACACGCGCAGTACACATGAAGGTGATTACGCTCTGGCCATTCAAACAGCTGAAAATATGTTGCCATATTTCTTCGCTGCTGGGCATCACAACTACAGTAGATATGGCCTCTTCTTCGTTCGATCTATGACGTGGTTACCTGAAGAAGTCTTAGATGCATTTATGAGAGGAGAGGCTTCTATGCATCACATGGATGGACTCTGGAATGGGGTGCCAACCGACCAGTTCCTGGAGAGTACCTGGATGCGTCGTGGGAAGGGCCCTAGTGGTGTCATTGGTAACACCAAAAATCCACAAGTGATGGCCACGTGGGTATACAGCCTCAATGCTCGTGTGAGCCTGACTGCTGACCTCCTAGATATGAGTGAGCACCTAGAAACATTCCATCTGTACCACAAAGAGGAGGCAGGAGGTCGCATTAGACATGATGGAGAAGATCGCCAATCACTTCATGATTCCCTTTCTAAGTGCATGGACCCAATGGATCCAGAGTCACATCCAGGAGGCAACTTATACAATATTCAGACAGGGCAGCTTGCATCTCCAGATGCCAATGCCGATAGAGCTGTTAGTATTGGAAAGACGCAACTGGCACAGTACGAGTCATCATGGCCACAAGGCTTTTATGGCACCATTTCCAAACATGTCATCACCTTTGCAAGTAAAACGAAACATATCAAGGTGGATGCCCACTTGGTTATGGACCAAGAAGCGATTTATGCACGCATCATCGGTTTGCTGATGAGCGAACGCGAACTTGACTTGACCCATGTATTCTCAACAGAGCTTGCGGCATACCCACCCGCACTGTTCCAACCAGATGGCTTAATGAGAACTGCAGCTAAGTCCGCATTGAAGCAGAACTTGGGAATGGAAACATCCTCTCGAATATGGGGTCGACCAACAGTTGTTATCATGGATGTGTCAGCTGTTTTGTGGACAGTCGACTGGCCTGCTAGTGGCACAGTTGCTACTTTTATCCAAACCTTCAAAGTATGGCTACCGAAACATCTTTCTCATGCATCTGTAGTACTAGCTTTTCATCGCTACTATGATTTCTCCCCGAAATCAAGCACTCGGGCAATGAGAAGCGAGAGCAGCAAAGTTCACAAGCTGACCTCAAAACCCCATTGCCTACAAGAGACGCTGTTCTCACGTGTACCGCGAACAAGAAGCAACTAAACTTGCTGACAGTGAGTATCTCGCAAATGTAACCCAAGACCATGAGCTAGTGCTTGCAGGATGGCAGACCATACCGACTTCCATTGTTCGAGGCAGGAGTCGAGCAGCATTGGAGCTCTCATCATCTCATGAAGAGGCTGACGTGAAAATAACACAACACGCTATCGCACAAGGTGAGAAAGATTCTGATGCCCGCATCTCCATCATTTGTGATGACACAGACGTGTTTTCCATGCTGACTCACTTCTATGAATTTAAGAAACAAGGCTGTCCCATGATTATGGAGTCTCCAGTGCGTGGCAGAAAATCAGTGGACATCCGAGCAACTGCAACCCAGCACAATGACATCATCCCACAAATCCTCAAACTACACGCTTTGAGTGGTTGTGACACAGTTGCAGCAATACATGGCATCGGCAAAGCCACTGCCATTGCCACAGCCAAGAAGGGTCGGAAGCTAGACAAGCTGGGGTCCCTTGATGCATGCTTTGACTATATCGAGAAAGAGGCAACAGCGTTCATTGTTGCATGCTATGGGGATAAAAAATCCTTATCTCTTACTGAGTCTCGTCAGCGAGTATGGGCTCAGAAGACAGGGAAGTCGGGAACTGCTGCACCCAAACTATGTTCTCTACCACCAACAACTGAAGCTTTCCATCAAAATGTGCTCAGAGCCCACTACACTGTGGCGAACTGGCTCGATGCACTAAAGTGTGAACCACAACCACTTGATCCTCTGCATTATGGGTGGGAGAGAGACGAAACAAACAGAGTTCTCATCCCAAAAACAGTTGGTGAAGGAGTGTGCTTAGCACCAGATGAAGTTCTGAAGCTAATCAGATGTGGGTATGAATCACAATCAGCATGCAGGGGGAGTCGCTACGGCTGCATGGGACGCGGAATCCCTTGCACAATGTTCCCTGCACTTCAGCATAAATTGTGGTTTATATCCGATTATCCATATATCCATATAATGTGGGTTATGTCATTTAAGCATTATGATCTGGTTTTATCTGCAGAAAAGATGTTAAGTGCTCAGCGATTAGCTAGATTGTAGAAATTGTCACTGAAATAAAGCAAATACAGTGATGTCAACTGTGGCATTATCATATTTCAAGGCCAAACTTTAACCTCAAATGACCTTGACTTCACCCATGGAGTTGCAAAATGATATCCTACTGTTATCATGTGCCTATAAAACTACTCATCTCGCCCAAAACCATAAAAACGACAGTAAGATCACCAAAATATCCCCACGACCAATGTTCCCTCTAAGGTGTGCGCGTGTGCGCGCGCACACGCGTTGTGAAACCCGCGCACACAGCAAAATAAAATACGCACAGGCTCAAGCGTATCATGAGTCACGACAGTAAATGAAGTAATTTAAAAAATATACCGTCACACAAGGTCTGACCATTTGCATCAACATACTCTACAGTCGCTCTTTTAAATATTAACCCCTTCCGCCCGACTTCGCCGACGTCCGCGCATTTACGCCACACAGATTTTTTTACTCTATGTATTTGCATTTTTTTTCTTTTATACATTAACGCAATGAATATAAACCTATTTTTGCATAAAAACGAATAGTATTTATCTCATAATTCATAAAAAACAAAATTATTTTTTATTTTATTCCTATTTTGTGAATGGATAAAATCATGTATTAATCTTGATAGTCTATTTTAAATTGCTAAATGCTAAAAATTGTTTTGAGAAATGATAACTAAAATAGTAATTTTCAATTAATGTTATTTTTATTTTATTTCTTTATTTTGTTGAATTTTATTTTACTATTTTTTATTTTATTCATATTTTTAGAATGGATAAAATGTTTTCTTTTTTGAGAATATATGATATTGTAAACAGTTTTTTAATATCCATCTAATAGTACCGTAATGATCAAGCTATCACCTTATGGAAATAATATTTATTAAGTATTTAATATTTATATTTATATATTCCATTTTGAAGATAATAGCGCTCAGAAAAGTGCACAGTTTTCACCATGAATCTAAATGTATGCACAACGAAAATTTCTTGCGCACATGGATTAAAAAAAATTAGAGGGAACATTGCCCGACTGCCCGGGATATGGGATATTCCTTATTTCGGGGGGCGTTTGATCTCCAATGACCTTGAGTATTGACGAATGTGGGTCAAAACGACTCCTAAAGTATCTGCAACCCCTCCAGATCGACTCATCATCCTAAAATCCCTAGAAATGACACCAAGATCATCAAAATCCATCAAGTATTGACCAGGATATGGGATTTTTCAGTTTCACCGGCCATCTTGGAAAATGGCGGCCATATTGAAAAAGCCAAGCGGGAGTCAGGTGTACACCCGATGGATTCTTGAATGGGGTGGTATAAGCTTTCAAAATATGTCAAGATTTGCTTTATAACAAACAATGCAGGGTTCCCACCCCCTGCAACCGGACTATATGGACCTTTTGGTATGAAAATCTTTGTCTCTAGCTTTACTGAACACCAATATTGGTATTTTCATTAAGCGTATTTTTTATTTTTTTTTGTAGTCTTAACTTTCTGAATTTTTTATAATTCCTTTTATTATTACTTGCTTCATTATGTGTACAGTATTATTTTTTAAACTTCTTTTTAGACGTAATATTTAGATTTAAAATATCTTATTTTTTTATTAATCGTATCGTTTATTACCTTTATGAATACTGTACTTTTTTGTGAGATTTATCTCCTGCCATTAAGCTTATCATTTTCATTATCATAAGTGCTGTTTAAAAGATATTCGAGGTCTTCTACAAACGTATTTATACGATTATAGTAGAGGGTGTTGCAAAAGTTCGGAATCATAGGAAACTTTTAATATCTACACACACACACACACACACACACACACACACACATATATATATATATATATATATATTATATATATATATATATATATATATATATATATCAGGGGCGACGCCAGACTTTTCATATATGTCAGGCACAAGCATTATGGGCTTGATATGACTTCGATAGAATTCATATTAATGAATATGTAAATTTTGTTTTATAAATAATTTTGCTTTTGTTTTCAAAAATTACTTAAAGCCTACTAAATCAATAAATTGTTTAATAATTATAATAACTTACTTGTATTTTATTATGTCCTTAGAGAATGTTTTCATCATATTTAATCTACCATGAGTCATTTATACATAAACTCCAACCTCCTCGGTTTCAATGCAAATTCTTCGATGACCTTGTCATGTAGAATCTTTTATCTCTCCGGGGAAACCACAATTTCTTTCTCTATTGCAATTCTTGCTAAACATACTAGTCTTTCCTGAACAGTTCTGTTCCTTAGATACGTCTTAATTCGATTTAATGTTGAAAAACTTCTCTCTGTGGATGCACTGCTCACTGGTATAGTTAAAATCAATCCAAACAGTTTTGCGATTCGCTGAAAGCTTTTTCTAAATCTAAGTCAATGCATAATTTTAGCAGTTCTTTGACATTTTTGCAGGCAGTAAAATCAGGATCTTTATAAATGTACTTCAATGTAAATGGGTATCTAAGGTCGAGTAAAAAAGAAAAAAAACTCACACACACACAAAAAACAAAAGAAAAAAATTCAAAGGCATTGAAACGAATACGACACGGTCCCTGAGGTAACTGACAATGAGGAAAGCCTTGCCCAATTCATAGTTGCCACATATCTCTATTTTCACTCAAACAGCCTTCTCAGGATGAGATTTGGCATCCAGCATAATGTTAGGCACTTAGAAATATGCCTGACTTGTAAATTGAAAAACTCGCTTTTCTCTTCTTTGAAAAAATAGATTGACAAAATTATATACTTATCTGATTGTTTTGACAGATGCTATACTAATGTTGATTTTAAATTACATTAAATTTCGTAAAAGTTTCATTGTTTCATAAGTGTGATGCAAGGCATCGGAAATGATGCCTGACCTGACTTTGTGGCTTAATGCGCTCGGTCGCTCAGGCGTCATAAAACAAGTCTGACTTTGCCCAAAGAAACGGCGCATGGAGAGAAGGAAAAATGCGGCATTCTAAAATTTATATTGCTCTAATAAAGTGACCATAATAAATAGATCTTTGAAATACACAAATTTAAATTTCACATGATGACCAGGAAATTAAATTTATTTTTCTTTTAAAGTTAGGTCAGGCTGAGCCTGACTTGCCTGACCCCCGCCGTCGCCTCTGATATATATATATATATATATATATAATATATATATAATCATGCGGGTTGCTTCTACAGAGCTTCAATTTAATATTTAGGAGAAATCCAATGACAAGGAGAAATGTAAATGCCATGAAAAGTCTTCTTTAATGCGCAACGTTTCGAGCAAATACGCTCATCTTCAGGCTGTATGATAACAATGTGAAATTAAAATCAATAATTGAATGAAAAACCAGACAAAGAAAATTTCTATAACCTATTCATAAAGGCAAACTTTAAAAGACTGAAAAAAGAGGGTTAAATTCTAAGTTATACAGATTTACATTTAAAATTAAGAAGCTATTTTTAAATACATATAGTAAATGTGAAATTAATACACTGGAAAAATTAACACTAGTACACTGGAATAATGAAACTAACTAACCTTTCCCTGCAATTTCCGAGGCTAGACTGATTTAAGCACAAAACGAGAAAACATAAGATAAGATAAGATAAGATAAGATAAGATAAGATGGTGAGGGCGATTGGGGAAGGGGGGATTATAAGGAATTGGGGAAGGAGGAGGGATTATAAAAAGTTTAAAGGGACGGCTGATGAGTCAACATTTAACGTCGGGGTCAAAGTTTTAATATAAAGCGATTCCAGA
>JAJOZX010003439.1:0-45000 GCA_023014485.1 Bathynomus jamesi
GTTCATTACCTCACGTAATAATTAAAATTAATCCCATTAATTTAGCCTAAAAAGCTTCTATGCTTCCAAAAGCATAATGAGATTAGAATACTGTGGACATATTAATGCCATATTACATATCTACAGGGTGATGCATAAATGTGTTTCATAAATAGCAGGGAGTATTTTTGAACTACTGTAAGAGTAAAGAAAAAAGACCATATAAACATAGGTCGAGAAACCCATAGGTTTCGAGTTATAGCACGCGACAGAAAAATGAAACGCCTAAAGTTACATTTTATGCAAATACACAGTGTGATACATTTGCTTCATTTAAGTAACTGTTCGAATGTGCCTTATTTATCACACTGTGTATTTGCATAAAATGTAAAAAATCTTACGGAGTTTCATTTTTCTGTCTCGTGCTATAGCTCGAAACCTACGGGTTTCTCGATCTATGTTTATATGGCCTTTTTTCTTTACTTTTAGTTCAAGAATACTCCCTGCTATTTATGAAACACATTTATGCATCACCCTGTAAATATGTGATATGGCATTAATACGTCCACAGTATTCTAATCTCATTATGCTTTTGGAAGCATCGAAGCTTTTTAGGCAAAATTAATTCGATTAATTTTATTTATTACGTGAGATAAGTGAACATGGCAAATCTTTTTACTTTACTTTGTCTAAAGAATACACCATGCAATTTATGAAACACATTTATGCTTCACCCTGTATATCGAAAAAATATTGTAAAACTGTATTTGTATTATTTTTCTAAATATGGTTTTTTGTTGTTTGTTGTTGCTTCACATGTCCATAACGATCATTTAGAGACGTCAGTAAAACGTTATTATACCGTCATATTCTATTTTATATATACATACACAAATCTATATATAATGGCGACTTTTATAAAAAAGGTTTAGATTCCCTCAGCTGAAATGTCGTAACATATTTCAAAGGTTCAATTTGAATTGAAATTCTGCTCACTCGCGCCCATTCCGGGCCAGTTTTCTCTCTTTTTTTTTGTGCTTATTCCCAACATATTCAAAGATATTTCGGTAACAAAAACAAAAGGGGAATCAAATTCAAAAATGGTATAGAGGAACACTGGCACTGCAGCAGGAAAGTGCCTCCACATTGTTGTGTGTTTAAAAAGAAAAATATAAAGGTTTGGAAAAGGGTACCCGCTCTATAAATGCACAATAGACACGCGTCAAAGAGGCATACATGTAGACAAAATATTATACAAAAAAAAGTAATGCCGGTTCTCTAATTCAGTGAATATAATAATATTCATAAAATATAAAAAAGAACAGTTGAAATTTATAAGAATCAGTGTGTCTGTCTATGTTTACGAGGGTTGTGAGACACAGCTTAGTATAAAAAGAGATAATCCACAAATGTTATGAGTATACAATATTACACGCGTTTAAATTGTTATCCTGAATGGAAGGCACGAAATGAAAAAGTGGATTTAATTCTTATGATTTTTCTGGGAATAGCGTTTTTTAGAGAAATTTTAAATAAGAATATAATGTGTTGGCTGACTGTAGCAATGTTAATTCTTATACACACAATTTACACCCAAAGTCACGGAACAGAATTTTCGAGAAATGCATTTAGATCACTCCCCCCTCCCCCCTCCCCCCTCCCCCACTCCTCCCCGACACTCTCCGAATATTTTTTGAAAATTTGTTCGCTTATTGGAATACAGAATGTACAGATAAACATCAGACGATAACCCCACCCAGAAGGTAAAATAAGCAATAAAAAATGGGAATGAAGTCTGAGATAATGCTTTGGGTCATGGCAATGTACGTGTATCGTGCGTGATCGGAATAAGAACACTCGGTTCTGAGTCTACAAACAGTTATAATAATCAGTGAATAGTGCCAGAAAGTGGCACAGTGCTCAGATCAGACTAACGCGGCCAATTACGCTAACTCCTCTATTATGAACCAGCACCATCGGAAGCCGAACCACCAACCTTAGTATCTTCGCATATAGGGAAACGGTGTTACCATTGAGCTACAAGCAGTAATAATAAACATTCGTTTCAGGCAAAAATTCTATACATAACTTTTAAGTTCCACTAAATATACAGGGTGGCCCAAAAGTCACGCACTTTCAATGCAAATGCGTATATATATATATTTGCATTAAAAGTGCATAGTCCCATGGTGCCTGACTTTTGTGTCACCCTGTGTGTATATATATATATATATATCAGTAAAAATATAATAATCATTCAGGAGGATTAGAGACTAACACAGGGCTTAGGCCATCTAATGCGACCCATAATTCCTGGATTATTAATACCAGCATCATCGGGAGTCGATCCACCCCCACCCCCTACCCAACCCTCAGTGTCTTCACTTCACTTATAAGAAAACGGTGTTGTAATAATAATAATAATAATAATAATAATAATAATTCAATCTTGATTGGTAAAAATAAATATTACAATATTACAATTTACAACAACATTACAATAATTTTTTTAACAGAACCTATTTATTTATTTCAGCCTAAGTACTATGGTCTTTAAACTTTAGGCTCTACTGGGCTCTCAGATTAATTATTTATATAAGATAAAAGCATTTCATGCGTAGGTAGTTACGATTTGGTAGTATAAATATTATGATTAATTATTATATAAAACAAACTTCGTAGTTATAATTATGTAATATATAAGTAGGATTAATTATTATGAATATAATTAGATATAAGATAACATAAGGTATTATAAAGGGTTTTTTAAAGCGTTATTTGGTAAGGACATACAGAAGAAATTTCAGACATGTCACCTCTCACGGATTTTCAGTGTAATAATGATAATAATTAATAATAATAATGATAATAATGATGATAATAATAATAATAAAATCGAGGGACAATGACAAATCTCACTGATTTTTATACTCGAAGGTTGACGTCTCTGGAACTTGTAGTTGAAATGAGAAATTAATTCTGTTAGAATATATTAAATGTTGGTCATTATAATAGTTATGAAACCTACGGTATAATGAAGCAATAGTGATGCCTTATATAGACGGCTGGCAAAAGTAAATAGACACCGTCGTTTTTTTTTCATAGGTTTTATTTGATAATAAAAAGTTGGTAGATAATAACCGATTTATTGAATTGGTATATTTTGAATCGTATTGATTTCCCCCTTTATATCATATAAAGCTGATATACGTTCTGGCATTCCATTGATGAGCTTTGCCATTTGCTTTTGAGGACAATCATTGTGGTGTTTATTTACGTTTGTCAGCCTTTTGCATCATCATCATCATCATATCATAATTCACCACATTTCCGTCTGTCTCCTTTTCAGGTTCAAACGGGTAGACCGATTTCCATGAAATTTGGTGACAACACCCTGTGTGATCTCTGGACGGTTTTTAGCAACTTTTTTTTTTTTTCATATCGGGTCCCCCACCCCCAAATCCCAATTTATTCCCCACAAAATATTTATATGCTAAAACACGAAGCACTTAAATTTCAAGATTTTGGACTTCTAAAATTTTCTTAAAATAAACCAAATCCCAAAACGCTTCTTCAGAGTTTCATACACTTTCGCGGAATGAAGAAAATGAAGTTTGTGAATAAATTCAGAAAATAATATGGCCATCAAAAATTTTAGCTACGCGTTGAAAGCCATGATAAGTTAAAAAAAAAAAATTGTGACAAGTTGTATTTGAAATTTAAGTGTTTTGTGAGCTTCAAGTAAAATTTGTGAAGCTGCATTTAAATTTTAAGTGATGCGTGAGCTAATTGTAAATGTTAAACTCTAACTCGCTTAAAGAATACTCCGCCCGTAGGACGGGTAGTTTTGCTTGTATATTCAATACACTGAAGCAATTCAAGAAATTTTCAGGCAATTACTATTTAATAAATGATACATACTTAATGATACATACTTATAAATGAGTGTATAAAACATATGGAATTATAGAGGGTGGCCCAAGATAAAGTAGCCCCATTATGTCTTTTAACAACACTCAATGGGGCTACTTTATCTTGGGCCACCCTGTATATCTATACTAGTGATATATATATGTGTGTAGTGACATTAGCGGTGTCGCCATAGTTTCAGACACTTTCTTATTATTAAAAATCACTGAATATCATGAAGAATGGATATAACGAAGGTTAGGTTAGGTTAGGTTAAATTGATTAGGTTATCTAGATTAGGTTAAATGTCGCGATCCTTAGCTGAAAATGTGAAAATATCACTTTTTCATACTGTAGCCACCTGTGTGTGTGTGTGTGTGCGCGCGCGCGTCCTCCTTCTAACTTCAAACGGAGTTATTGTTGAAATATATCTGCATCTATTTTATTTAAATGTACCCTTTGCAAAATAAAGTGGTCGCTGCATATCTCTGAACTGTATTGTAATCAGTATGTAATATTATCCCGTCTGCGCTTCCATAAAGGAATGCTGGTTTCGTATTTCGATTTGCATAAAAAAATGGGACGAAACGAGGTCCTTCAAGGAGGACATGGAGGCCCTAACCGACGCATTTCCTTTCGCGAGATAAACGCGGAAGATAGAACTATAAGTACCGCGGTGAAAGTGGTACATGTGATCAAATTACCGCGTGCACTCCCATGAATTTATAACGAGTCGATTGAAGGCGGTTCTGCACGGACCGTTATTCTTCAATTTCTGTTTTAAAGCTTGAATAATAATCTGCCATAAATACAATGTTCATAGTTTATTTCATCTTTTCATGCCCATGGTTGTAAATTTGACCAATTTGACATACAATTTTACGAGATTTTAGTCCTTATGGAGAATAACATAAAATATAAAATTGTTTTGATCTTAAACATAATTCGGGCATGAAAAGGTTAATTCATTGGGGAAAGTTAACTCATAGTAATCATTCGAGATGGTCAGAAGTGCATGGCATAGTGCTCAAACCAGTCTAAAGCTGTCCATTGCGTTAACTCCCCGGTTACCACTGCCGTATCACCATGCTACCACCAGGAATTGAATTCCCGACCTCACTTCTTCGTTTCTCTTATAGGGAAATGGTGTTACTCACTGCTGAGCTTCGGACGCTGGTAAAATTAACATCTGAGATTTTTTTTTTTTTAACAAGCGCACGTATCCTCAGTTAATATTCATTCCTTCGTTATATCAACAATCTTTCTCGTTCTTCCGCGCGATATTTAATCGTAAAATAAGACTTTTTTACGACTTTTAACTCCATTTACAAATTAATTTAACGAAAATTAATTACAAAGCTTCTTTTCAAAATTTAGAGCAAAGAAAGAACAAATTCTTGAATTCAAAATTTGAGATAAAAAAAAAAAATGTTCTTTAAAGCAAAAGTTTTGAGTGTTAATTATAAGAGACTGAAAGTTATAACGAACTTCTTCTTATGTTACAACTTTGTTAACTTAATGCGACCATCTTTCGCTAATTAAGTTATTTACTGAAACCCAAGTACAATTATTACAGCACCCTTTGTGAGTAAGGTAATAAAGCCGTTAACTTTACACATACACACACACACACGCACACGCAGAGACGCACACGCAGAGAGAGAGACACACACACACACACACACACACACACCACACACATATATATATATATATATATATATATATATATGTTACACACAGACCGTGCATGGAACAAGGAACTCTTCTTGGAAAATTAAATCCACTATAGTCCGAATATAGTTTCTCAGGGGCCATTCTGGAATGTATCATACAGGGGCGGACTGAGCGGTCGGGCAATCGGGTATGGACCGAGAGCCCGGGCCATTAGGGGGCCCGGCGGCCCCGGCCCGCAATCATCATAATGTCTATTTGGTAATCACAATTGGGTCAAGTGTCAAATCGAACTGTAATAGGAAAAAAATCGGATTTCAAGGGGCTCAGGACCTCATTATGCCCGAGGGCCCAGGTTGCTGTCAGTCTGCCCCTGTATCATATATATATATATATATATATATATATATATATATATATATATATATATAACTTTTTTGGAATATTTTAAGCAAAATGTTTTTTGAAACTTTTTTAATGTACTGGTACAGGTTAGGTACATTATATATATACACAATTTCTGTGTACAGTATATACGCACAGATGCCTAAGTACTTCTATTCATTTGCATAGAAATATCTGTCATCAACTTCGTAAAAGGTCTATAACAAGAAGATTAATTAGGCCAACTATTTTAAAATCAATTTATTGACAATTATTGACACAGTTATTGATAATTACGATAGCTGTTCCAATTAAGTAAAACCTGAAGTTTTAATTGATATTTTAGTAACTGTTAATTAAAATTAGACCTGTCATCATCAATGGGAGACAATGATTGCACTGGATTCGAATTGAAGTGTTTTGGTCTGCCTTGACTAATTAACTAATGCTTTTCATCTTTCTCGATTTTTTGGAAGTGCGTCCAGTAAATTCATGTACTGTATTTAACATTTCGTGCATATTCTTTACTCTGTTGAATACTGGGAAATGTTTGCTGTCGAATACACTACATTTTATTAACTCATTAATTGAGTTCCTTCACATCACGATTTAATGCAAAATGTTACATTTTGTACGTTAAAATGAATCCAAACACCCATCTACACACACCCAAATACTCTCACTACCCATCACTCAGTCCTGATGATGAGGCATCAAGGGTGTATGTATATAGCTTGCTGTAATAATAATCAGTGAGGAAGGCCAGAAACTGGCACACAGCTCAGGACAACTAATGCGTCCCATTGCGCTAACTCCCGTATTATTATTATCAACACAACTTGGAGTCGAACTCCTGATCTCAGTTTTCACTGAGGGGAAACGGTGTTACCCACTGAGGTATGGGCGCTGGCTGAGCGGAATATGCTGTGTGTCTTCCGTCAAGAATTAAAGGTTTCGCTTCAGCCAATGAAAAATGGGAAATGGATGTTTAATATGTGCACGTACGAGTATGTACTAGGGGTTAAAACCGGTATTAATACCGGTATTGAAGAAGTACAAATAATACCGATACCGATATTATGGGTTTTCGGTATTGACAAAAATTGCTATTGTAAAATTTAGGCAATTTAGTCCTCCGATAAGACTGAAGTGGAAGCAGATTCATTACTGAGTGAATACATGCAAGAAATGGACAAACTAGGAAAGTGCCATCTAAAAAAAATTCCATTGATTTTGATGTTACTAATGAATTAAAAGCTTGGAAGTTACTTTACAGAGAAGTGAGAATTTAGAGAAGCTGTACAAGGCACTGCTTTCAATTAAACCTACAAGTGCAGAATCAGAAAGAGCCTTTTCTGCTGCAGGCCTATTTCTGACGAAACTGAGATCAAGTCTATCTGAACAATCCTAGATGCTCTTTGTTTCCTCAAAGCATACTTTCAAATCAAACTAAGAAATAAATATTTAGATACTAATAATTTCTATCTACCCCAGTAGTTGTATAATAATATGCTAAAAAAAAATTCAAATAATATTTTTATTACAATTTAGTAATTTACTGTATAAACTTTTTCGAATAGAATGCCATCTATTTGGAGTTGGGTCATTAATTTATAAATATGGTGAGTACTGCAAGTCCTCAGACTTGTGGGAGGGTTGGTAGGGTGGCACCATAATAAATCAAAATAAATTATTTTTTTCATAATACCGGTATCAATACCGGGATTAGCATAATTGCCTCCAAATACCGGTATTGAAAATTTTCGGTATTATGCAAGCACTAGTATGTACACAGTAAAGGCTTGCTATACCGACTTAAATGGGCGGTCGGAGTGATCAGTGGTTCAGAAAAGACGGTTTAACCGGCCCTCAGATCATATGACTAACATACATTAAGAATCACACTGTAAAAACTATTGGATCACCTGAAAATCAGGGCCCCCAGCATTCTTTAGTTAGCCTTATAAGGCTAACCAACCTAACCAACCTAACCAATCGTCAAGGGCGTACAGTTGACCTAACGAATGGTTCGGTTAAGTCGTGATAGTTTCGTTAGTTAGGCTTATAAGGCTAACTAAAGAAGGCTGGGGGCCCTGATTTTCAGGTGCTCCAAACTATTACAAACATAAGTTCATGAAATAATTTTTTTTTAATTTCATATAAAAAAAAACCGTTAATGAATGCCAAATGAACGCAAACCAATGAGCGTCTATTGTCTTCAACGTCATAGGAATCCTTTCTTGTGCTTGGTTTTAAAACTCAAACGTCACAATGACGTTGCCGCATACAGATTTTTTTGCGATGGGCAGGTTTTAATGTTGGGACAGTGAAGCAAAAAGTCGGTGTACCGGGCAGTTGGCGAAGCGGGACTTTACCTCATATTAAAATACCAAAATACATTTGATTTGAAACAAGCACACACAAACATCAATTACTTCAATTTATTCGACGTTTCTTTAAGAACTGAAACGTTAAGTTCACTTTTCTGTACCTGCAATGCGCAGCAACAAGAATTATCAAATATAATATTTGGGCGTTGCTTTTCAAAACAAAAAACAACAACGTTTCAAAATATTTTTGGAGTGCGACAAAAATAAAATATTTATATATTCAAATGCTAGTTATTATAACGTATATTTCATAACATAAAAACCAAAAAAAAATGAGAGCGAAAGGTCACGATTTAATTAACCAAATTAATTAAAAATTAAACTAATGAATCTTTTTCAAAATTTAACCAGATATCAGAAAAGAAAAATTCAGGTTTTCTGCAAAAATGCTAATTTAAATTCTCTGCATATAACAATAGGTCTTTGTTATTATAATATTTCCTTCTTATAATGAAGGGATGGGAAAGACAATTAAATATAGAATTATTTGCAGTACAAACCCGCAGAATCATTGAAAATCTATAACCGCCCGTGTCCAAAATGCGCCGCAGTCGGGCCTGGGTTTAAGATTATACTGTTTTTTTTCGGATACAAATCTTTGTATATTATTCTTTCGTTCAGGCATTTTAAATGCCATAAAAAAATCAACCACTCGCGAAACCACTTATAAGTATAATTATTTACAGTTGATTCTATACTGAGGACAGGATGAGAGAATGATGATGACATTTGGGAGTGTTTAACCTTCTTTGTAACGGCAAAGGTCATGTGACGGAGGAGATCTACAGCTTTACGTCTGATCCAAACCACGGGTCGCTACATAATGTGGACGCAAAGGACGGTCTCCCATCCAACTACTCTCCAGACACAGTATCGCTTAACTTCGCTGATCGACGAGAAGCGGTATTGGTAATTCTCCCAGGATGAGAGGAGACTTACCAGTCTCCTTCATCAAATCTCAAAATATGATAAAATAAAACCAATCTTCAATGCTTGTTCGAAAACAGATGATATATATAAATGAAAATGAAAATGAAAAAGTTTAATGGCAGACCATAGTCCATAGGACAAATATTAATAATACGAACTGACAAAAGAATACAATGACAATTCAAATACTAAGGATAGAAGTATATACAATTAATGAGAAATAATACAGTAATGTCGGAGTTAAGTGCTGCTACAGACGGACGTTTTCATACCATGAACTCCATAGCTCAGAAGACATATGAACTGATGATTGATAACTGATGAATAGCTTGGATGATCGGGTCGGTTGATTTTTTAATTCGTTGCATTAGACTGTATTGAGCAGTCTAGGGTGTATCATTTTTGGGTCATTTTCAAAAAGTCAAGGTCCAGGAGTCTAATGTTGTGCCAAATGATGTCCTAAACACGAATTTAACAAGCATTTTCTAATCCAACAAATTTTGAATCCCCCCCACCCCCCTTGAAATTTTGCCCATCCCCTTTTCCTAAAAACCCCATATATCTAAAAAACTATCAACTTTACCGAAAAATGTTATAGAATAAAAATGATTTAGAATCAAACGTTCTATTAGAAAAGTTCATTAAGATAGAAATTTACGTATTTTGAAAATTTTCATTTTCTTTTGTCCAAGAGCACCTTATTGTATTAATATAAATAAGGTGCTTAAGTTACATTATTTATGAGTATATTGTGAGTATAATCCAAATTTAAAAATCCTTTTTACATTGAATTTTAATAAACAAGCATTGTTTTTACTCTTATTGTTTCTTTTCAGACTGCTTTATTTGAAAAATAAATAAAAAATGAGTCAAATAGCTACAAAACAGCATGACTTTATTCTTGGTCGCTTGCAGGCTGATATTATGAGTTCATCTAAAATGTTTTACCATCCAATAAAGATGTTCTAAGCCATTTTATTTATTACGGAGAATGCAGTATAAGGGTCCAAAAGTACAAAAGATTCTACTGTTAATGAAGTTCTACAGAAGCTACTAATAATATGGCAAAAAGCATGCATTCCTACTATACATATTAGTAAAAACCCTAAAGGCAGGAAGATGCTGGTAAATCTAGAAGAAATGCATAATAATTTAATCAAGCACAAAAAAAGAGCAAGCTTTGAAAATGAACTCTCTAATTTCATGAAAATTATGGATTCCCTTTTTGACATCTCTTCTCAAAATGCCGTTGAATTAATCCAAAAAGACCGCATGAGAACTGAGCCTCAGAAAGCATATGATATTTCATTCTTAGAAGATCAAAGAACAAAACGAGAAACATGTTTAGGTTTGCTAGATGCAGATTATGCATCAAAAGTACAGCGCAAGTACATTAGGTTAGAGAAAGAGAAGAAACGCAAAGAGAAACATAAATCAGTGAAGCAAGTGAGTGCTACAGCCAGAACATCAGAGACCCTTCTTTCTAGCACGACCAGTTCTGAGACAGACAGCTATGAAGAGTTTCCGACAGAACCTACAGCAGGACCTTCAAATGCTTCCAGCCCCAAAAATATTCTTGCCTCGCCATTGGTTTCCTCCACTGCAGACAGACTTAATCTCTCTATTGGACAACGGACTGTTTTTGCTGCTGCAGTAGCCATTAGGTGTGGCAAGGATATTGAAAAACTGTCTCTCTCCAGGACCACATCTGCAAGAGCCGCTCGAAAGACAAGAAAACGAAAATATGAAACTTGCATCAAGGATTTTACTCCTCCTGATCACTGCCTAGTACATTGGGATAGCAAGCTGCTTACTAATCATGTTCAGAACAAGAAGACCGCCTTGCAATACTTGTTACTGGATACCCAAATGTAGAAAAACTTTATCAGTTTCTATAATAGATGATTCCACTGGATTGTCTCAAGCCACTTCTGTATTTCAAAGTATTGAAAAATGGAACTTGAAGCAAAATGTCTTTGGAGTATCATTTGATACCACTGCATCCAATCAGGATGGATGAAAGGTTTCTGTAAGTTACTTGAAGAACTTTTGCAAAAGAAATTGATTTGGTTAGCATGCCGCCATCATGTGGCTGAAAGAGTTTTGTGTGCTGTGTATGAAACCATTTTGGCCAAGTAAATCTCCTGAGTTTGAGTTATTCAAAGAATTTCGCGAGTCTAAATGGAAGAAAATTAATACGAAATCTACATACAATGTTCTTGATGTTAAATCAAGGTATCAAAGAGGCCTAAAGGAAGAATGTGTAGAATTTATGACCCAATGTTTAAGAAAATCTGACTGCTTTCCACGTGATGACTATAAGGAAGTTGCTGAAACAACTTTAATGCTTTTAGGAGAGGTTCCAGAGAAAACATCATTGGCGGAAACCTGGTGCAATGCACCGTGCCAGGTGGATGGCAATGATTTTGTATACAAATAAAATGTATGCTTTTGCCCACCAAGCATCATATGATGAATCATTGATTAAGAAATTAAAGAGAATGTGTCTATTTAATGCATTAATTTATGGAAATACTGGCTTTTATGTTCTAATTCACTAGATAGTCCAGCTAATGATCTGAAGTTTTATCATGATTTGGTGAATTACAAGAAGGAAGATAGGGAAGTTGCAAATGCTGCTTTGAAATCTTTTGCCAATCATTACTGGTATTTGACGGAGGAAGTGGTCCCTTTGAGTTTCTTTGGATCGCTAAGTAATGATGAAAAAGATAAGATCGCAAAATCCTTAAACAAATATCCAGTTCCAGAAAATTATGTATGGGGCAACCTGTTTTCCCCATTTTAAAGGAAGACACAAAGCTTCATCAGCTAGTAGGTCCAATTTCATGGCATTTATTTCAATGCTGGGGTCAAAAACCAGACTCATGGATAAAGAAACCAGCATCAACATGGGAAGAGGTCGATGACTACAACAAACTAAAAAACATTCTTTCATCTATTATAGTAGTCAATGATACCGCTGAAAGAGGAATCAAGCTGTTTCAAGACTTCATAACAAATGTCAAAATGAAGAAGAATTTCAAGGTCTTTTGCAAATTGTGGAAGAGAATAGAAGACTAATTCCTGATCCTAGTAAAGAGACTCTTAAAAGAATGAAACTCATAAAGAATAGTTCATTAACAGATAGATTAGGTATTTTTATTTGCAGAGATTGTTTTAATTTAGAAGAGGCTGATTTTTTTTTGTTATTAAATATACCATAAATTGTTTTTCTTATTTTTATGTTTAAAAAGCTCTTATATCAATGATTTCTAAAGGAAACTTGTTTCTTTTATTTTTTTTGAGGAAAGTGTTGAATAAAGGAAAAAAAAACGATGGGACCTCACAACTATAGATAAAGTGTAATTTTTAGCTTTATTTTATATATATATAGTTTGAGGTTGTCCTCACTTTGTATAGGCTAGTTATAATAAAAACTAATTATGATTTGCATTATAACTAGCAAATACAAAGCCCATCGCCGCGAAGCTGCATTGGGGTGATGCTTCGAAGGTGGCGGTAACACCTTATTTAAGAAGAAGGACTGCAAAAAATTTTTTAATTTAAATTTTTAAAAGATAAATGAAAATTTTCAAAATTAAGTAAATTCCATTTGATGAACGTTTCTAATAGAACTTTTGATTCTAAATCATTTTTATTCTATAACATATTTCGATAAAGTTGATAGTGTTTGAGATATATGGTTTTTTTAGGAAAATGGGATGCGCCAAAATTTCAAGGGGGGGTGGGGGGGATTCAAATTTGTCGGATTAGAAAATGCCTGTAAAATTCGTGTTTAGGACATCATTTGGCACAACATTAGACTCCTGGACCTTGACTTTTTGAAAATGACCCAAAAATGGTACACCCTATTGAGCACGTCTTGTTACCTCCGGGAAGCTCAGGACATTGTGGGTAGCAAACATTTGCGAAGCTGATATATATATATATATATATATATACCTGTGTGTGTGTGTGTGTGCGTGTATAGCGTGAGGAACTATTTTGGAACCTTTTCCAGTTTGTGTACCGTTTTTCATATAATTTGTTTTTGCTTCTTTTCAGATAAAAAATGAGTGATCAAAAATGAGTTCTTGATAACCTAACCTAACGTAACGTAACCTAACCCACATTATAACTTTCGTCACTTGGGCACAGGATGTTTACTATGCTGTATGTAATGTACTGTAGAAAACGGTACATAAACTGGAAAACGTCCCTATTTTGTATGTTGTTTTTGTTTTGGTTAGCGAAAGCCAAAGTTGGTGATAATTTTTCACAAAAGGAAAAAAAATTTTGAGCCAAACTTTTAATATAATCAGAGGTCTTTTCATCCTCTTGGAAAAAAGTTGAAATTCGTTGACAGAACTTGATAAATTCTTTTCTTTCTTCATTAAAAGAGAGAAAAGAAGGCTCAGTTGCACATGATATAGTTTAGTAACCGAAACGTCAGAAAAGACAAAATGATCCTACTTTTTATTATTATTATTATTATTATTATTATATAGTCTTTGGTTAGCTTCCGCCCGAATTGTTCATTCTGACGAAGGTCAAGCTTTTCACTCCACCTTAGACCTACAGTTTAACGTGGAATCCGAACCACCCCCACCAGTCCAGCGTCTTAACCACTAGACCACTCAGGGTACCCATTTATCTACCAACCACCACTTTCTTTATTGTGTGGAAGAATGAACAGCTGGGTTTTGTTGCATGAGCAAGTGAAATTTTGCAAATGAAGATTAGTTTACTAACCGAAGAGAGAGAGAGAGAGAGAGAGAGAGAGAGAGAGAGAGAGAGAGAGAGCCCTGCTAGATCAGTGAGCACTCATGTAACAGAAATACATTTTATATTGACAAAATTTACATTTCACATCCAGATAAAACGGGAACCACTCAGTTACTGTTGAAATCCTTTGTTACGAAACTGATGATTTCATGTAGGGATATAGGACACATGTTTGACATGGAGGTGATGAGTTTTGTTTCGCGGAAGTCATGATTTTGCCAAAATTCAGTTAATGTTTCCATTATACAGGGTGTTCGAAAAGTTCCGTCATCCCTCTACAAAATGTGCATATTGTAATACCAATTTTATTTTTGTGTGATTAATTGAATTTATATGTGATTCATTGACATTTTTTCTTTTCCAGGTATTAGAGTTGTGTGAACAATGGCAGACCAGTCCACTTACACTCTGAAGGAAAGGATAGTGATGAGCACATGGGCTCATGAAAAGTCACATACTGGTAAAACGATGCATGATATCCAGAATGATTTCAACACAAGATTCAATAAGGCTGCACCACCAAACAAAACGGTATTAAGCTGTTTGAAAAAGCTGTTTGAAACTGGCTTCATCAAGGATAGACCACGGTCGGGAAGAACAACAATGTGAGCAGAACAATGTGAAGGTATGATTGCATAGGTGGCTCGTTCACCGAAAAAGTCACTTCGGGAACGATCACAAGAACTTGCAGTCCTCGTGTCCACAATGAGAGATCACATGACAAAAGATCTCGGCATGAAACCACACCGCCCGTCATTTGTTAATGAATTAAGTGATACAGACATGCAGAAACGATATGAAGCCTGTGAACGGTTTTTGACCGTTTTTCCAACAATTTCTGCATGTGGAACAGTGATTTTTTTCTAACTAGTGTGCAATTTACCGTGGCGCCAAAATGAGAAATGTTTACTTCTGGAGCAAGGAAAATTCACACTTCTTTGAGGAACTGGAACACCATTCACCGCCCCGAAGTCCAGATCTGTCTTCATATGACAATGCGTTATGGGGTTTCGTCAAACAGAACGTACCCGGGTGCTTACCGCACAACAGAGGAACTGAAACACACTGTTCGAGATGCATTTGGTGCAATCACTCCAGCATTGCTGGGTCGATTCTCACACCGCACATGGAGGCGCATAATCCTTTGTTATGAAAATGATGGTGCGCACACAGATATTATTGATTAGTAACTGTAATTAGTAACTATATTTACTGTAATTAAAGTAATTGTTGCTAGTGACTTGTTTCTTAAATTACACCTACCACATATAAATACAATTAGTCACACAAAAATAAAATTTGTATTACAATATGTACATTTTGTAGTGGGTGGCGGGACTTTTCGAACACCCTGTAGAACTGTCCCAGAGGTTGAACTAACTCTTCACTTTCGGAGTTAACGATATAAAGATGCTCTAAACCTGTTTTTGTCTCTTCCACTGAGTGGTAGTTTTGGAGGGGAGGACATGCGGCATAATCCTCTTGAATCATGAATGTAATTATCACAAAAGACACTGGTGAAACAAGGCTGAAGATGATTCTTAAGAATAAGAATACAGTTAGAAAATTGTCTCTCGACGAAGATCGAATCGGGATTTTTAGCATCATGAATTACTCTCCATACCGTTATTTTAAATTAACATGTTAAACTGCGAGCTATAAACAGGATTCGTAAGATACCCAATCACTTTCCATACCCATGTACGGCCATTCGACATAAAATATGTAAAGTGAAGTTCATTCGAGGAAAGAACATATCTTCCAGTACCCATAAATCTTATTACCATCTCCTTGGCTCAAATAATCCTCACTTTACGTTGACGGTTGTAAGTAAGGTTTCTCGCTCAACAACATGTTCACTGTAATTCAGTTTCTGCAAATAATCTCGCTGTGACACTTTCACATAATGTTCAGTGTGCACAAACCATGTTTGTTGACCGGACCTTGTGAGAAGAGGACGGTCTTTTTATGTTTGTTCTATAACCATTAATGGTAACAACGTTCAAGGTTTGCTTTGCATTTATTCTTCTGATTAGGAAGATAATGATGATAATGATGATGATGATGATGATGAAGCTAAAGCTAACAAAGAACCTAAGATTCATTCTAAGGTTAGCCCGAGAGAAAGAAGAGAGTAGGGAGTTAAAAGAAGAGAATAGGGAGTTAAGTAAGTAGCAAAACCTATCATTCGTGGGTTAACATTCATTCAGAAAAAGAGAAAGAAAGACTCACCATCATCATCCACCAACCACTGCCGACAAGTCGGAAAAATAGTCGAAGAGAATAGGAAAGGGGTGAAAGATGAAAAGAAGTAAAATAAGAACGTTTACAAACCATGCAAACACAGTCTTAACTCAAAGGAACACTATCATACCATGCAAACTACAGACATGCAAGTAAAGAGAAGATGAGAAAAAAAAGTATGAAGACTATAACAAAAGGTGAGTTAGTTTACGCTACGAGCTACATCTAAGTTCGTGTTAGTCGATTTTTTAAATATAAATTTAACGCTGGCATATCACGTGCTGGCATGTTACAAGCTGGCATCACTCGTCAACAGACTCAAACCTTGACTATCACCCTCAGAGCTCTTGTTGATAATTGTTTTATTATTTTAAACGACGTTAATATTTTTAAAATGGTTATCTGAACGGTTTTTAAACATATTAACGCTGGTAAAGTTCACGACGGATGCGGGAAGATTATTCCATTTATCAATTACTTTAAACGTAAAAAAGTTTTTAGCGATGTTAGTAATGAAGCGTCTACCACGTAATTTAAATCCGTTATTACGAGTATTGCTATTATCGAAAATGAACAGTTTGTCAAAATGTACGTTATCGATTTTATTAACGATTTTGAAAAGTTCTAAAAGCCACCCCCTTAATCTCCTAGTCTCGAATGAATGCAAGTCTAATAATTCTATCTTCGTAAGACTTGTTGCGTAGTGACGAAATTAGTTTCGTGGCGCGTCGCTGAACCCTTTCCAACCTATCAATATCCTCACGCAAATACGGGCACCAAAACTGAACGGTATATTCTAAGTGAGGCCTGACTAGGGACTTGTAAAGGGGCAATATAATATTCTTCGATTCAATTCGAAATTACGCGCTATGAAGCCTAACATCCTATTAGCTTTTGCACAAGACTCCAGGCACTGGTTCCTAACTTTTAAATCCTTAGATACGCGTACGCCTAAATCTACTTCCTCGTCAACGCTCGCTAACTGTCTATCGTCTATCGTGTACGTGTAATTATTGTTACGAGAACCTATATGTAAAACTTTACGTTTGTCTACGTTAAATTGAATCTGCCACTTATTCGTCCACGACATAATCCTATTTACATCGTCTTGGAGCCTATTTCTATCGTCCACGTTAAGAACTTTACCGCCTAATTTAGTATCGTCTGCGAATTTTGACACGTTCCTGGTCAAGCCTACATCTATGTCGTTAATGTAGATTACGAATAGCAATGGGCCTAACACTGAACCCTGAGGGACACCGCTATCTACATCCAGCCACCCCGATTCTCTTCCATTAACAACGACCCTCTGTTTCCTGGCAAGAAACCATTCCTCTAACCAGTTAGCTACCTGACCCCGTATACCGTGCGCTTTAACCTTCGCAATTAATCTTCTATGCGGAAATGTATCGAACGCTTTTTTAAAGTCTAAATAAATAACGTCAGCCGCTCTATGCTTATCATATTCGCGCACTCTTTCGTTATAAAACTCTAACAAACTAGTTAAACAAGATTTATGGCATCGAAACCCATCCTGACTACTATTAATCAAATCGCGACTTTCTAAGTGATCGACGATACGATCCCTAACTACGGATTCCAAAAGTTTACCGACAATTGACGTTAAGCTAATAGGCCTATAATTGCTAGCTACTGTGCGGTTGCCTTTTTTAAAAATGGGCGTAACGTTAGCTAATTTGAAATCTTCAGGAATAATTCCCGCTTCCAATGACTTATTAAAAATTTTGGTTAATGGGCCTACGCTAACGTCTTTAAAATCTTACAAATGTCTAGGATAAAGCGCGTCAGGGGCTGGAGCCTTGCTAATTTTCAGCTGATCGATATAATGCGCAATCTCACCCTCGTAAACAGTTATTTCACTCAAAATAGTCTCGCTACTAAATGGAATGATATCGTCTACGTCGGCGCATTATTTACGTCTTCTACGGTAAAAACTGTCGTACAAAAGTTATTAAAAATACCCGCCATCGCCTGAGCGTCGGAAGCCAAAGCGCCGTTAGCGTCCACTAGAGGGCCTATGTTATCTTTTATCGGCATTACTGACGTAGTCAAAAAACTTTTTCGGATTATGTTTACTGTGCTGATGATCTACAGCAGCTAAAGCTAACAAAGACCCTAAGATCCACTCAAAGGTTAGCCCAAGAGAAAGAAGAGAGTAAGGGGTTAAAAGAAGAGAATAGGGAGTTAAAAGGAGAGAATAAGGGGTTAAGTAAGTAGCAAAACCTATCATTCGTGGGTTAACATTCATTCAGAAAAAGAGAGAGAAAGACTCACCATCATCATCCGCCGGCCACTGCCGACAAGTCGGAAAAATAGTCGAAGAGAATAGGAAAGGGGTGAAAGATGAAAAGAAGTAAAATAAGAACGCTTACAAACCATGCAAACACAATCTTAATTCAGGATGATGATGATGATTGTCGGAATGGTATTATGAAATATCTCGTTTGTAATCCCAATTAAGATTTTGAGCCATCTATACCTCTACCTTTGACCACATGACTATCCACCAATCACGTAACCATGAGTACATTGGGATATAAATACTAGCACCAACAAAAAGAGACCTCGTTCACATGTACACAACCTTTAAATGCACAACACGTTCTACGTATAACCTAAACACAAGTCTTGCATGTCAGATCGATTGTTTCTTTAATTTTTCTGGGAACTCATTTTATTTCTGAAAGATTTGTGTACGTATTATAAACAAGAGTGGCCCTGAAACTGATCCCTACGGCACCTCAACTCTGGCAAGTATTTTCATTTTATTACCAAATATTTTCAATCCGCAATTCAGTTTCTTAATGCATTACCCTTTAAAAACTTACCTTGTGCCGGTGACGCTTGTCATTTCGTGCTCCTTCTTCCTATCAAAATTAACGGTGTTCAAAGTCAGTGAACCATTGTGTTACTTCTCCACTAAAATTTGTGAATGTGCCAAGATTACGCAGTTACAATCATCAGATAAACTGAAATACTTAACTAGTAATATTACATAAAATACATCTTCAAAATTTTCCAGCGACATCCGGCACTGTCTTTATAGTCCTACCGCAAGCAGTGACCTTGAAGTAACGGGTATACAAACAACCGAACGAACGAGACCTTTAAACGTACGAACGAACGAACGAATGAACGAATGAATTTTTACCCCATAAATTGTGCAAAATGGCTTCCAAAGGTCAGGTAAACACCCTGAAATTAGAAATGAAAGATCTAGCAAATAAGTATAATTCCCTCTTTGACTTAGTGCACAAAAGTAATAGTGTAATCAAAGACCTTGATGCAGTAATAAAAGTTGTACAACATAATAACGAATTGTTAAAGAGGGACAATGCAAAACTGGAATATAGAAATATGGAGCTCGAAAAGAACATTCAGTATGCACACGACGAGATAAAGGATCTTAACTCCAGTCTAAACTCGCTTACTAAAAATAATCGTAGCATGGAGATGATAAAAAACGAGCACGATTCAATTAGGAATAAATTAACAGCCTAGAGCCCTAGACGATAATTCACGTGCAAATAACTTAATCATAATGGGGTATCTGAAACGAATAGAGAAACAAACGGCGAAACGAAGAAAAAGGTGGAGGACATAATAAAAGATAGACTGAATTTGGGGAATATTAAGATCAAAAGTGCTTTTAGATTAAAAAAAACAAATTCCGCCACAAAAAGCAAATTCTAGAGTTAATGACATGACTGAATCTAAGACGCCCACTTCAGCTATAAAAGTAATATGTGAGGATGAAACTCACAGAGATTTAATACTCATAAAAAACAGAAGAAAGCTGAAAGGATCAAAAATCTTCGTCAATGACGACGTATGTGAGGACACGTAAAATTCGTAAAGAAAAGCTCCCTAAACTCATTGAAGAGAGGAGACTCGGGAAAGTTGCCTACTTCCTTGGAGCTAAGTTAATTATTAAAGAATGAGAGACTCCTCCAACACGGAACACTTCGGTCAAAGGAGTTCACCTTGTTAGTGAAGAAGCATTCGAAACTATGAGAACTACGAAAACGCCAGCCGACAGTCGGCACACAGGAGGCCTGCAATAACTCGGCATACAATCTCAACAGCCGACTTTCCCATTCTCGGCTCAACTGGGCGGTAACCCTTTATTCCCGTATTCTGTATTTAGTGAAATTGTTTGAGAACTACTGTTAAATGGCTTTCATCGATAAAGACTTTCGTAGTAAGGGGTTCCAAAAACCTTAGCCCCCCCCCCCCCCCATTTGCAGCTTACATGTTTACCTATATCGAAATAATTTTTAGTGATTATAAAAATATAGAAAATTCTTTATTTATTGCAGGTATTAAAATTACTCTAGCTGATAAAGTGATAATATAATGGCTTCTCAATTAATTGGTGATTCGGAGAGGCAACGTGTGATAGATCGCATACGAGCAATAACATTTCGGGAAGCTCGTGATGCTGGAGCCACCTTTATAACACGTTCATGGGTTGCCAAAAAGTTGCGAAGAAGTGAGGACTTCGTCAAAAGAAACTGGAATAAAACCAAAGGTGGGCAGTTGCGCCGCAACTTGCGGCGCAACATTTTTGGTTGCGCTTGCGCTTGCGCCGCACATTTTTACAGAGAGTTGCGGAATTGTTTGCGGCGCAACTTATATATGCAGTTTCAAGATTAGCGCGCAACGCGCAACATTTAATATTACTTCTCTGTAAAAATAACCCAAGCGAATGTAACTTAAATATTTTTATCTGGCAACACTGCACTTCAATTGTTTACATTCAGTCACATTCTCAATGCGCCAGTATCACTGTCTGACTTTCTGTTGTTTTCGTTTCTTTTTACTTTTTAGTACTAGTACTAGTACTAGCATTATGGATCGTTTTGTGGTGGCTGTGGCCGACA
Source organism: Bathynomus jamesi (assembly GCA_023014485.1). Taxonomy (NCBI): domain Eukaryota; kingdom Metazoa; phylum Arthropoda; class Malacostraca; order Isopoda; family Cirolanidae; genus Bathynomus; species Bathynomus jamesi. Next base: position 21,200 of record JAJOZX010003439.1, read on the forward strand.
GCACTGATTCTGCCGACCAGGTCATGGACAGAGAGGTTGAAGTGACTGAGAATGTTGAGAGCCGTTCCCCTGAGACTGAAGCAAGTGTCAGTGAGGTTTACAGCAAAGTTGTGTCGTTGGTGGACCGGGCCAGGAAGGATGAGAGTTCAGCAGCAGCAGCAGTGATGCGGAAGCGGCAGACAAAGGGGACTTCCTCGAGCAGCTGTACGACACAGGAGTAATAAGCAAACAGAAGAAGGAGAGCACAATGCTGGTGAACAGTTTCCTGGACCAGAGGCCGGAGAAAAATATCGCGAGGAACGTGTTCACTTGCAAGGAACTGACAGACCTCTTTGTGCAGTATAACACACCCATTCCCTCAAGTGCGGCTGTAAAACGTCTGTTCTCTTGGAGAAGGATGTTCTGAAGCCAAAACGGCTGGACTCTCCGATCCACACTTTGAGATGCTGGTGTTCATGAAGGGGAACCTGGCTCTTATGTAGTGATTTTTTTGCATTTATTATATATTGTAATAAAATATTGATATTATCTTTTTCTGTATCAGATATATTTTGTTTAACTTGTAAAAAGGCTTTTTATTTTAATATTATTTTATTTATTTTTCAAAAGTTGCGCGTTGCGGTTGCGCTTGCGGCGCAACTTTTTGAAAAGGGTTGCGCTTGCGCGTGCGGCGCAACTATTTCAGCAGAGTTGCGGTTGCGGCTGCGGCGCTACAAAAATCGTTGCGCGTGCCCACCACTGAATAAAACTTTGGATGAATGTGAAATAGATACAACCAATCTGGCGCCCAAATTTGCCACTTTCTCAGGAAACAAAGGACATCATTGAAAGCGGTACGCGTAAGCGGAAAAACAGCTGTGCTAAACTTTCTAGAGAGATCGAAGTGTTGAGAGGAAAGATCGTTAGTGGTGAGATCATTCGACTGTACCGTCATAGGCAAGGTTTAAAGCCTTGGCATGAACTTCCAAAGCCAAGAAAACTCAACTTAACATCGATGACAGAATGTGGTTTGCCCATTATCTTGAAGATTGGGATGTGGATGATTTCATGCATTTAGCTGTTTCTGATGAATTTTTTGTTTACGTAACACGTCGGGCTAACTACCAAAATGATCGAGTGTGGGCCACAACACCAGATGAAATCGATGACAATGAACATTATCGCGAATTATTAAAAAGTCCAGACTGTGTTGGTGTGTTTGTTTTGTTCACTGCAAAGAAGCTCATGTGGGTGCTGAAGCCAAATGCTCAGAGTTGGGATGGACAGTATTTTCGTGATATTATTCTATCCCAGCATGTCATTCCTTTTCTAAGAAACCGAAACAATGTTATGGATGTCGTACAGGTCACACTTCTGCACGATAAGGCCCCCTGCTTTAAGGCATTAGCCACTCAACAGTTGTTGCGGAACCATGAGATCGATTTCTTTGGAAATGAAGAATGGCCAGGAAATTCTCCTGACCTGAACGTCTGTGAACACATTGGATCAGTTATAAAGGACAAGGTTGAATGTCTCTTGTTTCAAGAACCTGCAGCAAATCGATTTTCGAAGGATACAATGACGCAACACATTGAAACTGTTTTAGCAAATTTGCGTAACGATCAAGATCTATTCACGTCACTTTTGGCAAGCTACCCAAAGCGAATTCAGGCTGTCTTGGAAGCCAATGGCGGGAACACTAAGTTTTAATTGTTTCTCATTAAATGCAGGATTAAATTCTCTTTTGTAAGGTATGTTTAGTTTTACTGTACCTCTAATGGTTTAGGCCATGGGCGGGGGGGGGGGGGCGGCTAAGGTTTATTGGAGGCCCGTATATGTACCGATATTAATCATTTCAATTCACTACCAAAAAATGTTGTATCCAGTTTAGAGAATCTAGAACAGGAATCTGGTGTAAGCAACTGCATGGTCTCATCGATAGACGAGTTTAATATTAGCCTTTATATTACAAAAGATATTTATAAAAATCTTTCAGTGCTAAATCTAAACATTCGAAGCTTACCTAGGAACTATAACTACTTATTGGCCCTTTTGAAAACTTCTACGGTCAAATTTAGTGTTATAATTCTCACGGAAACCTGGTTAAATAGTAGTATTAAAAACCTATATAATATAGATAATTACGTTGCTTATCATACTGTAAGGGATGGCCAGACTGGTGGGGGTATCTCTGTGTATGTGCATCAAACTTACGACTTTAACGAAGTATTTCTCTATGTAATAGTGACAATGAAAACCTGATTGTGAATATAAAAGACAAAAGTAATGTATATTCTGTCCATGCAATATATAGACCACCTAATACTAATATCAATAGCTTTTTAATTCACTTAGATAACATGTTATGCAACTTTCATGAATCGAATGCTATAGTTGCAGGAGACTTCAACATCGATTTGCAATCTGAAGCAATCTCTCATAAATTTTTAAACTTAATGAATTCTTTCTATCTTAGTCATTCTATTACCAAACCCACTCGAGTCTGCAGCTCTGGCAATCGAATAACAGAATCTACGATTGATAATATATTTGTAAATAGCAATGCCCTCGTAAATTCTGGAATTATAACCAATAACATCAGTGATCATTTTCCTACTTACGCTATATTCAATAACATTGTTCAGGCTGCGGACAAAACAACTATTGATTACAGAATATTCTCAGAGGATAACAAAAGAAAATTTATTGGGGCTGTAGAAAATACTCGACTTGACTGTGACGAACCTTTAAATGACCCAGATCATATGTTTCAGTTCTTCTATGACACCTTATTCCATATTTTTAAACTTTGCTTTCCTTTAAGGAGAAAAACAGTTTCGCCCAAAAGTGTCGCAAACCCATGGATCACTCCAGGAATTATCACTTCAATAAAGAACAGAGATAAATTATTCAAATTGCAATTGCAGAACAAAATTCCTAAAATACAATATACTCAATACAGAAACAAATTAACTAAATTAATCAAATTGCAAAATATAACTATTATAACAATCAATTTTACAAACATAAAGGAGACATGAAAAACACTTGGACAACCATAAACAATCTTCTCGGAAAACAAATTAAGAAAAATTCAATAGAGAAATTAAATGTTGATAATAAAGAAATTATTGATGATACTGCTATTGCAGACTCTTTAAATGCACACTTTACTTCAATAGCGGATAAGCTTCGCGCACAATTAATAAATAATGATCACTCACCTCTAGAATATATGCCACCAGCCCACTAATTAATTTTCTTTTGTTCCTGCTACCTCTACTGAGGTCCAGAATATTATTGGTAAATTAAAAAATACAAAAAAAATAACATTCATAACATTCCTGTACCTATATTGAAACTTGTTAAAGATAAGATATCTGTAACTTTGGCTAAAATTATCAATCAAAGTATTTCCAAAGGAATATTCCCATCAATGCTAAAAACTGGTTGTATAACACCCCTTTTTAAAGGGGGTAATCCTACACTAGCAACAAATTACAGGCCGTGGTGTTCATTATCTGTGTTCAGCAAAGTTTTTGAAAAAATTGTTAGAATGCAGCGATATTTAGAATCCTACAATTTATTATCTCCAATTCAATATGGCTTCCGTAATAATAAAAAACGGAAATGGCTATTTTAAATCTTATGGAAAATGTAAATATAGCTAAGGAGAACAAAAAAATAATGATATCACTATTTATGGATTTGAGTAAGGCGTTTGATGTAATAGACCATAATATTCTACTTCATAAATTATATTGTTAAGGCTTTAGAGGAGCAATCAGTGATTGGTTTAAAAGTTATTTGTCCAATAGATATCATTTTGTATCAGTAAATAAGGTTTGCTCAACTAAAGCGCTTGTCAAACATGGTGAGCCACAGGGCTCAGTTCTGGGTCCACTGTTATTTTTATTATATATAAATGACCTTCCACGTTCATCTGATATGCTGAACTTCATAATGTTTGCAGATGATACAACTGTCTCTTTTTCTTGCAAAGATGTTAATACAGCTAAGAATATATTTCATTCAGAATTCATCAGAGTAATGAAATGGTTGACCACCAATAAACTCTTCCTAAATACCAGTAAAACAAATTTCATGATTTTTACTAATAAAAGAAATGTATATCTTGATGAACTTAATGTTAATGAAATCGCCATAAAGGAGTGTACTGTAACAAAATTTTTTGGTGTAATGCTAGATAAGAATTTGCAATGGAGTGATCATGTAAATTATATCGCGGAAAAGATTTCAAGGAGCGTTGCTATAATGTTTAAACTTAGAAATGTAGTCCCTAAACAAGTTTTATTGACTCGTTATCATACTCTTGTTCTTCCTTATATAACATACTGCACCCTTGTTTGGGGAAACTCCGCTAACAACGCATTAAATGGTATCTTTGTCATCCAAAAACGAGCAATAAGGTTATTATCTGATGCTGATTTCTTTGATCACTCTAGTGCATTATTTAAAGAGCTAAACCTACTAAAGCTCAACGTTATAACCAAACTGGCACATTTTATTTTTATTTACGAGTGTAAGAACAAAATCATTAATTTGCAATGGGTAAATAGATATTTTGTAACTCATCAAGAAATCCACTCGTATCAGACCGGAAATATATCAAAGCTTGTTATACCTCAATTTAGATTGTCTTCATCTCAAAAACTACCCATTTTCATTGGAATGAAACTATGGAATGACTCGCATGCCGATATAAAAAATATTGTGAATGTAAATTTGTTTAAAACCAAGTTGAAATCCCGATTAATAATGGCATACTAACAAAAATCTAGGATTAATGTCCACTAATATTGTTCATTAATATTGTTTAATATTGTAATACATGTTTTAACTATTAATAATACTTATTTACTTACTTATTTATTTATTATTATTTTATAACAACTAGCTGCTTATTTTTAATAAGAGTCCAGTAAAGCCTAAAGCTTAAGGGCCAAATTAAATAAAATAAATAGTCGAGCTTCACAATTATTCATGTCATTGTAAATTGAAAAAATTTATTTATTTTATTATTTTTAATAAAGGTTATTATATTCTATTCTATTTATAAAGAGGTTTGTTGCTTGCTTTCTGGAAATTTAACTATTATAGCTATTGTTTTATTTTAAACATAGAGAGACGCATGCCTTGAAAGAATTCTAGTGAATTTGTTAAACGTGAATTTGCTTGTGAGATTTTTACTAACCCTTTTGACTTCGGTAAAGATTCATAGCAAATTCCGAAACTTTACTTGCTGTAGAAAGTAAACTAAAGCGTCCGGCGTTCTTTGTGTTTCATCCTGGAAGATGTGGAGTCACATTTCTTTATTTAGTCTGGTCTCTAGTAGAGAATCTCTTTCAGTACCAGAGACAACATACCGGTATAGAAATAGTATAGAAATAAGAAAATTATAGAAATAAATTTTGATGAACAAGGTACAGAAATTAGTATGAGGATGAGTAATCAAACAACCTAATTATTCTTTGTAAATAGCTTAAAAATACGGTTGTATTTGCTATGCATAGTGTTCCGCCTCCCATTTATCATACTTCTCAAAAGGTACTTAGTTAAATAATGAGAATGATCGAAATAACCAAACTTTATGTATTAGTAAACCTTTCAATATTATACTTTAACCAATTCATTCCTTTGCGCAAAATATGTGATATAATTATATTGTTTTTTACGACGTACACAAACAATACTTTCAAAGGAGAGAAGTTGTTAAATTCATGCATATTGGGTATGGCTATAGAAATGAACTTCGAATGCCATCTTTGTTCACTATACCCCTCCAACTCACAGAATGGGGTTGAGTACAATTCGATTGTCCCCAGTGCATTTTTTAAAACCCACTTTCAAAAAGCCCAAGAATCTTGGGTCGATAGTTGTTGTTTTTTAAATTGTTGTAAGAATTTTGAGAGGAATTATCTTAAAACACTTGCTATTAATGAAAATATTCATCCTATTTAATTTGGAAAGCATAATACCAAGATGATTTGAAGGTTAAATGTAATAAATAAATAATAATAGCCTGGAGTGAAATGAAAGCCTAATTTAACATTTTATCCAATTCATAAATGTAACAACGCATTGCTGATTATTCTTTTTAACCTTTATATTTCTACATGACTTTCCTTATTTCTTGCTCATCTCCAAGCCTTTAGTTCATTCCACTTAAATACTTATAAATTTTCATGAGCATTCCAGCTTTTTCAGCTCTCAGTTCTGCAGTTTGGTCAAATGTTGGTTGACATTTCAGTAGCTTTGCGAAAAGGAGGCTTGTTTTTACTAGAATTTCAGCTTTAATTTCTTTAATGCATAATTAGAGGGGTTCTTTTCTGCTTAATTTTTGCAAACCACTGAAGAAATACTTTATCTCCTACTGATGTATAAGATTACTTCTGTCATTATTACCATGTTAATAACTTCCCATTTTATAATTAACTATGCAAAATATGCTAATTTTAATAAACACTTTTAATCTCATAATTTAACCTACATTATTTTTTATTTTCACTATTTTTATTTAATACTGTTATCCGTGAGAGGTGTTCTGTTATCTGTGAGAGGTGTTGTTATCTGTGAGAGGTGTTCTGTTATCTGTGAGAGGTGTTGGAGTCGAAGGAGTCTTGTCGAGAGAGCAGATGAGAGAATGTTAAAATGGTTTGGGCATATGGAGAAAATGAGTGAGGAAAGGATGGTAAAGAGGATTTACGTGTCGGAGGCGGAGGTGGAGGGGAAAAGGGTGAGGGGTAGACTGAGGAGGGTGGAGGGATGGGGTGAAGGAAATTTGGGGTCAGCGGGGCCTGGACGAGCGCTGGATAGAAAAAAGTGGAGCGATGTGGTATATATGGGAAGCGACGGGCTGGCAAGTGCCGCCTCAGGATGTATGAAGCGGTCTGGGTAAACCGTGGAGTAGTCTGCGCGGCTGGGTTGTGGATAATGTCGCCCTGAGGCAGGTGCATTATTGTCATGACAGCTGATGAAGCGAATGTGAGCGATTGAGGCGCTTCCTGACTGTTCCTGACCTCATGGCGACATTATCCACAACCCAGCCCCGCAAACTACTCCACGGTTTACCCAGACCGCTTCATACACCCTGAGGAGGTACCTTGCCAGCCCGTCGCCTCCCATATACCACATTAATATTATTATTATTGCTATTACTATTGCTATTACTATTGCTATCACTATTGCTATTACTATTGCTTGCCATCTTCATTTCTCGTATATACTCGCAATAAATAAATTGAATCCAATTAATTTTGCTTGAAAAGCTCCCATGCTTCCAGCAGTATTGTTGTTTGTTTTTTCTGGTTAAGGTGCTTCAACCATGCTGGATTATTGACACCATTCCAGCAGTATATTCATATTAGAATATTTTCAGTATATTAATGCCATTTCATATATCTAAATTATATAGAAAAATATTGGAACAAAATTATAAATCTTTATGTTTGTTGTATTCTTTTCCTGAATAAAGATTTTTGTTTGTTTGTTGTTAATTAGAGTACGTTCATATGAGCTATAACATTTTTATTTTAAACTTAAACAAACCTTTGTTTTTTCAAGTTTTCACCATTTGTTTGAAAAATACAGGTGAATTGGGCTTTTTAGAAAAAACAATATGGTGTGTGTGTGTGTGTGTGTGTGTGTGTGTGTGTGTGTGTGTGACTTGTTTATTTTTAACTTACAGTATTGAAATACATCGCCATCTGTCATAATTTAATACTAAATCGGTATAAATAACAATTTTCTGGGATAACCGACATGTTCCAGTAGTAAAGATTAAAAGAGAGAGAGAGAGAGAGAGAGAGAGAGAGAGAGAGAGAGAGAGAGAGAGAGAGAGATTTATGCAAATGTTACCAGACACTTTATAAAAGCTTGGCCATCTGCATTTTTTATCTTTATGTAAACATACTGTTGGTATAAAGCATCCGAAATTAAAAAAATGCTCCAACGGTATAAATAATATATATGAAAAAAAATGCTTCTAAAAACCGAAAAAATGTTCAAACCCCCAAAAAAATGAATAACAAATAAATGAGTTAAAAAATAATTAAATTGTTAGTTTGAAAGGCCTCGACTTTCCCCTAAAGAAAATAATAAAAATTCTTTGCATTTTTTATGTCGAATTCCGTTCTATTTGTTTGTTTTGTGTCTTTTAAAATTTAAGGCGAATTTAAATTTCCATTTCTTGAAATTTATTAATGGAAATGTAGGACATTTCTCAGTTTTAATATTCCATTCTTGCAACTCGGAGATCCAAGGCGCGAGTACCTTCCAAGTTAGGATTTGTTATTTTTATTTCTTTATTTCGGGGTTTGGCGGTTGGGGGGGGACTTAAGATTTTACTTTTATTTTTTTTGGATTATATTCAAACCTTGTCATAATTCTAAATACGAGCTCATGCTAAGGTTCTGTTGATCATAGAGTTAGTTAAAACTAGTTAAAATGAGATACAATTAACCATTTCAGGACTTCCTATATAGTGGAAATATATTATACAGCCATTTTGAACTGTTCTGTTCTGAAGCTATTATAATCAATGAGGAAAGCCACACACTGGCACAGTACTCAGACCAACTAATGCAACCCATTCACCTCACTTATAGGGGAGGACACGGTGTTACCCAATAGACTACAGCCACTGGCTTTCTGAAGCTATAGTAAGGTATCTCTTGCGCTCAGATCACATTATTCCTATTCCTACAATATAAAATATTTCACCGACTTGACTTTATTGTAAATGACCTTATAGTAAATACAACTGCGAACTATACTGTAAACAGACTAATAGTCTCCGTGATGATCACGTTATAATTTTTGAGGCTTGTAAAAAAGAACGATATTTATATTATTAACAATTTTCTTCTTTTTACATTACACTCGCAGTTATATATATATATATATATATATATATATATATATATATATCAGTGTTTTAAAATTAACTAATGTTAGGTCTATATAGACCCGCTGTAGAAAAATACACTCGGTATACAGAAAAAATACAGAGGACAAACTGTAAGATAAAAAGCATAAATGTTTGCCAGGAACATATTGCTTGATTAAAATAAAAATGACTCAAGAAGCTTTTTCCTCTAAGCACTTAAGCAATTATACTCCTTTGTTTACCCATTACGCCGTCAGTCACCCTCTGCAGAAGGAAGAGGTAAAAATCCGATCAGCGCAAAATTTGCCTTGATGAGAAGTCATTCGGTAGATGGCAAAACTGGAGTCTCTGAAAGGAGAGTCATCCGTCTAAAGAGGTCATTAATGCGCAACATGCGGGGAATTTATGGACATATAGAGAGGCTCGGAGGTCATAAAGGTCATTTGAGAATTTAAATTAGCGATAATTAATCTTTTATAGACACGATTTTTATGCAAATACCAAAGTATATATATATAAAAATCCACAGTTCTTATGGCTTCCATGATAAAATATAATCGATAAAGGTTTTTAATTAAACACTCTCAAAGGAAAGAGAGGGGGAGACGCGAACAATAGAGTTAAATCTAAATATTAATTAAATAAACATTATAAATATAGTTCTGAGCTAAAATTCAACAGGAATGGATTAAAAAAAAAAAATTCAGAGCACCACCTTTTTGAATTCTCCTATAGAGTAACATTGCCCAATATGTGATGTCAAAAAATAGGTTAATCATAACATTCATTGTACCTCCGAACAAATATGTTGAGTTCAAAATAAAAGGTGTGATTTTTCTAACGGAAATGCACTATTGAAAAAAAATCCCCTCAGCAAAATTTTATCAATATTTTTCAAATTCGAGTTAATTAAATAAATTTTTTTTCAGACCTCTCTGAATACGATGAAGTTCAGATATAATCATTCACTAATACTTTGCATACAAAGCAAACTTTTCAGCTGGATGGGCGCGGACGGCATTGCTTATAAGTACTGGAAAATGAATGGTCTGGCAGTAACATTATTTTTTCTTTTACTTTTGAGGAACTGCGGATGATCAATGTATTTTCTTCACATTTTTTCCAAACGAAAGTGAACATAAATATTTATGGCTCAAACACACACACACACACACTTGAAGCAAGATGCAGACAAAGTAGGAAATATCCACAAGCTAAGGAAATGCTTAAATGTCTTTTCTGAGATCAGGTAATTCACAAGCTAAGGAAATGCCTAAATGCCTTTTCTGAGATCAAGTAAAATCGTCTGGCGCTAGCCAGAAGACAATCAGTATAATGTCGTTGGGAGTTAAAGTATTCATAGATGCTCGTTTAATAGGCGCTTAAATAATAATAATCTTTAATAATAAGTGTCTATTAACCCTTGAACTCCCAAAGGCACTTTACTAACTTTGTTCTGGGTAATGCCAGACGATTTATTCAGTCTCAGAAAGGGTCCTTAAACATTAAAGGGTTAATACGGAAGTAAGGTTCCACGTTGTACACTTCCGTTCTATAATCTCGTTTATTAAAAACGCTCATTTATTCTTTGTAACGAAATGATATTATTGGCAATGTTTACAAACCTTTATCGTTTGTAAATGGGATCTCATGTAACAACCGAGGGTTGGTTCCAATTTTTTCTGTAACCATTGATGGCTATCCTGGTTGATGGTTCGTTTCTCGTCTTTCGTATAACGAAAATTTATGAGTGTGTTGCGAAATGCCAATTTGTAAGGTTTGCAGATTAAATTCCTTTTACTTCGAAAACGTGAGCACACACACACACACACACACACACACACACACACACGCAGTTAAATTCTATATATTACGAGCGCCGACTGTATTGTACATCTTTCATAGGCACAATCTAAAAACTCCTTTGAAGCCGCCATACACCTGAAATCAACAACTGTTCCAATCAAAGGACATTTTTATGGAGTGTACATACAAACATACTAACGGTGGATGTGCGCAAGATTTGGACAGATAATCTTTACATCTCAAAAGGTCCTCTCGTCCTCAGTAAAAATGAAATGAGATAAATATAATCTCAGATAAATATAATAAAATTTAATTAAACTATTTTATATTATAATTATTAAAAAAGTTTAAATGTCCTTTATTAAAAAATAAATAATATTTAATTAGTAGAGTGTATACAAAAATCTAAAAAAAAAATTTAAGATTTTTAAATGTTCACTCGTCCAGTCAGAAATTTCATTTTCCACGGGCGAGTGGGCGCGTATATTTTTAGTTTTATACATATGTGTGTGTGTGTGTGTGTGTGTGTGTGTGTGTGTGTGTGTGTGTGTGTATATAAAACAACGTATTTTTGCATATGAAAAATTTATCTCCCCATCAGGATTTAAAACCGGGCCCTCAGACTCGGAGACCCGGGGGTTGACCATTAGGTTAACAATCAGCGATCAGGGTCAAAAAGTGGTAAAGCGCTCAGGCCAACTAATATAATGTCGCCCATTGCGCTAATTCCTGTGTTACTATTATTACCAATATCATCGTGAATCGAACCTCCGACCTTAATGTCTTCATTTCGCTTGTAGGGAAACGGTGTTACCCAGCTTACTCTCTGAGTCAGACGGCCCGGGTTCGAATTCTAGTGGAGGATAAATCATATACTATATATATATGTGTGTGTGTGTGTGTGTGTGTGTGTATATGTGTGTATGTTTGTGTGTGTGTGTGTGTGTATGTGTGTGTGTGTATATATATATTATGTTTGAAGAATTTATTGTGGAAAAGTTTTTAATTAGGTGCAAAATTTTTCATAATGACGACAAAGACAAAGCAGACAAAGGACGAGTTAAAGCTTTCCTCTACAGGCGAACCAGAGTGGCTTCTCATTAGGAGGAGAACGCGAGGAATTCTTCTGACTGCGAATGGTAATTATGAAATGAAATCAAACGAACGTTCGAGCGTCACAGAACGACTTCTGTTCTTTTCTATCGAGCTTTCTCATCGATTCCGTTAAGATAGAAAGAACGATTTTCTCTCTCTCTCTCTCTCTCTCTCTCTCTCTCTCTCTCTGCCACACACACACACACACACAGACACACACACACACACACACCACACAACACACACACACACATGTTTCAAAGTCTATGTTAATTTTTACTTACTTGAACGATATTACAAATTTTGCAATCTGATTCATTATATTTGCTCTACTCGTAGAATTATTACTCTTTTAGGCGAACGACGAACTTCTAATTGCAAACAGATTCGAGCAGTGTTCATTTTTAACTTCAGTCAAAATATTTTTTTTAAATATACGTTCTCCACATCTCAGACTTTGAGCGGCAAGAAGCTTAACTTATGTTTTCATCCGTCAACAGAAAGACGCCAAAATATTTTTTTGAAATTCTTTGCTTCGTTTTAATTAAAGGGGATGAAATAAAACCTTAAAACTTTGTTTCATTAAATTCACCATCGTATATACTGTGTATATATATATATATGAGAGAGAGAGAGAGAGAGAGAGAGAGAGAGAGAGAGAGAGAGAATAATGAAAGGGCCTACACAAACATGTGTATATTTATCACAGAGTTAAATCAACCGTTGTAAGAAAGATCTTACTTTATTTGATGATAGCGATCACACCAAAATGAGTTTTATTATTTAATTAGCAAACACTTAAACAATGAAATGAGTTCCGGGAAATGCAAATCTTTCTTATTTATCGTATCTCGATCCAAAAACATATTTGACAGCAAATTAAATTTTCTAGTTTGCAACCAATTTCTTTAGTTCGATCCCTTTGAAATTTTAAATGAATTTAGTCAGTACAGTACTTTACTCCACAGGACTTATCTCGTATGTTCTTAAAGCGTCTCTATCTATCTTCAACGCCAAATTGAATTCCATGAAAACTTCATTACTGTCTACTCTCTGGCTACAATCTTTATTCGATAAAACTGTTAAAAAGTGTTCAGACAATAAATACAATCTGGTGTGGAATTAGTTGTAACTGTATGTAGCATTCCAGAGAAAGTATAATTTGTTTTTTATTAATGACATTTGAAAATGAACTGCACATTTTTCTTCCGGTTGATTTTTTATTTTGTTTTTACTAATGGAGGAACAAGAGGATCTTTTTGAGATGTGAAGGTTATCTCCTGTCCAAATCTTGTGCACATCCATCGCTAATATGTTCGTATGTCCACTCCATAAAAATGTCCTTTGGTTGTTTACATATTAATAATAAAGGATCGTCATTGTACTCATAGTTTTCCTTTCATTGTCACGTAAATTTTAAAGTACTATCGAAGGACACAATAAAATCTTGTCAGATATTTTAAAGGAGAGTATTTTCAAAGCACGTCCTTTAAAGGTTCTGTCCTTTATTTAAAACATGAATATACGCAGATAATTCTTCAGGTTATGAGGACGATGTTGTTTATAAATAAACTTAAATGACATTATGTCATAGAGTATATTAAAATTAGGCATTTTTTCATTCGTTACACTCTTGTATGGCTGAATTGCGTGCGTCATTTATACCACATCGTAGTTGCCTCGGATAATTTCTTTTATAGCTGTTCCCCACCTTTTTTATAAAATAAAATAGTCAAATTAAAAAAATGTAAAGTTCAAATTTAACAAAAGTATAATTTAATCTACTAACTTAATATAATATCGTAATTATTAAGTATTGCACAATAATTTTCAATTGTATTTTCAAATTCTTGAGCTACACCAATAAACGGCATAACATAATTATCTGATGGTTATCGCAAACATTGTCTCCGAGGTTGGTTGGTTCTCGTAAATCATGTTTTTCCAAGTTTTGATAATTTGAAAACCATCGTTTCATTCTACATCACTTTCTGAAGTGATGTAGTGTAAAATATTCGTGAATAGAAGAGACACGTTTTGTTATGTAATAAGAAATCCTAAATTTTCCATGAAATCTTATAGGCCTACCTGAAATAAAAGGAACTAAATTCGTACCCTGTTCAAAGGACAATTTTGTCTTAAATCGTGTACTTTTAAAAACAGGTGAACACCCTTCAATAATTTCGAAAAACAATTTGTTAATATATATGTGTGTGTGTGTGTGTGTGTGTGTGTGTGTACTGTTCGCCTCGGTGGTGTAGTGGTTAGCGTCGCTGACTACGAATCCATCGGCCCCGGGATCGAGACCCGGTGATGGCAGCCGGCGCGCAGCAAAAACCAGCTGTTCATCTTTCCACACAGTAAAGAAATTGGTTGGTAGATAAATGAATGAGTACCCTGGGTGGTCTAGTGGTTAAGACGCTCGGCTGCTGGTGGGGCGTGGTTCGGATTCCTCGTTAAACTGTAGGTCTAAGGTGGAGTGAAAAGCTTACCCTTCGTGAGAATGAACAATTCGGGCGGAAGCTTACCAAAGGTACCAAAGGTATACAGTACTGTTCAAAAGTTTGGATACGCCAGAAACATTAGTTGCCAAATTCTAGATTTTAATTACAATTTAATTAGATTTTAATTGAATATGTACATAACTCATATATATATATATATATATATATATATATATATATATATAAGGAAATAATTTGCATGATGAAGCCACATTTTGCATTCGCAAAATATTCCCCACCGTGATTAGAACTAAGGACCTCTGACTTGGAGCATCGGGTACTGGCAACTGGGCGACTATTAAAAAAATTGAGCATGGAAGCGCCGCTATTTCCCTTGGATGATAAAATATGAGGGAGGTTGTATTAACTTCTATCCTATCGTAGCCTAGTGGTCAGCGCCGGCGTCTCAGAGTCAATGGTTTCGGATTCAAATCCTGGTGGGATATATATGTAGATATTGGCGGCCAGCGTCCGTACCTCAGTAGGTAACACCTTTTCCCGAAGTGAAGACGCTGAGGTCGGGGGATTCGAGTCCCATAGATGCTTGTAATAATAATACGGGAGTTAGAACAGTGACCCGCATTAGTTGTCTTGAGCGCCGTGCCACTTTCTGGCCCTCATGACTAATTATTCATTATTAGAGCCCGGATGTTTAAGCACTAAAAACCCTTAAAAAAGGCAGGCAAATAGGCAAAATAAACATTCAAAATAGGCAGTAAAACGCCCCCCTCAAAACCGCATTCATAAATTTGCTTCCAAAAAACGTTTAATCAGAATAATACCTTTATATACGCATAATGCATATTACAAAGCCCTTACTGAACAAAACAGTAGGTAATGCAAATATAAGTTACGCATAACAATGATTTCATTTCCAATAATAAAGTTTAATAGAGAATAATACCATTATACACGCATAAATAATACATATTACAACGCCATTGGAGTGAACAAAACAGTAGGTATTGAAAATGTTTGTTATCCAATAATGACGAGGATTTAAATTTCAAAACATGTTTAATATAAAACAATACTATTATGGATGTTCAGTTTCTGTTACATATACACAGTGTATATACACACACACTACACAGTGTATATATATATATATATATATATATATATATATACACACACACTACACAGTGTATATATATATATATATATATATATATATATATATATATACACACACACACCACAGTATATATAATATATATATATATATATATATATATATATATATATATATGATGAATAAAACCACGAAGGAAAGGAAACACAAAAAGGTGCTCAAGCGCTTTCGTCTAATGACATCCTCAGGAACACTGAAGTACATAAAAGGTTACGGCCTATATATAGGTTACAGAAAGAAAAAAAAGAAAAAATAAATAAATAACACATACAAACATATATATATATATATACACATACATATCTACACACACACACACACACACACACATATATATATATATATATATATATATATATATATATATATATGCAATAAACAGAGAAGTAAAAATAAAAATTTAAAATTAAAGGATTAACAAGAGGCATACAGATTTGTAAGGAAAAATATCGATTTTTAGCACAAGATCAAATGAATTATAAAAATACAAATTTATACTGGAAATCTGCCCGGGTTTTAACACTTTGCCTTTTATAGTCAAGTTTCGATATATATAAAAATAAAATGAAGATTAAAAGTTAATAAAGTAGCATACAAGTTTACCAAAAATTTAGCGTCCTACCCTTTTTATCTAAATATGTTTTGAAGGAATTCAAAACAACAGGATCGGGTTGAAAAAGACCTTTGCTTATGTTGAAGTTATTTGAAAGTTGGATAATGGCAGACTCAAGAATATTTCTATTAACAATGTTGCTAGAGTGAAATAAAACTGAAGCATTATTCCAATCAATACAGTGGGATAACTCTGACAAATGGACAAAAAGAGCACTGGACAACTGTCCTGTTCTAACGGAATATTGATGCTGTTTTATACGTGTGTGCAAATCCTTTCCCGTCTGACCTATGTAAAAGGAATCACATTGTTTACACCCAATTTTATAGATAATGCCTGAATTATTGGTAGGGCTATTTTTTACTATGATATTTTTCACAATATTGTTATATGAAAATACTACATTAATATCCAAAAGTTTAAGTACATTAGCAATGCCTAAAAAGCCCGGGAAAAATTATCCAACTTTCAAATAACTTCAACATAAGCAAAGGTCTTTTTCAACTCGATGCTGTTGTTTTGAATTCCTTCAAAACAGATTTAGATAAAAAGGGTAGGACGCTAAATCTTTGGTAAACTTGTATGCTACTTTATTAACTTTTAATCTTCATTTTATTTTTATATATATCGAAACTTGACTATAAAAGACAAAGTGTTAAAACCCAGGCAGATTTCCAGTATAAATTTGTATTTTTATAATTCATTTGATCTTGTGCTAAAAATCGATATTTTTCCTTACAAATCTGTATGCCTCTTTGTTAATCCTTTAATTTTATTTTTTATTTTACTTCTCTGTTTATTGCATATATAACATAATATATATATTATATATATATATATAATATATATATATATATATATATATGTGTGTGTGTGTGTGTAGATATGTATGTATATATATATATATATATATTATATATGTGTGTGTATGTATGTTATTTATTTATTTTTTTTTCTTTCTGTAATCTATATATAGGCCGTAACCTTTTATGTACGTCAGTGTTCCTGAGGATGTCATTAGACGAAAGCGCTTGAGCACCTTTTTGTGTTTCCTTTCCTTCGTGGTTTTATTCATCATAAATATTTTTCACGTGTTACTTTCGTGAATTAATTTTCATATATATATATATATATATATATATATATATGTATAACAAATTGATAGGCCTATTTTAGTACTCTAATGGAATAATACTCGAAAATAATGGAAAAGGGCAAATTAGGCACTTTATGACGAAAAAGGCACTTTTTTCTTGTAAATGCAAAATTGGCAAAAAGGCATTTATGCCATTTTGCCTGAACCTCCGTGCTCTATTCATTATTATTTCGGGTAACATTGTTCGACAAAGATTCTGTTACTTTTCCATTTTTTCCATCACCCACAGTTTTATATGTATCTCATATATATATATATATATATATATATATATATATATATATATATATATATAAATAAATTTTATATATATATATATAATATATATATATATACACAATCTCAGAATGGTCCCCTGAGAAACTTATATGTTAAACACAGACCGTGCATGGAACAAGGAACTCTTCTGGGAAAATTAAATCCACTATAGTCCGAATAAGTAATGGTAAATGACAAATACCATAGTTTTTCTTTTTCATGATGCAAGCCCGACGTGGGCAACGGGTCTCTCGCAAAGAGGTCCCATAAATATAGCTGGTGAGGAAGCTATATTTATGGGACCTCTTTGCGAGAGACCCGTTGCCCGCGTCGGGCTTGCATCATGAAAAAGAAAAACTATGGTATTTGTCATTTACCATTACTTATTCGGACTATAGTGGATTTAATTTTCCCAGAAGAGTTCCTTGTTCCATACACGGTCTGTGTTTTAACATATATATATATATATATACACAGGGTGGTGCAAAAGTCTGGACCCATAGGCAATTTACTATATAAAAAATATCTTTCGATTTTTATAATAGTTTTTATAATTTAATTTTTGTTTATAATTTTACTAAATATTTTTCAGATTGTTACCCTATGGCAGACAACAAGTTAACAAAGCAGAAAGAATAGAGCTTGTGCTTTTGTATGCAAAAGAAGGAGCCACCTCACGTTCAGTCGCAAATTTCCTTATGCCTCGATTATACGAAATACCATTACACTTATTGTAAATTCTGAACTAGAACATTAAATTTAACATAATTTAGTCACTGGTGTATGGTTAATTAAATTCATTTCATAATAAACTTCCTGCAGGCCACACTTTTTTTCCATATAAACCGCCTATGGGTCCAGACGTGTTTTGTCGAGTGCTATCAAGTGAATAAGTGGTTTTCGTTGAAGTGTTTTAAAAAAAAAAAGTGTTCCGTGCATTCTTAACTAAATTACTTCGTGCTACTAATCATTCATTAACGAATATATTTCATTTATTGACGTTATTCAGTACTATATTATTGGATCAAACCAAGGCTACAGAACGTGCTTGCCTTGTTTGGTTTTCAAATCAATCGTAAAACGTTCAGTCATAAGGTTGAAATTCCTTGGTTTGTTTTTGTTGTTTTTCAAATCTATCAGAAACGTGGTTTTTTAAGGTTCAGATTCCTTCACACACTACCTGACCTCCAAAAGGGTCACCTACCGTGGGAAAAAAGGATTAAGTCAGAAACAACGACCAGATAAGTTCCATTTAATACTTTTTTTCTTTAACATTTCTTTCATCGGTAGCTTAATTCTATATTAATTTAATAATAAATTTGTGTTACAAGATCCTGTTTCTGCGTTTCAAGAACGCGGTGGACCTACGTTGTAATTTATTAATTTCCAAACGCTCATTTTTGTTTTTTCTTTTTGTTTTTTGTTGTTTAACTAATTAAAAGCATGGCACCCCCGTCAAGTACTTGCAGTCGCTGTGAAGGGAAATTTGCTGCTTACGCGTTTACAATGGCTAATAATAATGATCAGTTAGTTTGCAGGTGGTGCTCAAGCATGGAAGTGCTGAGGAACGAATTAGACCGTGAGAGGCAGGCCAGGGTGAGACTTGAAGAAAGCGTGATGCTCCTGACGGCAAAATTAGAATCCCTTGAGACTCCAGTTACGACCCCTCCTGCCTCAGTTTCTATTAATAATATAAATAGTACTAATAGCCCTCTCCTTCCCTAGTTCTCAACCCTTCGTTCGAGTGCGAAATGGAGCCCCATTGAGAAAAGCAAAGCCTTGTCTACCAGTAATAACAAGCAATAAGTTTTCTGTTTTAGGGTTCGAAGATACTGATGAACCGGAAATACGACTCGTTGGTGATTCCATTGTTCGAGGGCAGCTCGAGGAATTCTGTGGGAGAAACCCTCGTCGTAGGCGCCGTTACTGCTACCCTGGTGCAAGGGTGGAGGATATAACTAATAATGTTGACCATTTTACAGACAGTACCGCCGAGGACACAACGTATGTTATTCATGTCGGTACTAATAACGTTTTAAATTCTAGATCGGAAGAACTGCTGGCTAGGTACAGGGACTTATTAGAGCGATTAAAGGAGAAAACTAATAAGATTGTTTAACAGGTATACTTCCTCGAATTATCCAACGAAGCGATTTCTACAGCAAGGCGACCTATATTAACAATAACCTAAAGTCTCTTTGCCAACAGGAAGGAGTGCATTTTGCTAATTTTTGGAACAGTTTCTACGGCAGGAGGGACTTGTTCCTCGAAGATGGACTTCATCTTAATGAAGTTGGAGTTGCGCGTTTAGGAAGACTATTTCATAATACTGTCTCTTCTTTTCAGGCTGCCGTAAGCCGAACGGTCCCAGCGTAAATTCCACAAATTTCCCCCGCGCTCGCGAAGGTGTCGCAATTACAAACAATTTGAAGGTTCTATCCTTAAATGCTCGTAGCCTACGAAATAAAATAAACGAATTTTTTTCTTTAATTGCTTGTAAAGACTATGATTTAATTGCGATAAATGAATCGTGGCTTAGCACTGAAACACGTGACTTTGTAGGGGAGTATCAAATTAAAGGTTATAGACTTTTTGTTAAAAACAGAATAGGTAGGCGAGGAGGCGGTGTTATGTTGTATATCAAAGATAATATTGCGAACGTTATAGAAGTAAAGCACTCAATTCCAGAACCGATAGATTCGACTATAGCAGAACTTAAATTGAACGATTTCAAACTTCTTGTTGCGGTTATATATAGGTCCCCAAATCAAACAGCTGCTACGGACGAAGCGTTATATCGTGAACTAAAGAGAATAATCGGTAGTGAGCAGGCTTTAGTTATGGGTGACTTTAATTGCGCCAACGTGAATTACGATACAATGCAGGGAGACGCGGAAGGTAATCGTTTAGTTAATTTTCTCGAGGATAGCTTTCTTATTCAAAAGATTGGGGAACCTACGAGGTTGGACAGTATTTTAGATTTAGTAATAACTACGGATGATAGGCTAATTACTGATCTTCAAGTAATAGAACCGTTGAGCAATAGCGATCACAATATGGTAGAGTTTGTCCTCTCAGTAAGTCACTCGAAACCAACTAACTCGACTAAAATTCCTAGCTTCCAGCACGCAGACTTTAGTAAATTTCGAAATAAATTTTCACACGTCAATTGGGAAAACGTAATGGGGAACTCCAACGCAAAACTAATGTGAGAATCGTTCGCAACGGTATTTAGGACTATAAATGAGGAATGTGTACCGTACAAAATTAAGCGTGCGAAAGTAAACAACAAGCCCTTGTGGTTTACTTCTAGAGTAGGAGACATTATAAAGAGTAGAGAGAGGGCTTATAGGCTATACAAGTGCGATAAAGATAATCTGTTGTTACGAAACAACTACATATCTCTAAGGCGTGAAGCTAAAAGTGTAATAAAAAAGTCAAAACGCGAATTTGAAATCTCCATAGCTCGTGACGGTAAAGAAAACCCCAAGCGATTCTTTCAATACGTCAATAATAGAAATCCAGTAAAAAGTGTCTTAGGTCCATTAAAAAATGGAAATTGAGATCTAGTCTCTGAAAACAAGGAAATGGCTACCTTGCTAAACGATTTTTTACGTCAGTTTTTACTATAGAAGATGTAACGAATATCCCTACGGTCATAGACATAATACCTTTTGATAATGGTAATATTTTGGATAATATTGTCGTTAGTGAAGGGGAAGTAATGCGCTATATTGATAAAATGAAAACGCGTAAATCACCGGGTCCGGATTCCATATATCCCATACAACTAAAAGAATTAAAAGATAGCATTGTTGTGCCGCTAACAAAGATTTTTAATGCGTCTATTTCTGAGGGGTGCGTATCAGATAATTTCAAGTTAGCAAACGTAACACCTATCTTTAAGAAAGGCGATAAAGGTGCGGCGGGAAATTATAGGCCAATCAGTTTAACGTCTGTTGTAGGTAAGCTACTGGAATCAATAATTAGGGATCGTATAGTCGAACACTTAGAAGTGCATAATCTGGTTAGAAATACGCAGCACGGTTTTAGGCGAAACAAATCTTGCTTAACTAATCTTTTAGAATTTTTCCAAAGCGTGGTTAACGTTTACGATAGACATCGGGCGGTTGATGTAGTGTATTTAGATTTTCAAAAAGCGTTTGACATCGTGCCGCACAAAAGACTGATTGAAAAAACTAAGGCTCATGGAATCAGGGGTGTAGCAATAAATTGGCTAGAAGAATGGTTGCGAGGCAGGAAACAGAGGGTGGTCGTTGATGGAGCGGAGTCGTGTTGGGCTAATGTAGCGAGTGGCGTTCCTCAGGGTTTTGTATTGGGCCCCTTGCTTTTTCTTATATATATTAACGATTTAGATGTCGGCCTAGTCAGTACAGTTTCAAGTTTGCGGATGACACGAAGCTGGGTGGTAGGGCGATTAATGACGAAGATAGAGGTAAAATTCAGGAAGATCTGAATAAAATCGTTGATTGGTCAGTCACATGGCAAATGAGATTTAACGTGGATAAGTGCAAAATTATGCATATAGGTTCGCGTAACGGTAATTTTGCGTATAGTATGTCAGGGAAAGATTTAACAAGCGTAGAGCAGGAAAAAGATTTAGGAGTTATAGTCACTGGTGATTTAAAAGTAGCGAAACAAAGTACAGCGGCGGTCAATAAGGCGAACAAAGTGTTAGGTTTTATAGCTCGAAATTTTGAGTACAAATCGCGCGATATTATAGTTCCTCTTTATAAATCATTAGTTAGACCCCATTTGGAGTACGCGGTCCAATTTTGGAATCCGCATATGCGCAAAGATATAGACAAAATCGAAAGAGTTCAAGACGAGCAACTAAGATGATTCCGTCTCTTAGGTCAAAGTCGTACGAGGATAGGCTTAAAGAGTTAAAATTGACTACACTCGAGACTAGGAGGTTAAGGGGTGATCTAATCCAGGTTTTCAAAATTATGAATGGGTTTGATAACGTAGATAGAGATAGCTTTTTCGAAATATCTCAATATAATAGGACTAGAAATAACGGGTGTAAGTTGACAAGTAGAAGGTTCGAGACAGCAGTTGCGAAAAACTTTTTACGCATAGAATAGTAAATAGCTGGAATAGTTTGCCGGTAGAAGTAATTAGTAGCACGTCTATAAACATGTTTAAGAATCGATTGGACGCGCATGTTGATAGAAAGGGTATAGTTTAAGGTAGTAAAATTAAGGCTTTGTGGGGATAGATCCCACAGCTCAACACAAGTGTTGTGGGATATAGGGAGGCAGCGTCTTGGGTTAGGGGATACTCTCTGTCCTTACACACCCCATTTAAAGAGATTCCTCTGCCGAGCGGTGCCCCCCATAGTACTGTGAGGTATTGAAAAACTCATGATCTTCACTTGCCCCACAAACACCTTTAAATGGGAGACCCATAATGGGTGCACACACATTTCTACATTACTGTACAGTCTTTACAGCCACACCTACACTTTTCCTCGTAAGTGTATATATTGTAATGTATATGGTTGTAAATTTGACTTGGTCCGCAATCGATATGAACCGTGACTTGATGGATACCGTAATGAAATTGACTGGATTCTTTGGATCTGATATATTTGCATGTCCGTTATATAATAGATATAGAGTGTAACATATTTGTGGATAGTAGTCTATTATGACTTGATCCTCTGGATCGAGAGATTCTATCTTTAGTTTTAAATCGATAATTAATTATTGTTAAATTGATAATGTATATGGTTGTAAATTTTGACTTGGTCCGCAATCGATATGGACCGTGACTTGATGGATACCGTTATGAAATTGACTGGATTCTTTGGATCTGATATATTTGCATGTCCGTTATAAATAGATATAGAATGTAACATATTTGTGGATAGTAGTCTATTATGACTTGCTCCTCTGGACCGAGAGATTCTATCTTTAGTTTTAAACCGATAATTAATTATTTTTAAATTGATAATTATTTAGTTTCGTAAAAATTGGTCGTTGCCAATTTACCGCCAGTTTTTAAATAAGTTTCTTATGTTCTTGTGGTTCGGAACCCACGTAAAATTGTAGGTCCCCTCCGCCACCACGGAGGACATACACAATACACGATTACGAACACAGTTAGGTAGACCAGCCATGAGTGGATCCTAGGGTCTTTGTTGGTCTGAAACATTATAACATTATAACATTATATATATATGCAAACAATTCACAAACAGCACGTGATCTTTTTAATAAGCAAAGAACCACAGGGAAACGGAAAAAATTTCCTATTTCTCCCTTGTCCCTGTAGATCTGAATATATCACGAAAGCGCTTGGACTTCGTGTTTATTTTTCCG